>CM031237.1:830032851-830632851 GCA_018340775.1 Taxus wallichiana var. yunnanensis | reverse complement strand
GTCTCACCTGTCCCAAGCGTACCAAGTGTCATTCACACTTAGTTTTTCCCGCTCGACCCGAATATGCTGTTTTTCAAAAAAATAAATTTAAGTTGCGGCTCTGATGCTATCAATCCGAAGATCAAATTTCAAGAAGCAGTTACGAAGGACGAAACTTTCAAGACGTCGGTTACATCAGTTTTCAAAGATATCCACTGACATCTTCAAGATGAAACGTCTGGTGTGTCCCTCGTGGCAAAGACGTGGCTGAGACGTGGAAGAAAACTCAAGCGGCGGTTTCTGAAGACAGTGGGTCCTTCTCAGAACTGGACACCTGTCTCCTTCTCCTTTCTTTTCTCTTCTTCCCTTTCTTTTCGTATTCCTTTTAATTAGTTAAGGCATTGTCAATTGGCGGTCCTTAACGATTCTTTAGTTAAAAGAAAGCGGTTACGAGGAGTATGATTTGTAATCTATATAATGGCCTTTCCACGCCATTTTGCGAAAGGAAGAACTTGGATATTTCTTTGAAAGTGTAAATAGATCTTAAAGAAATCAATACCAAAGGGGTTTCCATTCTTTGTCTATCCGATTCTTGTTGTCTCTGTGTTCTCCTTTAATATTGTGAAGATCATTTTGTTCCGACTCGTTTAGTCTCCCGATTGCATACGTTCGGTTTTGCAGAAATACGGTGATCTTGTACAACCAAGAAGGAACTTTGTGTCCTTGATTAACAAATCGAAGAAGGTTATTTATGGAACTTTGTGTCCTTAAATTTAATCTCATTCAACCAACGCAAATGATCTTGTCTTAAATACTTCGAAGCTTCGCATACACGAAGAATTATTCTGCCATCTATAATTCCGAATGTTGCTATTCTGCCTGTCTTCTAATTCCCTTTCTTGACCTTTGTGTATGCGATAATCCTTGTAAAAGAACACTTTCGTAATATCCAAGTTCGACCATAAAATAATGTTCTGTACTTTTGTAAATAAGTTTGTTTCAGAATAAGGGAACCTCTCCCATTAAAGAGGAGGGACTTCTTGTCCCCTGACTGTTGTTCTTCTAAAAAGTCCTATTTGAAAACCAACAGTTTTTGGCGACTCACTGGGGAGGAAATTTGCATTCGGCTCTGTGGGAAAATCACATTCGATCTGCAATTTTTCGATCATCCTTTGATCTCGCGACTCCACGTTTCACTAGAGGGAGAAGGGCCCTTGGTATCGAAGATTCTCAGTTTCAGCTTTTGGAGCAACAGGGTTTTCCTTTCCCTTCCAATAGAAGAACTCGTTCGACGAGCACTCCACCTGTCCAAGATAGAAGTCCTGCGGGTGGTATTCCTTCAGAGCCTGCTAGTCCTAATCTACGAGCTTTGATCCTTGCCGGTGTTACAGTTCCCCTCCAAGCCGTATTTCCAAGAATGGCACAATTACCATGGGGTCAACGTGTCGGGCCCCTGGCTCTTGCGCAACCTTTGCATGAGTTACCTAGAGGTAACCGAAAGAACTTCCCAAAATTTAAAGGAGATGGCAACGAACATATTGCAGCATTCATAGTTGCCTGTGGAGTCTTGGGGGTTGAACATGAAGACGTCTCAGTAAGACTATTCGTTGAGACGTTACAGGATAATGCTGCTGACTGGTTCTATCACCTTCCTGGTGGTGCCATCACCGACTGGAATACAATGAGAACTCAATTTGAAAGCCGTTTCAAGCCGGCAGAAGATGTGCATGCCCTGCTTGCCCAGATTTCTCAGATAAAGAAAGATCCATCAGAACCTATGAGAGAATTTGTGGCTCGGTTCACAGATTGATCAACAAAATTCCTGTAAATACTCGACCGGTTGATCAAATTCAGAAATGTTTCTTTTTGAATGCCCAAACGCCTAAAGTCAGTTATGCTCTAAGAAGGGCTAATCTCGGAACGTTAATTCTAGATCAAGAACTGGCTGTTAGTGTCGAGGATGACCTGATCATGTCAGGGAAGTTGAGAAGAGATCCTCCCAAATCTAAATCTACCGCTTCTTCCTCTTCCACCTCTGGACCCAATACTGATCCATTAGTCCAGAAACTTGCAAATGACCTAGTGGCTATAAAGAAACAATTAGCCCAGCATGCACCATATGCAGACGTTCCGAGAAGAAATTTTCAACCCTGTGAAACCGTTCACACCCCCACACAAGACTCGGCACTTGAAGGACCTCTGTCAAAGTTCCGGTGAATGCAACTTGTGAGGTTGAAGAGCCAGAAGATGATAATGAAGCTTGTGAGGAGTTCCTGGAGGAATTCGATGATGAGGCGAGAATAACTCGAAGGATCTCGAGTCAATTTCTTTACCACCGAAGGCATTGATGATGGAGATGACTATGATGAAGTAGTAGCTATGAGACATGAAGCAGTGAATCATTTGCTTTGTCATGACTCGAGAAGCAGACAAGGCGTAGAAGGAGAAGGTGACACACCCCTAAAGAAATCTAAGGAGCAGCCGCAACTATCCCTCGTAATTGCGTAAGAGGATCTCCTATCCCTACCTCATCATCCGCACCAAAGGTAAATCTTTGTCAAACCTGCTCCCAAAGTTGCTTCTTCTTCTTCTTTTTCTCCCAAAGTTGATAAGCCTAGAATTTCAAATGATGATGGCCCATCCACCTCTGGATCCTTTGATATTGTTGATCACCTTAAAAGGACTAAAGTTCAAATTTTGAAGTGAATACTACCAAACCCACCCTAAAGCTTTTGCCAAGATGATCCAATTTGTAAATTCCCATTCCAAGACCACCTCTAAAGGCCTTTTGCCCACACCTCCTTCTCGCACCACAACCTAGCACAGTAGGCTGCTTTGTCACCTCACCTGGAGACAAAATCAAGCCTTTTTATGTAACACTCCTTATAGCTGGCCATAGGCTCAGTAACTGTGTCATAGATTCCGGAGCCTCAGATAATGTGATGCCTGCTAAGGTAGCTCATGCTTTAGGCTTGACCCTTACTCGCACTTATGGATCTTGCTACTCCATGGAAAGTAAGGAAGTACCTTTAGTTGGAAGGATTAAAGATGCACAAGTGGCTTTTGCTGCTTTACCTGAGAAGAAGGTCTTGGCTACCATCCTAGTAGCAGACATTCCTCCTTCCTATGGAATGTTGCTAAGTAGGAACTTCTGTAAAGATGTGGGTGGAGAGATTCAAATGGATTGGTCACACGCACTCATACCTGTCCATGGACAAATGAAGAAGTTACTACCTGAGAAGCAGTCCGAGTATATTGTGCAGAAGACTGATGATCCTAAGGCACAAATACTCTATGAGGACAGGGGCCATGGTAATTACATGATTTTATCCCCTGATGAAATCCAACCCTCCAAAGTATCACCAAAAGATCCTAACGGCATCTGGACTTTAGAATTTGATGGAAGTTGTTCCTCGGCTGGTTCTGGAGCTGGCGTCTTGCTAGTATCACCTGAAGGCTGCCTGCACCCTTTTTCATTTAAGTTGCAGTTCGAGAACACCAACAACACGGCAGAGTATGAGGCTCTCCTTCTTGGACTGCAAGTAGCCAAAGAACAAGGTGTAAAAAATCTTCTGGCTCGTGGTGATGCAGAGCTGATTGTGAAGCAAGTCAGAAGCCTTTTTCAGGTAAAGAATGGAAGGCTGAAGCATTATCGGAATCAGGTTTGGGATTCAATTGAATTCCTTGATGCCTTCTCTATTGAAGCAATACCCAGAGAAAAGAACCGCAGGGCTGATTCACTGGCTGTCTCAGGGTCATTATTGATTCCCCATCCTGAATTCTCTCAGGACAAGTTCACTATTGAGATGGTCCACCGGCCTAGTGTTCCTGACAATACTAATAACTGGCAAGTTTTCAACGATGACCAGCATCTGCTTTCCTTCCTGGAACTCAAGGAGAACTTCGAACAACTATATTTTGAGGGAAGTGACAACCTGCCTTGTGAGAGTGTGTCCTCTGACCAAGCTGTCACCCAAGGAGAAGAAACTGATCAGGAAGGGTGCATTAAGCTCAAAGGAAACAAGATTCCCAAAGGTTTGGTGAGTTTGGAGGAGTTGTTTGATAAACACGACAGATACGTGAGATCTAAAGCTTCTACTGGACCTCTGCAATCAGCTGAGTATGATAAAATTGATATTGGGAGTTCTGATGACCCGAGGCTGGTAAATATTGGGAAATGTTGCACAACAGAAGAGAGGAGAAGAGCAATTGATCTTCTAAGGAAGTATAAGGATGTTCTTGCATATTCTTATGAAGATCTAAAAGCCTTCAAGCCAAAGGAAATGCAGCACTCTATTCCTCTCAAACCAGGAATCAAGCCTTTCAAGCAGAAGCAAAGGCAGGACAATCCAAAAATAGCTGACACCATCTTTCAGGAGATCCAGAAGTTGTTGAAGGCTAAGATTATTTTTCCCATTCACCATTCGACATGGATTGCAAACATTGTGCCTGTTAGAAAAAGAATGGAGAGATCCGCATCGTGTTGATTTGAAACTCGAATCAAGCCTCTCTCGAAAGATAACTACCCTCGCCTATGATGGATCAGATTTTGCAAGCGAATGAGGATCCAAGATGTTATCTATGCTTGATGGATTCTCGGGATACAATCGGGTAGAGGTTGACACTTTGCAGATCAACACAAAGACCTTCACCACTCCTTGGGGTACCTTTGCCTACAAGAGAATGCCTTTTGGGCTGATTAATGCTGGTGCCACTTTCCAGAGAGCTATGGATTTGGCTTTTGGAAGCTTGAAAGGGAAATGTATAGTCATATACCTTGATGACCTGACAGTGTTTTCAAAGACAAGAGCAGATCACTTAGACCACACAGAAGCTTGATTTGCAGAGATGCCGAGAGCATGGGATTTCTTTAAATCCTAAAAAATCTGTCTTCTGAAGGAAAGCTATTAGGGCACATTGTCTCAAAGGACGGCATCAAGATTGATCCTGAATGAGTTCAAGCCATCCAGCAAATTCCTCTCCCTACTAGTAAAAAAGGCGTGCATTCCTTCTTCGGTAAGATCAATTTCTTAAGAAGATTTATCCCTGATTTTGCTGAATTAACGTTGAATATTTCTCAGATGATGAAAGGGAAGAAAACATTTGGATGGTCTTCTGAAGGAAAGGAATCCTTTGAGGGTATCAAGAAAGCCATTGCTAAAACTCCAGTTTTGGCCTGCCCTGACTTCAACAAAGATTTCGTCATCTATTGCTACGCTACAGACAATACCCTGGCTGCTGTCTTAACCCAAGAAGATTCTGATGGACATGAGCTACCAATTGCCTTCATGAGCTATATCCTGAAGGATCATGAGCTAAAGTACACCATGATGGAGAAGCATGCTTTTGCAGTAGTCAAGGTTAAGCAGTTTCGCTTTTATATCCTCAATTCTCACTCCATTGTCGGTTCCAGATCGACATTTGTTAAGTCAATCCTTACACAACAAGAATTTGGATCCAAGAGGGGCAACTGGGTGGCTAAGGTCCAGGAGTATGACATTGATATCAAACCGACCAAGCTGGTTCGTGGCAAGGGTCTTTGTGAGCTCATTGCTGAAGGAGCCAAACATGAGTTGCTGGAGGAGAAAGCTGACATTCCTACTGTTCTATTCCTTAGTTCAGTCGATGAATGGTATGCCGACATCACCCATTTTCTCACCTATGGGGAATGCCCCTCTCATTTAACTGCCAAGGAAAAGAGGACTGTTAAATTGAGATCAGCGCAATATGTACTGTGGGAAAATGCTTTGTTCAAGCGTGGCTTAGATGGGAGATTTCTGAAATGTGTTGATAAGGAACAACAGAGAAAGTTGCTCTCAGCTTTCCATGATCAGGCGTGTGGAGGGCACTATTCGTCAACAGTCACAGCTCACAAGATACTCCGGGGAGGGTATTACTGGCCTTCCTTGTTCAGAGATGCATCCAAGTGGGTGGATAAATGCGAGGCCTGTCAGACTTTTGTGGGAAGACCCAAACTGGCCGCTTTGCCTCTCAAGCCAGTTGTGATCGAGGAACCATTTCAACAGTGGGGTCTAGACTTCATTGGTACACTCAACCCTGTTTCTAGTGCGGGACACACTCATGTGCTAACTGCCACTGACTACTTCACCAAATGGGTGGAAGCTATCCCAGTCAAGAGCACTACTTCTGAAGTAGTATGCAACTTCATCAAGGAGAACATCTTGGTAAGGTATGGTGTACCTAACAAGATTATAATAGATAATGCTTCAAACTTCTCCTCAACCGAGATCATGGATTTGCACACGGGTATGGCATCTCTCTGGCTCATTCTTCAGATTATTATCCCCAGGGAAATGGACAAGTAGAATCCACCAACAAAAATCTGGTGACTATCATAAGGAAGTTGGTCAATGAGTCTCAGCGAAACTGGCATAAGAAGCTTTATGATGCTCTTTGGGCAGACAGGATCACACCTAAAAGAGCCATTGGAATGTCCCCCTTTCAAGTAGTGTATGGAGTAGAGGCCCAATTGCCAGTGACAGTGGAACTGCCAGCCTTGCACCTGATGAAGGCCATTGAAGACACTAGTTTCAGTGATGCTCTGGACAAAAGAATCATGTACCTGCACAAACTGAACGAGGATAGATTGGAGGTTGCTGACAGAATATCTGCTCACCAGCAGAAGGTGAAGGTCCTGTTCGATAAGAAAGCTAGGTCCAGAGAATTCCAAGTTGGTGATACCGTGCTGTTATGGGACAAAAGACATGAACCTCGTGGTAGCCATGGAAAATTTGATTCTCTGTGGCTTGGTCCTTTCAAGATAAGACACTTTGCTGGTAAGGACTCTTTCTATCTTGATTACATGGATGGTTCTCCCCTCCCACTTCCTTATAGTGGCGTATTTGAAGTTGTTCAAGTCCTAGTGAGTAGTAGGAGTCCCTTTGTATATTATGCTGGTGTTTTTGCTTTTTCTGCTTTTGGTGTGTTTCCCTTCTGTTGTGTGTGTTGCCCTCTGTATTGGTTTGTTTTTGACTCCGTTGCCCAAGGGATAAGGCACTGGTCTGCTTCACCGAGTTCTCTAAGTTCTTGCCTTGTCTCATTTTTTGAATTTACACCAAGTCATCCCCAGAAGGAGCCAGCTGTTGTCCACTCAAAATTCCCCGCTCTGATAAGAGTAAAATTTCAAAATTTTGAGTCTTAAGTGTTTTTCTCTGAGGTGCCTAAGTCGTGAATTCGAAAAAATCTGTGTTCTGGGTCGTTTTGTGTGATTTTCGGGCCTGTCGGAACTTTTTGTCCCATCTGTCCCAAGTACGAAAGTGTCTTCTGTTCTCCGATCGGCCGAAACCTCCGAATTTGTCCCATTTTCGGGCCTGTCGGAAGTTTTTGTCCCAAGTGCCCCAAAGCCAAAAATGCAAACTGTTCCATTTCGGCCGAATCATCCTTCCCGCGTACTTCGCACTTTCCTGTCCCGAATGTCCCAAGTAAAAAGTGCGAGTCGTTCCATTTTCGCCCGAACCGGCCGAACCGCGTACTCCGGAACTTTTCGTCCCGAATGTCCCAAGTCCAAACGGGCCCGCTGTTCCAATTTCGGCGAAACACCGAACCGCGTCCTTCACGCATTTTCATCCCATTTGTCCCAAATACATTTGTGCGTCTTCTCCCTGTTTCGCCCGAACCTGCCGAGCCGCGTGTTTCGCGCATTCGCGTCTCACCTGTCCCAAGCGTACCAAGTGTCATTCACACTTAGTTTTTCCCGCTCGACCCGAATATGCTGTTTTTCAAAAAAATAAATTTAAGTTGCGGCTCTGATGCTATCAATCCGAAGATCAAATTTCAAGAAGCAGTTACGAAGGACGAAACTTTCAAGACGTCGGTTACATCAGTTTTCAAAGATATCCACTGACATCTTCAAGATGAAACGTCCGTGTGTCCTCGTGGCAAAGACGTGGCTGAGACGTGGAAGAAAACTCAAGCGGCGGTTTCTGAAGACAGTGGGTCCTTCTCAGAACTGGACACCTGTCTCCTTCTCCTTTCTTTTCTCTTCTTCCCTTTCTTTTCGTATTCCTTGTAATTAGTTAAGGCATTGCAATTGGCGGTCCTTAACGATTCTTTAGTTAAAAGAAACGGTTACGAGGAGTAACAGATTTGTAATCTATATAATGGCCTTTCCATGCCATTTTGCGAAAGGAAGAACTTGGATATTTGCTGAAAGTGTAAATAGATCTTAAAGAAATCAATACCAAAGGGGTTTCCATTCTTTGTCTATCTGATTCTTGTTGTCTCTGTGTTCTCCTTTAATATTGTGAAGATCATTTTGTTCCTAACTCGTTTAGTCTCCCTGATTGCATACGTTCAGTTTTGCAAATACAGTGATCTTGTACAACCAAGAAGGAACTTTGTGTCCTTGATTAACAAATCTGAAGAAGGTTATTTATGGAACTTTGTGTCCTTAAATTTAATCTCATTCAACCAACGCAAATGATCTTGTCTTAAATACTTGAAGCTTCGCATACATGAAGAATTATTACGCCATCTATAATTCGAATGTTGCTATTCCGCCTTTATCTTCTAATTCCCTTTCTTCAGCCCTTGTGTAACTGATAATCCTTGTAAAAGAACACTTTCGTAATATCCAAGTTCGACCATAAAATAATGTTCTGTACTTTTGTAAATAAGTTTGTTTCAGAATAAGGGAACCTCTCCCATTAAAGAGGAGGGACTTCTTGTCCCCTGACTGTTGTTCTTCTAAAAAGTCCTATTTGAAAACCAACAAGATTTAAGAGTGTCTAGAGCTTTATGAGCATATGAACCAACAACACTAGAAGGACAAAGGTGTTGGGATGGTGAGCATCAAGAAGGATGATTCATAGTGGATGTCAAGAGTGGCGTGTGAGTCAGGACTAGAACCTGTATTGGTGATGACATAAGAAGAGGCTATGCACGCTAAGGAAATTCCAAGAAAAAGGGCACCTTGTTTTTAAGAGAGGAAGTGGTACATGGGAAGTATCCAGATCCTACTCATTAGAAGGAGGTGTATCAAGAGACTATGGATGTGATTCGAGAGTTTGCAAGGGGAGATCTAATGTCTAAAGGAGAAATCAAAGAAATTGGAGCAAAGGAAGAATTATGAGGCTCTAAAGGAGGACCTGGATGAGGTCAAGGAAGTATGTAGGATGTTAAGGCAAAACAATATTATTCCCTTGCTAGGAGAATGACTAAGGGAGAAGGTACCAGTATGCCAGAGTAGAGCAAGAAACGAAGGTTTTACATGTAAACCTTCCTCCTCACAGCCTTGACTATGATAAGGATATTAAATTGAATTCAATTGTTGATGGGTGGCTTTTAAGCAACATCCTCATTAACACGGGAGTGGAGGTCAATGTTCTTACCTTAGATGCTTGACATTAAATGGGAGTCCCGTACTATAACCATCTTCGAATGTGTTGTATATGGCAAACAAGACAAAGGCAATGCCTATTACAGTCTTGAAGAATGAAGTTATCACTATTCAAGGGGCTAAGTTCACTAGAGACTTTGAAGTCTTGGTGCTCACCAAGGTGGATAATTTCCCAGAATTACTTGGGTGCCCTTGGTGTTATAAGAACAATTCGACCTATGGTTTAACAACGGGTATATCAGCTTTGAGAACAAGGAAGAAAGGTGATTATCCCCTTAACAGATGGGAAATCAACGCTCTATATTGAGCCCTTAGGAGAGGAATTCCTTGATAGAATCTATGTGTGCTCTATCAGAGATCCAGAGATAATTCATCCCACGGAGGGAGTTATCTAGTTTGAAGATGCTTAGTCCTTGAGTGATACCACTAGTATGACATGTGATAATTGGGCGCATGGGACTTATGAGTTGATTGGGTGATAGTTGAGAGGATCTGTAACAAGGGTAATGAAGGCGCGCTTAGTCAAGTTCCTAGGAGGGAAGAAGTTACCAAGTTACTCTGGAGGGGCATACCCTGAAGTCTTCTTACAAGAAATGGAGGCCCAATGGAAGAATGAGGACGAGAGAAGGGAATGCTTAGTTACAACCGCTCAAAACTGCAATGTGCTGGTGGGCCACTCATTAGAAGAGCCTCTAGAATGGTGTGAGGTAAGAATCACATTTTCTATAAGGTTCTCCAAGAGAAATGTGCCCACTATCATACAAGACTACCATGGTAAAGAGACCGCCTCATTTCATGTCCAAGTGTGTGAGAAGGCCTAGATGGGAAGTGTAGAAGTGTTACTACCTTTGTTATGGGTACATAAGTTGTATTCCACCTTACAAGGCTATGCGCGCACATGGTATATTCATTCGAGAGATGTGTCGTCAAACAAGTAATTGGAAGGAGTTGGTGGCTGATCTCATTCAAGCTTTTGAGTATAGGAGTACCAAGCCATTAGCGAGATAAGGCGTTGTAAGTAATCAAGCACCTTACGATGGAAGATAGTGCTATGAAAGAAGAAAGGCTACTGGAATTCGGGTGAGCCGTATTTGGAGATGCACCTCAATGAAGAAGAATTAGAGGAAGCACATCTTGAGCATATGTGCCTGGAAAAGGAAAAAAGGAAAAATGGTCTATGTAGTAAATGGCGAAGAGATGGAAACTTTGACGTCAAAATTTTTTAAGGTACACGCAAAGTCATAGATAACACCGATGAGAGAGAACGTGCCTACCATGAGACGTTGAAAAAAATAAGGTTAACATTGGGACAAAGATAAAACCTAAGGAAGCTATCATCGGGGACTATTGGTCAGAATAAGAGGTTTCAAAGTTCATGGATCTATTGTGCGAGTTCCAAGATTTGTTCCCTCATGGGTACTATGAACTCAAAGGCATCCACCATTCCTTAGGTGAGATGAAGATCAAGTTGAAGGAAGGTGTGCGCTTGATTTAGAAGAGGCCTTATCAGATGAATTCAAATTTATGTGTATAGGTCAAGGAAGAAATACACAAGATGATAACATCCGTATCATTAAGGTGTGGAAGAATCAGAATGGATAAGCCCAATGGTCATCAATATCAAGAAGGATGAGAGGATAAGGATCTATGTTGACTAAAAGGATCTAAATGCAGTTGGTGTGATCGATCCTTTTCTAACCCCCTTCATCAAGAAATTTTGGAGGGAGTAGCCGTACGCGAGATCTACTCTTTCATGGATGGGTTCTCGTGGTATCACCAACTCAAGATTGTAGATGAATACCAGAGGAAGAAATTTTTTTCCACTAAATGGGAAAGGTTTGCCTACACAGCTTATGCCTTTTGGATTGAAAAATGCACTGTTGTTTTCTCGCGCATTGTGGTACAAGCATTTCAGGACTTCATCCATAAATTTCTTCAAGTTTACCTGGATGACTGGACTGTGTATGGGTTGGTGAAAGACCATTGTGAAAATTTGAGGCTGATGTTTGAGAGATGTCGAAATTAAGGATATCCCTCAACATTAAGAAATGTGTCTTTGCTACTCCATTTGGGACCCTATTAGGACATATTATATGCAAAGAAGGCTTACTAGCGGACCCCACAAAAAGTTACTGATTAATGTGGGATTAGGGGAACCTATTAGTCAAAGCGTAATGCATAGATTATTGGGGCATACAAGTTACTACAAGAAATTCATCAAGGGGTATGCCAAGATCGCCACGCCTTTGGAGGAATTGCTAAAACACAAGAGTGCCTTTCATTGGGGAGAGGCGCAACAGAGAGCATTTGACACTTTGAAGGATAGGCTTGTCATGGCGCCCATACTACATTTTCCTTCTTGGGATAAGCCTTTCCATGTGCATTTTGATGCGTTAGGGAAAATATGGGAGCATTACTAGCACAACCCGGTGAAGGAATTGTTTATCATCCCTTATGTTTTTTCAGTAGAAAGTTGACACTAGCTGAATAAAATTACACAACAATTGAGTGCGAGGCATCGCCAATGAGCTACCCATTTGTATAAGTTTAGGTAATATCTTTTGGCAACACCATTCATATTCTACATGGACTACATGGCATTAAAATACTTGGTGAACAAGCCTATTTTGCAAGGGCGTATATGCCGTTGGGTTCTATTATTCCAAGAGTTTGAGTTCACAAAGGTTGTAAAACCTAAAAAAGTAATTCATGACCTGACCACTTATCAAGGATTAAATCAGGGGAGGACACACAAAGCATTGAGGATACCATGCGAGATGCACAAATTTTTAGGTTACGACACATGCCCTCAAACTTGGAAGATATCACGCTATTCTTGAAAATAGGTGTGGCGCTGGAAGGGATGAAGGCTCGGAGAGGAAGTAGTTAGCAATACACACCACACCCTACATGTTGATTAGTGGAGACCTATATAAGTTAGGACGTGATGAGGTTCTATGCTGATGTGTATTAGAACATGAACGCATGGAAATTATGGAGGAAGTGCATGGTGGGATTGTAGGAGGACACTATACAGAAATGCTACCGCATGGAAGATTCTACTTGTAGGGCTTTGGTGGGAAACCATCTACCAAGATTGTATTGAGTTTTGTAAGGCCTATGACCATTGCTAACACCTTGGAAAACCTAGGAAAAGGGATGAAATGCCCTTGCAACCAATAACCAATGTTGAACCATTTGAAAAATGGGAAATCGACTTTGTAGGGCCAATTTCACCAGCTGCGTGAAGGACTGGTTTGTGGTATATCATTACTTGCACTAATTACTTGACATGATGGGTAGAGGTAGTACCTACGAAGGATTACACCATAGCAAAAATTGCTATATTTTTATGGGAGAACATAATCAGTAGGTATGGTTGTCCTTTAAGTTTAACAAGTGATAGAGGTACACATTTCCTCAATGAAACAATCAGGATTCTATTATTATAATTTATGGTGGCCCATCACAAAACTACCCCTATCATCCACAAGTGAATGGAACTGCTAAGGCATTTAACAAAATACTAAGTCACACATTGACTAAGATCTGTGACATTAGAAGACAAGATTGGGATGACAAAGTATTAACCATTATATGGGCATACATGACAACCTACAAGAGGTTGAACAAGGCCACACCGTTTCAATTGGTGTTTGACATAGAGGCTATTTTTCCAATTGAATTCATGTTACCATCACTGCGTATAGCATGCACATGAGGATTGGATGATGAAAAAGCCTTTGGAAGAGAGGATTGATAAGTTGATGTAGTTAGATGAAAGGTGATCACTTGCTAGATGGATTCAGAAGATAGAAAAGGCAAGACAAAAGGCATGACATGATCATCATATCAAGAACAAATAGTTTGAGGTTGGGCATATGGTGTTGTTGTATGATTCCAAGTATTTGTGCCATCCTGGGAAGTTGAAAGTCCATTGGTTGGGACCCTACATCATCTTGTACATCCTTGTTTCAGTGCTTTGCCACCTACAAGTGCTAGATGTGACGATATTACTGGTCATTTCAATAGAATTAGGTGAAGCCCTACTATAAATAAGTCTTCTTGGTGTTTGTAAATAAGGCAATATTTCAGTTAGCTTAGAATTTCCCTTTATTGCTTTTTCTTTTCTTGTGTTTCCCTTTCTCATTTCTTGTTCCTTTCTTTGGTTCATTTTGCACCTTGTGCGCCAGTAACTACATTATTTTCCCAAGTGGTGTATGCTGTGCAGAGGACCGCACATTTGTTTTAGTGTGGGGTGGAGTAATGCAAAGAAAAGTATAAGCCAGTAGAAAAAGTTGAGTGGCCTGTAGAAGGAAGTGCGTAAGGTGAGAAAGCACGTAGGGAAATAGTGGATAATGAATTATGGTGTCAAGAAGGCTATAACAAAGACCACATATAAAGGATGAAGAGTGCAAGAACAACATGAGGTAGGCAAGGGCAAAAATCAGGTAAAGGAAAGAAGAATTTCCTTTGGCCTTGTAGACACATGCGTAAGAATCTTTGGCCAGATTGGATTTTTATGCCCCAGAAGGTTGCAGAAGGTTTTTCATGCAAGATTCAATGCATGGGTAAGAGTGTTTAAGGTCATCCTAGTGGAAAAATCCATATTTAATGTTAAGTACGTTGGTAGGTGATATAACATTTATTGCTAGAGGGAAGCAAAAACTATAAATATAAGGTTGAGAAAGTCATTATTCTACCTTGCTATTACGAAGTTGAAGCGCTCTTGTGAACTAGGGCATCTAGAGAGATTTATGTGAAGGAAGAAGAATCCTAGAAATCTAAGTGTGTGACTAGAGTGGATTTGCAAACTAGGAGGAAGGAGTACATGGGCATGAGAAAAGGTTGTTTACAGTGTGTCGTCTTGTGGAAAAGTTTGTAGTTAGGGTTTGGTAGCTAGGGCACAGAGATAGAAGGATTTCTTCCAAGAGTTGGGTTTCAGGATTGAGTAAAGTAGTAGGGAAAAAAGGAGTGTTGTATTTTAAACCCGACATAAATAATAACACTAAATAAGGTGACCATTTCAACAAAGAAACAAAAGGGCAAGAGCAAGGAAAAACAAACCGCTGCCATCGCAAGCTCCAATGAGGAATGGTATATAGAAATACAATACCTATATGGAGTATTGCTAGGAAAGGAGTGAGTGTCACACTTAAGACAAATGGCCATGAGCAATTATAACCATCACATGAACACAATTGAGAATGAAATGGTGTTAGACTTGGTCCGTCCAACATAAAAAGGACACCAGATGGGATGCCTATATATAGTGACAACGTAAAAGTCAAATTGGAGAGAGCAGGGTTATTGTAATTGTATGAGTTGCCTTACTTTGGTAAGCCCGAGTGATTATATCAGAGGTTAATGTCACATGTACATGAGGATCACTTCTATTTTGTAGGGCGCAAGATGCACATAACACCGTAGTTGATATCTAAGTTCACATGCCTTATTTGTGAAGGAGAAAGTATAGATGATGATCTGAGTGACAAGGAGGCTATCAAGGAGATAGTAGTAGCTTATGACTACAAAAAGGGTTTACGATACTTTGACATCACAAAAATTCCATACCCTATCATGAGGATGGCTACATGCTTGGTCACCAAGCTTAATGATCAAGAGAGATGGACACAAGTGAACAAGGCATGGCTGAATATATGCTGGAAAATATCATAAGGGACCATCTATAACTTGTTCGCCTTTATTGTGGATGAGATCATAAGCAATGCACAAGAGGGAGAGAAGATACTATTCGGTAATATCCTCCTCACCATTGTATTTTTAGAGATTGGAGTACCAGATGGGTCGGAGAAGTTTTTTTGGGAGTATCTAGAAGAGAAATCCTTGCTCGCGAAAAGGTTCGAGAAGTATACTTGTGAAACCATGACAGTCACTCACAAGGCGCACCTAGAGAAGTGGTATAAATGAATGCGTGATGCATTTGGGGCAGAGTGGAGGATCCAGAGTAGTTCCCCGCACTCATGGATGGAGAATCATAATTTGTAGTTTACTAACACTTCTGCATTGATAGGTTCACTTTGACAAATGGGACTAAGAGCCCATGGTGTAAGCTACCCTTCTCTTTCACCACGTAATACTTCTAAGTAGGGGTCAACAGGTTCAAAGAGGCCAAAAGACTAAGGTTCAACCTTAGTGAAGTCAACCAAGACCACCATGAGCTGTGCCAAAATCTCATCTACCCTAAGAAGCATGCATACATGGAGAAGTATGTCTCCCACAAAGTTTAAATGATGAAGCCAATAACGCTGCCAATCACCAGAAGGGCTACAACAAGGGTATATATGTGCATAAGGCCAAAGTTTGAAAAAGGAGCCTATCTGGAGAGTGATGTATCCATTCCAAAAGACCCCACAGGTTGGAAAAAGACCACACTAAAGAAGAGGGAAAGAGAAGAGGTGCAGGAGAAAAAGGCACAAAGTGTGCAGACCGCACAATCGGTGGGTGCATCAGAAGCAGTTGTGAAGCCTAGAACTTACGCACACCGAAAGAAATACCTACTCAAGGCAAGGACCCCAGAAGAAGAGGCGCTAGAGCATGAAGAGCCCTCACCCACGAAGGGCTCACCTATCAAGGAGAAGGATAAGGAAGAATCTCCTATACTGGAATCACCAGTTAGGAAGAAGTAGAAGGTAGGTGCGAAGAGGCAGAATCGGAGGAGACAGAAAGCCTAGATGCCTACATTGGTGATAAGGATGAAAACAAGCCTGAAGGAGGTGAATACCATCTAGTGTATGATATACATGATTCTGAGGAGGAGGGAGATGAAGAGAAATATGAGGAAGAATCAAAGGATCAAGGCAAGGGGGTGAGTGAAGAGGTGAGCACCAAAAACCAAGGAACCCCAAGCCTCACCAAGGAACAAGTGGAGAAAGCCGTGGAGAGAGAAGTGGTGGGAATCATGAAGGAGTTGGTGGAATAGGAGTTAGAGTGGAGTGCGAATGAAATTTTGAGGGAGATGGAAGAAGAAAGCATTGGGAAGGAGTATGGAAGCATGGGTGGGAATCCTAATCTAGTGTAAGCTTCCCAAAAGTTGTGAAAACATGTGGGAAAGGTGTAATGGTGGCACAAGAGTAGGGAATGGGATACATTAATGATCCTAGAAAGGTGCTACACACGTACTTCCAAAGCACCGTACCAACAGAGCAACTCCTGGCTATGTCATCATTTGATGAAGAAGGTGCATATCCCTGAACCAGGAAGATGCTATCTTGGGCATTCGAGTCTCACGTAGATGAACTTGAGTTTGAAGTGAATCAGAGAGTGCTTTGATGAAGGTTCCATAAACAAAAGGAAAATTTCCCTTGGTGAATGATGAGTAGCTATCAGATGAATAGTTATGCAATGTGCTCAACAAGGTTTGATAATTTGAGGTCATACTGTTAAGGAGAAATGATAGAGTGAGATTCTTGGAGGAGGAATTAGAGAAGAAAAAGGAGGAGCTCATGGAAAAGAGCAAGGACCTAAAGAAAGAGGAGATGATCAGTGCTCAGTTGAGGTGTGAGATGAAAGAAGAAAAATCAAGGGTGTGCAAAGTCTCTAAGAAGGTGGGGATGATTATGGATGCCATTGTCCTGAAGCATCCCAATGTTATAAATCAGCCTTGTAATGTCTAAAGGATTTGACTTGTATTCTCATAATGGAGAGGTGACCACTCACTTTAGAGACTACAGAAGAGGCACAAGCACACTAGGAGAAAGATAAAAAAATGAAGGTTGTCGAGATTTTGGCTCAATACACTATACTTCTTACAGAGATGAAGGCCACCGTGCAAATCGCTGAAGTTTCTTATGACAACTGTGTTGATAGGGATAGAGTGGAAAGCATCTTGGTTTCCACCCATGAAACAAAAATCAAGGAGTTCTAAGAGAAAAATAAGGAGAATAGAGTGGAAAGAGATAAGATCTTGGTGGAGGTGGAGAAGAATTTAGACACAATCAATACCTTGTGAGGCTCGATCATGTGTCGATGAAGGAACTATACCCCTAGATAACCCATGGGATGGATGCGCTTGATGATTTGAGAAAGTAGCTGGAGAGCATTGTTGAGATGATGAGTACCAAAGGGGAGGAGCTGAGTTTTGAGGAGGTGAGCACCCTAGTGGGTGACCTCTATCAACAAGCTCAGAATGAGGTCAACATTTGGGAGAAGTTAGAGGTAGAAATAGGGAAGGATTTCCCTCTCCTCCTCCAACAATAAACAAGTTCCCCATTCTTTCATTATTTCTCCCAATTCTTCATTCCTTATTCTTTCTTTCCAACCATTTTAAGATCTCGCCATTCTTTATTTCATTGAAGAGTGTTTCCGAGGATAGAGAATAAGTGTAGTGTGGGGTGATGTTGGGCCCCGAATATTAGCTAAGTATAAGAAGGTGCGTGGGCGTGCAGGACCTATTTGAAGAAGGGCACACAGGGTGAAGACGCAGGAAAGGGTTCTAATAGGGTTTTGTAGAACACACAACACACATGCAAGTTGAGACAGGTTTTGGGACTTAGCCATATTCGGTGTTCCAGGTAGTACACAAGAAAAACGTGACCCGTCTAGCATGCGGAGTGGATAAGGTGCCAACTTTGATAGCTCAATCTCGATGAAGGAATATTCCATGCATACGATGGAAAGATCCAGAAAGAAATCATTGCAAGGAGTGGAGAGCTGGGATCAAAGGAAGCATGTTCCATTGGAGGACCACTTGGACACTTGACAATCAATATGCTACCTTAGAAAGCATGATGGTGAAGGTAGAAAAGCTATATATAGAGGTGTGTGGATAACAAAAAGGGGGATACTAGAGAAGAGATGTAGAGAGAATAGTGCGTTGGAAAAGAGGCAAAGCTCTGTAGAAACATCATGGAGGATTCTATGGGTTGGGATTAGTGAAAATATAGGAGTGATGGCATACTCAGAGGGATGGGTATGTGTTTATCCTTATAATGTAAAGGACGTAGTATAATTTTTTGATGCATGACCTTTCTCTACATTATTATGGGTCTGTTATGACCTCAAGGAATGTAATGTGATTACTGAACTCATTAATATCAATGAAAGGTTCTATTCTAAAGCATATATGTGTTCATGAGCTTAAGTCTAATGCATTTCCTTTGTGTTATGAATCATTTCTATATGTTGTCTATTATTTCTCTTTTATGGATGCATTGATATGATAACTCATCCTAGGGTCTCTAGAATGAACGTATGGTTCCTTCCCCAAAGATTTTACACTTAAATCATAGATGATGCACTCACACAAGAATCACATAAAGGAGGGGATCTGTGCCTGCACGTGCCTCAAGTGAGTGCCCAAAGCCCGTTGGGTGATAGGCCGACACACATGGAATTAGATTGTTGTTCTAAGGATATAAAAATGACTACAACAAACTTCTCTAAGTTTCTCCAAGAAATTTTTCTTATAATAATAAATCAAATCTTACCTTCTAATAGTAGTTTTCTAGCTTATAAACATATAAAAATTTAGGGCAACTTAGCTATGCATTTACAACCCTCCGATCACCTTTATAACCAAGGGTCGGATCTAATCCACGTTTAATATAAAAACATGAACACACAGATAATCGATGCCGGTTAGGTTGAGTGACGTTGACTCCTTCTAGAAACCAACACCAACTACCCAATCGATGCCGGTTCTGTGTAAACCAAAAACCTAAAATGCATGCCATTTGTGAAGTTATTTAGCTCCACAACCTAACAATCTCCCACTTGGAGATAAATTGCTGTACTGTACCATATAACTCCATCCTTGGATCCTTTCTTCCTCTTCAAGTCTCAAACTTAAAGACCAAAAAAATTTGTGTGAAGCTCCAACTTCTCCTTTTCCAACGGCTTTGTTAGCATATCTACAAGGTTCTCACTTGTATGAATTTTCTCTAGTTTCAGCTTCCCATCCTCCAACACCTATTGTATGAAGTGATATCTCAATTAAATGTGTTTTTTTCTTGAATGAAATGCTGAGTTATTTTCCAGATGAATCACACTTTGACTATCATTGTACAATTTACAATCCTCTTGCTCCTTTCCCAACTCTTCCATGAATCTACTTATCCATATCATATATTTTCTAGCCTCTCCTGTATCTACACTATATTCTACCTCTATAGTAGACAAGGCCATAACCTTATGCAATCTCAAAATCTAGCTAACTTTCGTGCCACCTACTATGAATACATATCCAATGGTGTTTCTCCTACCATCCAAATATCCAGCCATATCTGAATCAATATAGCCACATAAAGAAGTATCTGACCCTCTATAGCATAAATGCATGATTGATGCCCCTCTTAAATATTTGAGTATCTATTGGAATTATTTCTAATGCTCTTTACCTAGATTGACCAAAAATCTACTCACAACTCCCACTGCTTGTGCAATGTTTGGTCTGGTACAAACCATTACATACATAAGGATTCCAACTGATGAAGCATATGGAACTCGTGCCATGTACTTGACCTCCTCATGTGATGTAGGAAACTGATCTTTTCTTAATTTAAAGTATCCAACCATAGGTGTACTTATTGGTTTTGAATTCTGCATTTTAAACCTTTCCAACACATTATTAATATAATCTTCCTGAGAAAAATACAATTTCTTGTTCTTCTTGTCTCTATGAATTTGCATGCCAAAGATTTTCTTTGTAGATCCTAAATCCTTCATTGCAAATGTATGAGATAACTTTTCTTTAATCTAAACAATGTCCTGCATACTAGATACCGCAATAAACATACCATCTACATACAGTAAAAAATAATATAGCTTCCACTTTCAAGATTCTTGAAATAAACAAAATGATCAGATTCACATCTCATATAACCATGCTCATGCATAAAACTATTAAACCTCAAATAACACTTTCTTGAATCTTTCTTGTGTTAGAGTAGGTATTTACCTTAGCTCATGTTCACCTAGGTGCATTATTTACCTTTATTGTATTTATCCTCACCCACTTATGTGTGTGGATATTTATTTTTATTTATTTAGATATTAGGAGATATTATCTAGTTGTTAGGTATAGTTCTTTCCTTGATCTATGGTATTGACTAGTTCTTTCCTAGATCTATGGTATTGACTAGATCCATTGAAATCCTTAGCCCTGGTCATATGGTAAGGTCATATGAAGGCTTAAAGCTTATGATTCATACTAGTAGGTGTTTAACTCCAGCCCCCTTTCATTTTATTTGTGTGGTGAAGGCAAGAGCATTTTATTCTATTTTAGTGGAAACTAAAATAAATAGTAGAGCATAATATTGAAAACCTTGTATCTTTTGATCGGTAACTCGGTTTTGAGTGCCATTTTTGCAAAAGTGCGTAGTTTTTATGCTCTTTCCATTGGAAATATTTATTTTGAGAATCATACTATAATTATAAAGTGCCATATTGTAACACACACTCATTATAAAGTGCCAAAATCTGGGGAGGATCTTGTTGCATTGCTCAGGGGTCTTGTTGCATTGCTCGGTTCTTCCATTTATTTTGGTGATTTTTTTTAAGATGGCATCTACTTCTACATTAACTCATGTTAAGCCATTAACAACACATAATTACCACACATGGAAACCAAGAATGGAAACAATAATTAAGCAGAAATGATTATGGGCTTTAACTTCTAAAGAACAACCAGTGTTCACTAGAGAATATGATAAATTTCAGTACCAGTGCAAATTTGATGAGTGTATGGGTTTGAGAGGAACTTATGTAAGTGACAGTATTTTATTTCATTTGGAAAAGTGTGACTCTCCTTTCAAAATATGGGAGAAATTAGAGGATTTATTTGGTAAGGTGGATCATATGAGAGCTATGTAACTTGAAATTGAGATCACCTCTCTTAATCCTAAAGATTTTCCAACAATTATAGACTATCTTACCAAGTTCAAGCATTTGTTGACATAGTTGAAGGGGAGTGGAAGAGATAAGAAAGATGAAGAGTGTGTTTACTTGATTCTATCCAAGTTGAGAGGACCATTCCAAATTTTTGCTTCTACCTTTTTCTCTAGCATGGATGCCTTAGGTGACAGCTTCAAAATGCCTAACTTAGAAACATTTTGTGAAAGACTTACTAGGGAAGAATCCAAATTATCTCACCTTGAGTCTTCCACCTCTCAAAAGGCATTAGTTGCATCTAATCCTAAGGGCAAGGGAAAACCAAACAATAAAACCAAATCCACACCTTCTCCATCTCAAAATGCTCCTAAACCCAAAGAAAACAACTCAAAACCCAAGGAGTCTTCTAAATCCAAGAATAAGTCTAGCCGTTCATGCTCTTTTTGTGGGGGTAGTAATCATGAAGAAAATAGGTGTTATAAGTGAATGCAAGCCTTAGAGGATGTAGTCAAGAAACAAAAAAATTCTATCTCCACTCCACCTCCTAATCAACATGGAAAAGCACTTAATGTTGTTGGAAGATCTCAGTCACCACTTGTAGACAATTGGGTTATAGATTCTGGTGCTTCTCATCACATGACTTCTTCCAAGGAGTCTTTTGTTTCTCTAGGTTTGAGTTCTACTTCCAAAATTGAGGTTGGAGATTCTTCCTTTCTTTATGTTGAGGGAAAAGGTGATATACAACTTGATGGTGGAAATATCCAAGATGCACTATATGTTCCTAACATCACTACAAATTTGCTTTATGTATATCAAATTTGTCATTCTGGTCAAGGAAAACAATGAATTTTACACCACATGGGGCAGAAGTAAGAACTTTGTTGGAGCCTTTTTCACTTGTTGCTTAGGGTATTGTTGATCATAGTTCAAGACTATATCAATTTGAGGGTTTTGATGACACTTCTTCTATAGGGACAAGATTGGTTTCTCATTCAGATTCAGAGAGTAATCTTTGGTATGAAATATTTGGACATCTCAATTATAGATATTTGAAGGAGTTGAGCACTCATGGTATGGTAGATGGTCTTCCTAGAGTTTCTTGTCTTGAGGGAGTTTGTCATGGTTGTGCATTAGGGAAACAACACCAAGATCCTTTTCCTAAGAATTTGTCTAAGAGAGCTTCTTCACCACTTGAGCTTTTGCATAGTGACTTGATGGTTTTTCCTACCCCATCTTTCAATGGAGCTAAGTATGCACTTACATTTATTGATAATTTCTCAAGGTGTACTTGGGTTTATTTTATCAAGTACAAAAGTGATGTTTTTCACACTTCAAAGTATTTAAGGCTTTGGTTGAGAAACAATCTTCTAGTAGAAAAAAAACATTCACACCGATAATGGGGGAGTACTTCAGCAATGAGTTTTCTGAAATTTTGGCAACTCATGGCATTATTCACGAAGTATTATTTTCCTCATAATCCACAACAGAATGGATTAGCGAGAAAGGAAGAATAGAACTTTGAAGGAAATGGCTAACTGTATGATGCATTATAGAGATTTACCTCCTATCTATTGGGCAGAAGTAGTTAATTGTGCTAACTATATTCAAAATTACACACCACACAGAGCACTTGAGCATTTGACTCCAGAGGAAGCTTGGTCCAACACTAAGCTAGATGTCTCATTTTTTCGAGTCTTTGGGAGCCATGCTTGGGCCTTTGTGCCAAAGAAGAAAAGGAAATCTTTGGATAAGAAGAGTAAACCCTTGATATTTGTAGGGTATTGTGAGGACATGAGAGCTCATCATCTTTTAGATCCTGATACACATGATGTTCTTTTTCGAACACATGTTCAGTTTGATGAGCATTTCACTCCTCATGATTCTTCATCTTCTTCCATTCCTTCTTCTTCTTCATCTCATCTTGAGGATATTTATGAGGAGGTTATAGATGCCGTTGAGGATCCTATTCCCACTGATGTTGTCACTATGCCTAAGTGGGCTCATACTATAGTTTATGAGGATCCACAATATTTTCAAAGGCTCATGGGATACCGAGTGGGATGATGCGATGACAACCGAGTATTCTTCTTTGATGAAGAATCATACTTGAATTTGGTATCTCTTCCAAAAGGAAGAAATATGGTTAGGTGTAAGTGGGTATACCAAACCAAATACGTAGCTGATGGGTCCATTGACAAGTATAAGGCTCGTCTTGTTGTAAAGGTTTTTCGCAAGTCGAAGGTAATGATTACTCGAGACTTTTGCACTGTTGCTAAGATGAATTTTGTACGCCTTGTACTTGTTATTGTTGCATCACGGGGTTGGCCCGTATACTAGATGGACTTGAAGAGTGCCTTCTTACATGGATATCTAAAAGAGAAAATATATATGAAGCGTTGACTAGATTTGTTCGGGATTCTTCTCTTGTTTGTCACCTCCGAAGGCCTCTCTATGGTCTCAAACAAGCCCCTTGGGATTGGTATGAGAAGATGGATTGTTTTATTCTATCTACTAGTTTTGTTCGTTGCCACTCTGATCATACAGTGTATCTCTAGCATGTCGGTGAGGATATTGTGATACTTTTCTTGTATGTTGATGATCTATTACTTACTGGTAGCTCTTCTTCCCACATTCAGAGTATTCAGAGGGCTCTTTCTACACAGTTTGACATGATAGATATTGGGCTATTGCATTATTTCCTTGGTTTGTAGATTTCTCGAGGCATTCGAGGATTCATTTGAGTTAGCAAAAGTACACCCATGATCTTCTTAGGTGCTTTGATATGGCTGATTGCAAGCCAAGTCCATCTCCTTTTCAGTTTGGAGTTACTCTTACATCCACATGTACCACACCACTTTGTGATCCTACATTGTATAGGCAGTTGGTTGGGAGTCTCATGTACTTGACCCATACTCGCCCGATATTTCATTTGTGTTAGTCGAAAATTTGTCAGGTGGACAGATCTATGGATAGACAAGCCAACAGTGTATAGGGAAAAGCCCCTCTTTGAGTCAGCAAATTGAAACTGGTTTATTTCTATTCTACCAGCAGGAATCTATGCAAGTCTCACAATATTCTACCTTCGGGGTTTGGGATCTCATCCCAGTAGAGGTATTTCCAACTATGAAAAGGAGGGAAAGAAATGAGGTGAGGAGATAGGATAGATCTGAAGGGAGAAAAGAAATGAATTCCAAAGTAGAAAGGTCAGAGGGTCTATGTTTTGGGCTGGTAGTAAATAGAGCCGAACCTACTTGCATAGATGAACAAAGCAATACTGATGAATAAATGACAAAAAGTAGAGATAGATTCAACAGAATAAATGCACAAATCTGACATAAGAAAGATTGAAATGCTCATAACACACATATTCAGCACAAAGTCTTAATATTTGTATTAATGTTTTCTTCTGTTACAAAAAGCTCAAAGTCTTTTCTTCTCACTTCTATTTTTCATCTAAAAAGTATCCACCTCCTTGAATACAACAAGTATCCAAGTATATATAGAAGAAGGAGAAGAGAGAAGGCAAAAAGAAACCAACAACTAATTACAAAATATCTACAAAATATCTAAAAGTCAATGTTGACTTTGGACAACTTGGTGGATGACAACATCCCATGGTGCAACATGGATGAGGTCATTGTTTGTACCAACATACTCTTAGATATTTACAAAAAGGAAGCCAAGAGGAAGAAGGATATTCATCATCGTCTCGCGGCTGAAAGGGGGTATCTTGCTTCTGCTATTGTTTGGGAGAGGTGATGTGGAACTGAGTCCGATATTCCATGAATTTACTGATCATTGGCTGAAGTTGATCCTGGGTAGGACCCTTTGTATGATCGCCGATGACCTCACAAGTCTCTTGCTCATCTCTGAGTTTTTAGGGAGCTTGAAATATTCATTACCTACCTCCATCAGGTACCCCACAAAATCATGGCAAGCCAGAAGGTTATTGATGCATTCAAAGGTCGAAAGTGGCTTCTAGCCCTAGCCCTTGCGAGATGATCTCCTTAAAGATCCGAGATAGTTTCATCTGCCTTCCTCAAGGAAAAAGAAGGAGTTAGCAAACCTGGAGACATTCTTAGAACAATTTTCTCCATTTGATGCATTGCATCTAGGGCTTCTTCCTTGACCTTGTCAATCTTCTCCAGGACGAACTCCATCTGATCGACCCGGTAATCCAACGCAGCAAGGATCTTGTTGGGTACCCTGGGGTGATTGAAAATGCCGAATTTTACCAAATCGTCGACTGAGCAGTTGAGCATTTTCTGGAATGTCTCGTGTTGCAACCTAGCATGGTCCAACTCTTCGGAGATAGGTCCCGTGATCACCTGGAGATCTTTGTTCGCCCGACTGATGTTCTGATACAATTTGGTGAACTTGACAATTACCTCCTCGCTGTCTTTGAGGATCTGATCTCTAGGTGGAAACTGCCATACCTTGTTCACCAATTTTGGCATACTTGTTTATCTTATCCTGGCTTAGGACCTCAGGAGTTTCAGTGGCAGTTGTAGGAGGTGCACTACCCATTTTCTGCAGGGCGTGGAGAAGGTGTTTGTTTTGTTCTTTTAATAACCTCTTCTCTTCCTTCACTTCTTAGAGCTTCTTGTAAAGGGAATCCACCGCAGATAGGGCCTCCCCTTGAAGAATTTTAGAAGACGTTCCCATTGTGACTTGGGTCACTGTATAATCTGTCGGAGACAGATCCTTTTTATCCTTTGAAGGATCGGGATATGTGATCTCCATTACTCTCTCTCCCGATGCACTCTGAGAGAAGCGGGTTATAGGCTTTTGCTTCTTAGCCCCCTTTGTTGGGATGACGGAAAAGTCCATTGGTGCAATAGGGAATTTCCTCTTATGTTGGCTAAGGTGCTGAGAAAGCCATGTTGGACCTAAGGGAGTGGGACCAGTGGTGGAAGAGGGAGCAGTTGCGGGGATGAGGGGAAATGCGTAGAGACACGCAGCGGTGGCATCGAGAGAGAGGCCAAGAAAGTGCTCATGGGAGGGGAAGATACTGTAGATGAGGTAGTCATGGGAATGGAAGGGAGCTGAGAGATGAGAGAAGAAATGGTGGGGGACAGCTCTGCGAGAGAAGAGAAGATGGATGACGAGGAAGGGAGAACAATAGAAGATGGGGAGAGGATATAACCAAAGGAGCGGTCACTTGAGTCATGCGAGGAGGAGGAGGAGAGGGAGAGGGGATAGAAGGGACCTCAACAGTTGTAGTAGTGGTGACATCCTGAGTGGATGTGCCCATTGGGACACTCTCCACCGCTTCTTTCTCCAGGGATGCCAGAGTTACAACCTATTCTTGTGCGGTGGAAGGAGGGCTCTCAGGAGCTCCTTCTTGAGCAGAGCTTGATTCGCCCTCTTTATCCTTGCCTTTGACCTTTGGCAGATGCTTCAACTTGACAGGTGCGTTGCCCAAAGGGGACGTGGTGAAATCTACTCCGAGGTAGATGAGGCCATTCATTCTGCACCAGTGTTCTATCCACCGCAAGGTCTCCTTAACCCTTACCTCAATGGTCTGAGGTGCCTTTGTTCTATCAATTTTGGAAAATGGCCAGTTGTCCCCATCCGTGTCAAGATACACCTAATCAACTTCCTGATCGGTAGTTTGATAACCTTTTGGAACAATGGCCACGCCATACTGAATAATCTTTGCCAGGGCCAGGTGAGAGTGATCCTTCCTTCTAAGTTCGACCTCATGATACAGGTCGATATAGATGTCCTCGATCTGTGGAATGTGGATAGGATCGAGTTTTTCCTTGGGAAGGTAATTCCTTAGATCAAAAGTGGGCCTCGCCAGAAATTGTGCTTAAGGTTTAACAGTTCTAGCTCTGCGAACATTTCTCTGGAGCTTTGTGGTGGGAAATGTAGGTGTACCTGCCCACTATAAGGGGGAAAGGAGTTCCACCCTTCTTTCTCTTCAAACACTTCTCATGGTAGGTTATGAGCTATCTGGACAGCTCTAATAGGATCAGCTTGGGGCCAGCATATCTCAGCAATTTGGTGGGCTCCCCCAAGAAGTTGGCTGCTCTGAGATAGGTGAAGGTGGGGAATTGGGTAAACAGTGCTCCCCACTTCTCAGTCGCGGTGACTATGCTCTTGGTCATCAACCATGAGTCATATTTGGCCTCAAAAGGCAGACGATGCCATAGAAGAAAGCATCATTGATCTTGGTAAACTGCGGGATGTTGTTCTCCAGCTTCAGCTCAGGTAGTATTCATATATCTTTACCTGAGGCCAAACTTTGTATCGACTCGGTCTTTGGATAATCCCTCTCCGAGGCTGCAGCGTAGACTACGTAGGAGTTCATGTAGAACCTCCCCGTTGTGGTGAGTTGTTGGAGCTACTCGGATATGGTGTTGCTTATGATCTCCGCCCACTCAAAGCGTTGATCAGGCACATTCTTGTTCATGGTTTCAAGATACCTGAGCATCCATTTGTGAAAGTAATGGGCGTCAGAAAGCCCAAAAACTCTACTCAGGAAAGTGATGGTATCACTCAGTTCCTCGGAGAAGTCACTGCGGTGAATAACCTGTGGCCATCTGGTTATCACCTTCTTGTTCTTTAAGTAAACTTCGTTCATCAGCTGCATGCACTTGTCTTCATTATCCTCCCATGCCTTGGTGCAGTCCTCTTGGCTTACTGACCACAAAATGTTGGTGGTGAGGAATGCCTAGCATGATTTCAAAGTGCCGGGCAGTGAGGTTGATTACGACCTCGCCCTTTTCATTTTGACACACCTTGTGTCTTTGTTGTAACAGCGGGCCACTACCATCATAAATTCGTTATTTATCGCGCTGACGAATTCCCCCAGCAAAGTGTAGACCACTGCCCACTAGCTTGTCCATCCAAGGACTTCCTGTGACTCTCCTGGTTCTGGCCCAGAAATCTTCCATGTTGATGTGACCGAGTTTGGAGTCTCTAATGTCCAGGTCACATTCTTCCTGGGACTCGGGCATTCTGACCCTCTGATATTTATACTTCATCTCTTCCTCTGTAAGCTTAGCCTTACCCTTTGACTTGGTTGGCCTTTTGCTTGATGTAGACATATATGGATCTGAGTTCAGTTGCTGATCTGTAAGAAGAAGAAGAGAAGTCCAACGCCAAAGAGCCATATTAGCTATCAGATCTTCCATTAAAGCTTTACAAAACAAGGAGTTAGTGATTTTAAGGCTTCTGGATGCAGGGGGTGCGGGGACACTGCAGGTTGCAGAGTTAAAAGAATGGCGCACAGAAACATAGTGTTACAAGGAATAAATCAGCACCAAAGGGTGCAGGGCGCAAGGATTTTGCATATGACATATTTTTGTTGTAAACAGGAGTGCGCCTGCGCCATTATATGCGGTTTATACTGGGCGCAAATAATCTTGGTGTTGCATGGGGTAGGGTGCGCCAATGGCGCATGTATTTTGTGTAACATGGAACTTTGGTGCACCGAAGGGTGCAAGATTAATGCGTGTAGCACCAAAATTGTGTGCGCAAAGGGGGACTTTGGCGTGGCGCGGGAAAGCTTGCATGGCACTACGTGTTGTTGTAAGGATGATTGCGCTGTGTGCCAAAGGTTTAGTTTTTGTATGGCGCAAGAAGGGCACGTGTTCAGAAGCGAGAAATAGTGCGTTGTAAGCGTGACTATGTTTTATGCAGCAGGAGTGGTGATTGCGCCAAGAGAGAAATGCAGCCTGGAACCAACTTTTAGGTTTCTTGCCTCTTTAGTTCATGATTTTCAGGTTTTCTTGTCATATTTTGACAGTGGGAGGAACACAACAAAGAGGTCTAGATCCATTTTTGAGGCAGAGCCCTCTTGGCCAGCAGATCTGGAAAGAGGATAAAAATGGTTTGGGGGGGAGAGATTTTGCAAGAATGACAGGAGGGGTTTAAAGCTTCAGATCCATACACCAACCTCACAAACAACCAACCAACAAAAACAAAAACACAAGAAAAATAAGGACCACATACCGGAATATATAGAATGTGAGAGACGAAGTGGGGTCCACTGGCGTAATACGAGGAGGGACGGGTGGTGCACCGACAGGTGTAGAGGAATAAAGTTTATCACGTGTTTTCTGATTGTGAAAGTGACAGGGTGGATGCGCCTATATATAGGCAAAGGTGTAATAAATGCGCCAACCATTTTTAAAAGGGCGCACCAAAACATGTGTCGACACATAAAACTTTGCACCCTTTGGCATAGATATACACATGTCAACACAGAATTATGTGTGCCTTTGGCACAAATTAAGGACTGTCAACACTAGATTTCGAGCGCCTTGGCACACCAAAACATGGCGCAACAATTTTGTTGTTGACAGGAAGGCGCATGCACCTTGGCGCATGCAAGAAAGGTGCATCACGGGAAGGCGCAACAATTGATGTGTCAACACTTCAAAGGGTGTGCCAAAGGAAATGAAAGGGCGTAAATTTAGTACATGTTACACAGGATAAAAGGTGCACTTGCCAAAAGAACCAAAATGACTAAGTTTGGAGAACTAGATTTCTTGAAATGGATTTTATAACATTACGACAGAGAGGGGTCACGACGAGGACCATGAAAAAAATTTGGTATGGTTACCCACAAAATTGCCCTCGTCAATTTTACGAGATAACAATTTGTTGTAGGGCTTGTATCTCGGTTTACACATTCTCCTCATAGTAGTCATTGGCAAGCTGCTAAAAGGATTTTGCACTATTTGCATGGCACTTCCCACTTTGGCCTACACTACACTAGGGGCTCTACTCAGTTGGTTGGGTATACAGATTCAGATTGGGCAGGTTCTATTGATGACAGGCGTTCCACTTCTAGATATCTTTTTGTCTTGGTTCTTCTCCAATTGCTTGGGCGTGCAAAAAGCAACAAGCTATTGCACTTTCATCTTCAGAGGCAGAGTACAGGGCAGCAGCAGACGAGTCGGCCAGATTATTTGGCTTCGCCGATTATTGTGAGTTGATTCCCACAGGATTCATCGATTGTACTTTGGTGTGACAACCAAAGTGCAATTCACATTTCTCGTAACCCAATTGAGCACCAGCAAACCAAGCATATCGAGATACACATCCACTTCATTTGGCAGCACATTCAGGATGGAGTTCTTTACTTGGAGTACCTTCCGACTCAACAACAGGTTGCATACATCTTTACGAAGCCTTTTGCATCACCTCGCTACCTTGAGTTATGTGGAATGCTTGGGGTTTCGGAAGTTGTTCTTGGGGGTGTTTGTGAGAACATCTTCCTTCTTCTTCTTCTTTCTCTTTCCTTATAGTAGGATTCTTTCCTTCTTTTGGTTTGAGATTTCTTCATGGATATATTGTACATGAGTACCTCATCAAGCCTAGTTGCCGGGCTCATACCGTGGACATGCCACTTCTATTTTGGCCCCTAGCTTCACTTGAGGGGGTGTTAGAGTAGGTATTTACCTTAGCTCATGTTCACCTAGGTACATTATTTACCTTTATTGTATTTATCCTCACCCACTTATGTGTGTGGATATTTCTTTTTATTTATTTAGATATTAAGAGATATTATCTAGTTGTTAGCTATAGTTCTTTCCTTGATCTATGGTATTGAATAGTTCTTTCCTAGATCTATGGTATTGACTAGATCCTTGATGTCTAGTTCTCTCATATATCTATGGACTTGACTAGCTCTTTGATGACTAGTTCTTTCCATTATTTATGGCTTGATCTATGACCTTGACTGGTTCTTAGATTGTTATTCCTTGCCTATATAAACAAGGCCCATTCTCATTGTATTTCATTGAGTTCCATAATAATATATGATATTATTTGCTCATTTGTTTACAAAGGTTTTGTGTAAAGTTATTCGGCGAATTGCTTTCATCTTATTGATCGTGGTGTTTGATTAGCATCTGTGTTCTTGGCTTGGTATGATCTGGTTATCGTTCCTTTTATCTTGAGCCCATAAAAGCTCTTTTTCAACCTGCACACAAGTTTCTCCTTACCCTTGACTTCATAACCAAGCGATTGTTGCATATATATCTCTTCCTCCAAATCACCATGAAGGAAAGTCATCTTAACATCAAGATGTCCTAAGTGCAAATCTTCTACTACAACTAAACTTAAAAAAGTAAAAATAGAAGTCATATTTACTACAGGAGAAAAAATCGTACCAAAATTCAATACCTACTTTTTGTGCAAACCCTTTTCCACAAGCCTTGCCTTGTATCTTTTTTATCCACCTTCTTCCTCCTTGATCCTGTAAACCTATTTTTTCTGTAGTGTTATCTTACCTACTGGTAACTTAACCAAATCCCAGGTTTGATTCTTTTCCAAGGAGTCTATTTCCTCATCCATGCCATGCTCCCACATCAAGTGGGTTTCCTCCTACATTACTTCTTCAAAAATTTTGAGCTCACCACTATCAATATATAATTTATCAAATAAGGAAGGTGTAAATATTTATAGAGGTTTACTTACCCATTTTGACCTTCTCACATAAATTCAGGGTGAATGAGGCTCATTTTGCAAATTTGTATCAATTTATTGCAATGACCAATGTCGGTCACCTACTACCGACGTCAATTTTTGCTTCCGATGCTATTCCTCTACTACAAATGTCGGTCATGGCTGCGACACCGGTTTATGTCACCGACACCATTCTTGTAGGTGTCTATTTTAAATTAAAAATATATGTTCTTCCATAAAATCTTTAATCGGTTCATCCTTAGGCATCAAAATCCAATCCTGTATATTCTCTTTTCATTCCATTCAATTTCACAACTCCTAAGAATCTTAGAATCATCTAAATCCCACAAATAGAATCCAAAATCACCAAATCCATAACTAGTAAAAGTGCATCTCTTAGATTTAGCATCCAACTTCTTCCTATTTTCTTTATCAACATGCACAAAAGCTTCTAAACCAAATAATCTAAGAAAAGAAAGATATACCTCTTTTCTAGTCCAATATTCTTTTGGTATTCTACCATTCAATGCACTTGAAGGCCCACAGTTGATTAAATATATTGTCGTGTCTACTGCTTCTACCCAAAATTGTAAGGGTAATCCAACATGTATTCTCATGCTTCTTGCACGTTCCATGATATTTTTTTTCATTCTTTCAGCCACACCATTCTCTTGTGGTGTTCTAGGAACCATTCTTTCTCTACGTATTCCATTCACTAAACAGTAATAATTGAAATCCTTGTAGTACTCACCACCATTTTTAGATCTAAGGCATTTTAACTTTAAACTAGTTTCATTTTCCACAAGGGCTTTCATCTTTCAAAAGTCTCAAAAACATCAAATTTACGTTTAATATAATAAACCCATACCTTTCTCGTGGCATCATCAATAAAAGTCACATAATATTGGTATCCTCCATGAGAAGCTACCTTGGCTGGTCCCCACACATTTGAGTGCACAAGATCCAATGTTTTCTCCTTCTTTGTTACCCCAACTTTAAGAAATATTACTTTCTTTTTCTTTCCAAATATGCAATGCTCACAGAAATCAAGATCTAAATGTTTCAAATTTGATAACTTACCATTTTCCTTTAATATCTGCATTCCCTTTTTACTCATATGGCCTAGCCGATTATGCCACATGTTTACATTTGAATCTGAAGTAGATAGAACAGAAAAGGAATCAATAATATAGGTAGATAAATACAATGTTCCTACCTTCTTGCCTCTTGCCATAACAAGAGATCCCTTGGAAACTTTCCAAGAGTCAACTGTGAATATAACCATGCAACCAACTCCACCTAGTTATTTCAGAAATTAGATTTCTCTTAGGGATTGGAACATGCCTCACATATTTCAATATCCATTTATTTTCATTCTACAATTTTAGATTAACTTCCCCTTTACTAGTAATATTGCATAGTTCATCATCTCCTAAATAAACATGCCCAAAATTACCCTAGACATAATTTCTGAAATAATCCTTATTAGGGGTTGCATGAAAAGAATCTCCTAAATCTAAAATCTAAGATTATATTTTAATATCAATGGAGAGAATAAGGGCAGCTTGTATTACATCTGTTGTAACATTTTCCTCTTTACCTTTATTTGGTAGATTTTCTTTGTTTTCCTTGAACCAACAATCCTTCTTTGCATGTCCTTTCTTTCCACAATTCCAACAAGTTATTCCTCTACCTCTGGATTTGGATCTTCCCATCTTTGACTTTGATTTCCCATTATTCTTTCTCTTGGATCTCTCCTTCTGCCTTCCCCTACTTTCTACATTCAAATAATTTCCAGATGATGACTCTCCTATACTTTTCCTACGTATTTCTTCATTCAAGATTATACTAACCACATCATCAAACTTCAAAATATTAGTATCAGATGTTGTATTACTAACAACCATTACCAAGTTATCCCAACTATCTGGCAAAGAGCATAAGAATAAAAGTGCTTTCACTTCATCATCAAACAAAATATTAACTCGATTTTAATTGATTTACAATGGAACGGAAATCATTCAAGTGGCTTGATACATATCCACCTTCTTAAATTTTTGAATTAAATAATTTCTTCATCAAATAAACTTTATTTGAAGCACTTGGTTTTTCATATAAATTAGCTAAATATTTCATCAACTCTACAAATGGTTCTTTGTTTCGTAATATTCAAAGCTATAGATGCTACTGGGCTCAATCTTATAGATCTCAGAGCCTTTCTGTCAAGAATCTTCCATTCTTCATCTGCCATCTTTATAGGCTTCGCATTCACATCCAACGGTAAATATAAATATTTATGATACAAATAATCTTCCACCTGCATCTTCCATAATTGATAATTACGATTGTCAAATTTCTCCACTTTGTATTTGCTATCTTTTTCCATTGGTGTGCTCGATTAATCAAAAATCCCTATGTGAGTAAATCACAACACAGAAAACCATCAAACAAAAAATATCTCGATACCGGTTGTTGGGTTTAGACCACACACCAGTTTTGTACAGATCTATATTCAATTGAAGCATGTAAGCAATAAACATGAAAATTAAACCAAAAGAAAAATAAACAAAAGATATAACGTGGTTCACCTAGTGTGGGCTACGTCCACCAAGAAAAAACCAGTATATTATTCTTTGTTCAAAAAATAAATATAATGAAAGTTTACAATCTTCCACACCTCTCATGGATGTACAAGTATTTTTCCTCACAAGCTTCTCTAAGCTTTCTCCAAGAAAATATTCTTACAATAATAATCAAATCTTACCTTCTAACCCTAGTTTTCTAGCTTATAAGCATATACAAACTTTAGGGAAACTTAGCTATGCATTTACAACCCTCCGATCACCTTTATAACCAAGGGTTAGATCTAATACAATTCTAATATAAAAACATGAATGCATAGATAACCGATGTCAATTACCAGAACAATGCCAACTCTTTCTTGGTAACCAACGTCAATTACCCAACCGATGCCGGTTCTCGTGTAAACTAGAAAACCTAAAATGCATGCCATTTGTGAATATATTTAGCTCCACAACCTAACATAAAACTCATTGTGAGGAGTACCATAGGAACCCCAAAGTATTTTTCATATTGAGAGGACCGACCAATGAAATGGGTAGCGCCCCATCCTGATTGACTAGTATTACCTGTGAGAAAAACCAAAAGTATCAAGTGGTGATGGCCCCATTCTTAATTGATTGAGGAGTATAGTTTGTATTTATAAATTTTTATGATGTTGTACTCGTTCAAACAAGTATTAGTGAGTGAGTATTATCCAAATCCTTATGTAACCTAACAAACTGGGGCCAACCATTTCCATTATGGTTTAGATTGTTAGTTTAAAATAGTTTATGTTCCACGTCTTGTGTTATCCCAATTCAATCCAACTTGAAAACTAGTTATAATTTTGTTTTTCTCTTTCGTTACTATTTAGATTGTTAATTTAAACCAATACTAAAAATTAGTTATAAAAACAATCCTCTCTTTTGTTAGTGTTTAGATTGTTAGTTTAAATACAATTATGAAAATTAGCTATCAAAAAATCTTATCTTCATCATTATTGTTTATATTTATAAATTTTTTTTTGTGTTCCACATCTCATATTATATAAAATCAATTCAATTCTAAAAATCAGTTAAAAAGATTCATATTCCTTCCAAATTCAAAATCAAAATCAAAATTTGTTTAATTCCAATCAAGGTTTGATTAATCAAAAATCATCCTAACAAGGTCTTATGTTTTGGCACCCATATCCAATTATAATCCTATTAAATCTCAATCAAATTTAAGCATATCTTTATCTTTTGGATATTCACTTTATCCAAATTTAATCATATCAAATCCTATCAATAAAAAGACTTATCTTTTGGATATTCACTTTATCCAAATTTAAACATATCAAATCCTATCAAAAGTCTTATATTTTGGATATTCACTTTATCCAAATTTAAGCATATCAATCCTATTATTCAAAGTCTTATCTTTTGAATATTCACTTTATTCAAAGTTAAGAAAATCCCAATCAGTCGAGATCGAGAATCTAAACTAATCCTATCTAATCAAATAAAAAACTTTTCTTTTGAATATTCACTTTATTCAAAGTTAAGAAAATCCCAATCAGTCTAAACAGACTCTAAACTCAAACAATCCTACCCAAAGTCTTATGATTTTGGATATTCACTTTATCTAAGTTTAAGAAAATCACTCAAATCTGAATTCATATCAAAGCAATCTTTACGAATCAAATTCATCAATATCATATATCACCTCTTGCTTTAAGTTGTTTACCCTTTTTTAGTGTAAAATGGTGGATAATTGAACCAAAAGTTACAACATCTCTGTAAATCTAGACAAAAATCCTTTTGAAGAGAGATAGTTCTGACGAAGAGGAAGAAGTTAAACAACCTAAGATTTCAGAAGATGAACATGCACAAATTGATGAAATTTTAAGATAAAACAAACATCAATTTCTTCTTCTTCTCCTAGAAATGAGAGATAAAATACCTTCAGATTTTGGTGACGAGAACTTGAAATGTCTTATAGATAAACCCAAATCTATAAAAATAAAGAAAAATCTAGTGCTTCCAAAAATACTTCAAACAAAGCCTTATTCGCTAAAATGTAAGAGATGACAAATGGAATTTCCAATCTAGCTTATAAAGTTGCTAAAGGAAATGAAGAAAAGATCTAACCCAATCATGAAATAAAAAAAATGGTAGAGATTATTCTTACAAATTATCCATTCACTCAAGAATGGAAAAACATGAAAGAAACAATAACAAGGATGCAAAAAAAAAAAAAAAAAACAATTCAAATTTGAAGAAACTTTCTCCTATCCATTTGAAAAATAAATTTTACATATACCATTTCATAAATCATTTTAAACCCCTAAATTTGAAAAGTACAAAGGAAAACATGACCCGAGAGAACATGTTAAATAATTCTTCATGACATGCCAAGAGGTAGCCTACAATGACATTTATCTCTTGTGTCTTTTCCCAAAAATTTTAGGAGGAAAAGTCTTAGATTGGTTTTTACATCTCTAAAAGGCTCAATCACAACCTTCACTAAATTATTAGATAAGTTTGTTAAATAAATATCCTTCAATGTAGATTCTTAAATCACTAAGATGGACCTTTGTAACACTAAGAAAAGGAAGAATGAAACATTCACACCATTTCTTCAACAATAGAGAAGAATCATGAGCCGGTTTCCTTGTTCTATACTCCAAAAATAGTTAATGAAAATGTTCATTCCAAATATTAATTAAAAACTATCATTCCAAATGAAAATTCATTGCCTAATAAACTTGACGAAGTCATTGAAAACGGAGCAAAAATCAAAAGGGTCTCATTTCTAAGGGTGTAATCAAAACTATTTCAAAATATCAATCCAATAAAGATAATAAAAATAATCATGATAAATAAATTATTCGATCATAACCAAAATGTTGTAAATGATGGGGTCAATTTGATACTCACCGTGTTCAAAACATGCAAAATCAACCATTAAAAACAACCCACTCAAACTATCAAGTAATCAAAATATCTAGCAAAGAAACTACTCCCGTGATGTCTGACGAAGACAATTTACACCTTTTAGAGAAAGTATTTCTAGTGTCCTCCACCAATCAGAAACCACTAATATGGTAACCTATTTGATCACGAGACCCTTCAAATAAGGGAAACCAAAACCCACATGGCTCAAAGAATCAAAATACCGTGAATAACACCACATAATGAACACTCTACCGATCATTGTATAAGACTTGGTCATTACATTCAAGATTTAATCGATCATGGAGATATCAAAATAGATAACAAAATAAGTACCAACACACCAAATGAGAGACTAAAGGTGTTTAAGGATCCATTTTTGAAACATGATATGAATGATAAATCTCAAGATAAGGGATAATCCTCCAACAATGTTGATTTCAGTTCCATTATTTCCTTCATTGATCAAACACCTCATTTTGTAGCCACCATAAAAATCAATACTCCTACTTATGCAAAAAAATGATAGAAAAAGGTTTGGGTACTTGTATCTAATTTTACCTCTACATCGATTTCACCTTCATGACCTAATCCTCAACCTATTGTTGATCCAAAATTCTCCAATGCTAAGTCTCTTTCCCACTCATATGATATTGTTAAAAAATTGAATAAGGAGAACACACAAATATCCCTCATGGAATTTCTCAAGTCATCACCTGCACTTCAATACATCCTTACTCATGCACTTCAGGAGGCACATGTTCCTAAGGATATCAATAGTCAGCAGTTTCAAGCCTTAATTGCCAATCTCTCACCAAGTAGTCTAATCCTTTCATTTGGTTCTCATGACCTTTTGAATCCAAACCTACAAAATAACAATTTGTTGTATATCGAATCATTTATCACCCATCATGAAATAAAATGTGTATTTATTGATAATGGATCCATATGAGAGAGAAGTACTAGTTTGACACGTAATAAATTATTAGAATTGATAATTTGCAACTCTCTTATTTTCATACATCCATAAAATACATGTATATAGGGAGACAATATCCCATTGATAAGGAGTCCTTAACAATCTCCCAAAACCACTCACACCTATTCTTATATGATTTGTTCAACCAACTCAACCACAAACAAATCCCCTATTATCTCTCCAACCTCCTATGTAAGTTTTACTAATAAATTTTAATATTAACAAATAAATTTTCTCAATAATTAGTATGAGAACTATTATTATTTTCCTAACATTCCCCCCTTAGTGTGAACATGGGAATAAAACACATCTCAAGAATTGGAAACAAAATCATATGCTTTTTCATTATTTTAGGTCTACATACTACTGACTTGGATCTTACTGCACATGATGATCCACTTCACCATAGTGAATCCCTTACTGGATGATCACACTTCCACCAATACACCTACCTATGCTAACTCAACAGTTCCCTCTTTCATTTCCATTGAATTCTCTTTCACCGGTCGATTGATGAAGAAGTTCGACAGTCAAAGAATATCAACAGGAAGAGGATCACTCTAGTTCAGCTGCCCTCCTATACAAATTTTCTTAGATTCCAGAATTCACATTATCCTCATTTAAATCATAAAAGGGGAAGGAAACAACACACCATTTTATTTCGCACAAACCACACAATTGAAAAAAGATGCCACCATACCAAAATGTTGCCCCGTTATTGGTGACTGACGAGAGGTGTTGATCGCTCTCCTTCCTCCATTGTCTCTAACCTCTAGTGCAATATTGATAACTCAAAAAATTTGGATTTGAGGATTAATGGTTCACGAGGACATCATATTCCACCAAACATATGTTCGTAAGGATTTTTTTATTTTCAAACTTTTGAATCTTACTCTTGACAATATAACTTTACGATATTACAAATGTGACATCACTGATATATTAACATATACTATTGAAAAAAATATAATATATTAATTTTACATTTATGAGTGATGACACTTAGATAAAGACTTTACTACAACACCTATTATGATAAATTTATATGGATGACAATATATCAATGAATCTATTTAACTCTATAACATGGAAAAATAACAAGTAAAGACTCTTGATGATATGACAAACATAGACACACCAACATCACAAAATAAATAATAAACATTATTTAATAAATCTATGGATCATATACCTTTGATAAAACTATCGACTAAAGACATATTGACTAAACAATGAAACTCCTTGAGCATACGGTTCTGCAAGAACTTTATGGTAAGAGCATAGATATCATCAAAAATTGAGGAAGATACACCTATTATACTCAACATGGGGATGCAAAGAAGAAGTTATCCCAAGGTGACATTGAGCTCATAAAGCGAGTTGATAAGTTGAATACCCATTTACACAAGATATTTGATCGATTGACATAGATATATAAATATCTAAAACAGAATATAAAACCTTGTGCAATATGTACTGGAGAGACTACAACACACATGCATTGATGGGAGTATCACAAAGTTGATGAGAAATTAAGATCCAAACAACAACATTTGTTACATACACATCCTTTGACACAACTTAAGAAATGAAAACCAATAAGTCACTAGGCATGATGTGGACATGTGTAATTTTGACTACTATGGCATGATCGGTAGCTCTTTTACATGTCATGGGTTTACATGGGTGAAAGCCACAAAAATTTTTAACCACCCAAATCAGTTTGGAGATGGTGTGGAAGAAAGAGAACTAGATAGGTGGAATATAAGGACACCTCTCAAATCTTAAAAATTCATAAAGCTCAAATACATAAATTATGCGAAGGAGATACAACTATGATAATTTCCTTTGAAAACATTGCAATAGTCAATGACATGATAGTAGGATAAACATAAATCATAACTTGTAAAAATTATTACAGGCACTAAGGAATGATAATTACTCTTGAGATATATTAAAATTTCATTCGTATTGAAATTGATCGATACTGAGATGAGAGAGTAACAACAGATTTGACACATAATATTATTAGAATTGATAATGCAACTCTCTTATTTTCATACATATAAAAAATACATGTATATAAGGAGATGATATCCTATTGTGAAGGAGTCCTTAACAATCTCCCAAAACCACTCACATCTATTCTTATACGAGTTGTTCAAATAAATCAATCACAAACAAATCCCTTGTTATCTCTCTAACCTCCTACATAAGTTTTATTAATAACTTACAATATTAAAAATACATTTTCTCACTAATTAATGTGAAAACTATTATTATTTTCATAACACCACATTAAATATATGTTCCATGAAAATGTTAAGATGAATCAGTCATAATCAAAAGAGTAGGAATTAATATCATCACTATTCGTGGTTATCATAATAATGAGACACAATCTTCGAGCACTATCATGTTATCAATAAATGTTAGACCTTAAATGTTGGATACCATTTTTCATTTGGTAGATGTTGAAACATCATATAACATTCTCCTTGTTCATCTATGGATTCATGCTATGCGAAGCCATATGAAGGTATAAAGTTCCCTTACGTAGGTAAAGAGTTTACCCTACATGCTGATATAAATCCCTTTGAATATTGCAAGATCCTAAAGGGGATATACAATCTTGTGAATTACCATCCTTGTATAGATAGATCTACATCTACTTGCATCATTACTTTCGCATATGAAAACCACATTGATATGAGACCCTTTTGAAACTTTAACCTTCTACATCCAATTCTCTAGCGAACTTAAAATCCTTGACAAGTATTACAAAATATGAATTCTAAGATACCTTTCATATTGGTAAATTACATTTATCACCATGAAGCTATTGAAATATTTTGTGAGAATCGAATCAGAAACGATTCACCATGAAGTAGTTGCACTCAAACGGAATTATGATACCTCCAGCATAATCACAAGGATCGATCAACAATGGAAGAGCTTGCTCAACATAAATAAAGCTTGCACATAGAGGAAATACAATGGAGTGTCTTGGCATACTCATAAATTAGGAATAAAAGGGTACATATAGGGTGCTGAGTAACCCTAGTGCATGACACATAAGCAAACCCTAAAACTAACCCATGTGAGATGACCCTCCATATGTGAGTGGAGGAAACATAGGATCCCACACAAAAACACCCCCTTCATGAAAGTGGGGTAGCGGCTATGATGAGTCGAGACGAGAATAAGAAGACACTCCTAAAGAACTAAGAAAGATGTGTCAATGGGGTCCTGACAACTAAAGGCCTGATAAGGTGCCCTTATACAAACAACATCTTCCTAAAAGAATAATAAGAAGAGAAGGACTATATAGCCTAAAGAAGATGAGCAGTTGCATAAGACCTCACCCCAAGAAGCGACCACAAGTGAAGAAACTTCACCTTAGTGAAGGGCTTGGTAAATATATCTGTAATCTGATCAGCTGTTTAAATGTATTGAATGTCGATGATACCATCATGAATAAGCTCTCATATGAAGTGCATATGGATCTCAATGTGCTTTTTCCGCTGATGCTGAACTAGATTTCTACAAATTGAAATAGTGCTCGTGTTATCACAATAGATAATGGTAGGCCACCGAAAGTGGATGCCAAACTCTGTCAGAATACCTTGTAGCCAAACAGTTTTTATGGCAACATTAATTACTCCTCTGTATTCTGCCTTTGTAGAAGATATCACAATTGCATTATGCTTCTTGCTAAACCAACTAACAAGACCCAAACCAAGAGAGAAACTATATCCAGAGGTAGATTTCCGATGATCTAAGTCACCAACCCAATTAGAATTTGTGAACTCAATCAAGTCAATATCCATCCCTCCATAATAGTGAACACCATCAAGATAGGTGTCATGAACATAATGAAGGACCCACTTAGTTGCTTTCCAATGAAGCTCATGTGGCTCCGGCATGAATCTGGACATAATCCCAACAACATAAGATAAATTTAGTTGAGTGTGAGTCAAATAAATCAAGCTCCCCATCAATTGTCAATAAAGGGTACCATCAACCAAGGGAGTAGAGCAATCAGAAACCAACTTAACCCCAAAAAGAAAAGGATTATCAGAAGACTTGCAATTAGACATCTGAAAATGAGAAAGAAAGTCAAGAGCATACTTAGGTTGCGAAATCAAAATTCTCGAGTCAAATTGTCAAATATGGATCCCAAGAAAGTAATCAAGTAGACCTAAGTTAGTTATGTAAAACATGTTGGCCAAGGTGATATTCACAGAATCAATGATAGAGGAAGAGTTGCATGTGATCAACAAGTCACCAACATAGACAACAAGTCACCAACATAGAGAACAAGGATGAGTATGGAGTCATCTTGCCATAGAATATAAACATTTGGATTAGAGTGACACCTAGTAAACCTTGATGTAAGTAAAAGGAGTCTATCTTGGCATACCAAGCCCGAGGGGCTTGTTTAAGACCATAAAGAGAATTATTTAACTTACAAACGAGGGAGGGATCATGGACATAACCCGAAGGTTGTTCCATATAAATCTCTTCCTCTAGGTCACCATGAAGGAAGGCACTCTTAACATCTATTTGATGGAATTTCCATCTCTGTTTTACGTGGCACCTTTGGAAAGGGTCACCAAATAGAAGTCATCTTCACAACCGAAGAAAAGGTTTCAGTATAATCAACCCCAACTATCTGGGAGAAACCCTTAGCTACTAATTGTGCTTTAAACTTTTCGACGTCTCCATCTACTCCATACTTTGTTCAGAACACCCACTTACACCGAATGATTTTTCTTCCTTTCGGAAGAGTGGTGAGATCCCAAGTATCATTCTTCATGAGAGAGGAATACTCCTCATCCATGGCAGAATCCCACTCAGGAATACTAGAAGCCTCTTGGAAAGACTGTGGATTAGAAGCAGAGGTGAAGAAAGAGTGGGGTCCAACAAAATATGAGTGAGTACATCTCATATCTGAAGTATCTCCAACTAAATCTCCAACACTTTGCAAAGTTTTCCTAGCCCAAAGAGGACCAGGAGGATCAGGCTTTGACTCAGAAGATTTGTCACTCGAGTGAGAAGGGATAGAGTCCTCATCATCACTACTGCCATAATTGGAAGACTCAAAGGTCTGATGGTCGGGAGGATTAGGAAGAGGAGCATTCTTAATAACATCATCATATGATGAGTCAGAATCCAAATTAGTAAGTGAAGAACCTCAATAGGTAGATAAGTAGAAGTCAAAGAAGACTCATCGAACTTAACACTTCTCTCAATATAAAGCTCATGAGAAGTAGGATTCAAAAATTGATATCCCTTCACGCCATTAGGATACCCTACAAAGATACAAGGTTTGGATTGTGGTTCCAATGCCTTATGTTTCTTCTTGGGAATCCAAGCCATAGCCTTGGATCTCGAAGACTCGAAAGTGCTCAACATTAGGATTATGTCCAAACCAGGCTTCAAAGGGTGTCATCCCTCTTATTGCCTTGTGTGGAACATGGTTTTGAATGTAATTAGCACAATTCACTGCTTCAACCCAATACTACAGAGGAAGAGACTTCGAGTGAATCATACAAGTGGCCATCTCCTTAAGAGTACAATTCTTTCTTTCTAATACTCCATTCGTGAAGGGATATAAGTAAATCGCGTATCTTCTGCAAGAAGATCCATTCGAAGTATAGAAATCCATGAACCTATTGTTTACATATTCACCTCCATTTTTGGTTTGAAGAACCTTAATATATCGTTTCGCTTGTTTCTCACCAAGATCCTTAAAGTCCTAAAAATGTTGAAAGAATTCAGACTTAAGCTTAAGAAAATATACCCAAGTATATCGCGAATACTCATCAATGAAGGTGAGCACATAAAGAGCTCTAGTAAACGAAGGAGAAGGAAATGGACCAAAAATATTCTTGTGAACAAGATCCAAGGGATGAGTATCTCTCAAGGCTTTTCCTTTGTCAAATTTCTTTTTAGGATGCTTTCCAAGGGTATAACCCTCACAAATACCCTTAGAAAACTTGATGCGGGGTAACTTGTTGACGATTTCATTTTGGCTCAATTATTTAAGGTAGCAATATTTTAGATGTTCGAAATGCTCATGCCATAGCTTAGTAACCTCATTTGTATGAGTGAGCAAGCATGTAGGCATAAAATCAAAATTAAAGTGGGAAAAGGTATACAACCGTGAACGTTGATCCACCTTTCCCTCACCCATGGTAGTGTCATCGTTAAGCTCATGAATAATCACTAAGTTAGGACAAAATTCCACTTGCATTCCTTCACCAAAGTGAGTAATTTGTTAAACCGATAGGAGCTTGGTAGAGAGATCAGGAACACTCAACACTTGGTTGAATGTTCCCCCATCCATCTCTACCGATCCACTACTGGAAACCGACACTATCATGTCATTACCCATCGTGATTTGGGACATACCACAAGGCTCGATGTTGGAGAAATCAACATGCAAAGAAACCATGTGGTGTGAGGCACCAAAATCTATAATCCACGTCGATGAAGGAGAAAATTTTGCTACAAGGGCATTTCCTTTCTTCTTATAAGATTTAGACCATTTTGTAGTAGAAGACTCGCCTTTGGAGCATTTTGTTTGATAGACTCAAGAACACCTATTTGATTTTTCTCAAGTAAATGAGTAAGGTGATCAATTTGTTTTCTCATACATAGATGCTCTTTATGACTAGGCTTCTTACAATAGGAACACAAAAATTGTCTTTCTGTGCTCTAGGCTAAGAAGTTGAAGTGTTCATGTTAAATTTAGTTTTGGTCTTGGTTTCCTTCTTAGGTTGATCCTTCCTTTCTTTCTTTCTTCTTTTTAGTATTATTTTATTTACTAGTACTTGCTACAAGGGCATGTCACTTGGACTTGAGAGACCCCATTTGAATGAGTTTTTCCTGTTCTTGAATGAGTTGGGATGAAAAACAATCAAAGGAGGGCATATTCTAATCTTTTCCCAAGGTAGCTTTTGTAGCGTAAAAAGTTGACACAAAGACAAAATATTTGGGACCTAACTTAGAGAGAATTGACAAGATCAGTTGAGAATATTTCTTCTCTACTTGACATTCCTTTAACAACAATCTAGTGTGGAAAAACTTAGAGAAGAATGCTTGTAGGTTTTCAAAATCACTAGGATTTAACCCTAGTAGTTCATTTTCCAACTCATGCACTCTCATGTCATCTTGTTGTCCAAACATTTTATCCAATGTTTTCCATGCAAAATTAGGTGTTTTAGACGACTCAATGTGGAAGAGAAAGTTAGGAGAAAAAAATGTAGAGAATACCTAAAGCTTCATCACTACGATTTAACCATTTAGATTTTTCAGGGTCATCATATGGTTTAGTCTCAATTCCCATGGTGATGCGAGAACAACCTTTTACCCCTTAGTTTCATAATAATTTTTGATCTCCATTCAAAGAAGTTGAACGACATAAGCAAAGGAATTGAAAGTGCATCCATAGTGAAGAGAGAGAGAAGGAATGCAGAAAAGAAACTCAAGAATCACAACCACCCAGGACAATATAATAACCCCCCTACTTTTGGCACTTTATAGTTTAGTGTGTTGAATACAATCGGGTCCAAGTGTGCATCTTGAAACAGTTGGTAACTCACCTTACAATCAGCGTAATAACGCGCAAGAGAGGAGACCACAATCGTGTTTCATGGAGAGTAGTAAAGTGACACCGTACACAAGCAAAAATCATAAAAAAACTAGGAAGGAGGTGAAATCAAATCCTGGTTGTGCGAAAGAGCATCTCACGTCACAAAGGATACCCCCTTGTTACAAACTGTGGCGGATGCGCTCACTATTCGTAAGCAATAATAAGGGTAAATACAAGTTTTAGATGAACTCAAGATGAGTCCCGATGATCTTCAGAACACCAGAAAAGTGATTAGAAGGAAATTAGGTGCTTAGAGTTTCACTGAACACTTGAGCGCATGATTAATAATTAAAAAATGACAATTAACGTTAATTTAAAAGATGATTTAAATTATTACTAATCGTAATGAAGATATAATTAAGGTCATAATTAATAAAACTAGATTTAATATGATTAAATCTAATTAATTAAAAAAGCAATAAACCGTAATTAAGATCTAATTAAAAAAAAAAATCCTAATTAATATAATTTAAAATCAAATACCCCTTTGAATAAAATTAGAAACACCTGTAATGAAATTACTTGATTAATTATGATTATCACCAAAGCAATATAACACCAAATAACACAATATTTTCGATAAATTCTCTCAATATGAAAGTATAATAGCTTGGCCACTTTGAGGGGCAACCTCCATAACATATAATGAGACTCAAATACTCAACATAATGATCATCCACTACCTATAACCCCTATTTATACTATTCTATCTTTATGGCCATCAGCAAGGTGACTAACCAATGATAATAGATCATATATAAAAGAGATACATCATGATATTCAGTTATGATAGCAATAAGTTAGCTATATCCATCCCATGTAAGATATATAATTAAGGGCGTAACATGCCCCTCCTTCAAAAAAACATTGTCCCCAATGTTTGGAAGCCCTAGATGTTTACTCGCATGAATGCTTCATCTTCCCATGATGTATTTTCAATATTCATATTCTTCCACTTGATCGGTACTCGGTAATGACTCTAGTCCTTAGTCTTTTGGTGTGTTTCGAAGAATGCCATCGAGTTCCAATATGATCCTTCCTTCCTTGTCTCGTTCTCGAAGCACCGATTGGGTGGAAATGTGCTGCCCAATAACTTTCTTTCAACAAGAAACATGGAAGACTAGATGTATTCTACTTCTGAGAGGAGCTCTAGCTTATATGCCATGCTACCAATTTTCGCAAAACTCTCTGTAAGGACCATAGTATTTAGGAGAAAGCTTATTATCCTTTTTGCTGTTGTTTAAAGGATAATTGCTTATATGGTGTAACCTTACAAAAACAAAGTCTCCCTCTTCAAAGTGTTGCTCACTCCTATGTTGATCAGCCTATTGCTTCATACGGTTTCTCGAAGTAACATGCAAGCATGGGTCTACAAGAGACCTCTCAGTCGGTGAATGTTGAATGTGGATAGATATGTATAAGCTAATCGGGTAATCTTAAATCCTCAATACGCAATAATGGAATCTGTGAATCTAAGGTGAAGAAGGCCCTCCTAACTGGATTGATGTAATGGTTCATTTGGATATAATGGCTGCTCGGAGGCTCCAATCGATGTCGAGCTCTACCGAGATCCTATTTCTTGGTTGTTGGATACGTGGGAAGTGACCTGTGGGAGCTTCGTATATATCTCCAGAAAAGGTCATGAAAGTAGTGGTAGGTGGTTTAGTGGATTTTGTGGTTAGCTATGGGTGGTTTTCTGGTCTAGCCCAGAAAATATTGGATTGATTGGCTTCTATGTTTAATACGGAAAACTGTGCTATAATATCTGGTGGGAGTGGTGAAGATCTAAACACCAGCGTTCGCAAGCCGGTGTCAATACTTGATTGATTTGTAGGCCCGTTGGGTTGTGGGATTTGGGGATCACAACCATGAGTTTGTGGTTGTTGTGGACTGTTATGGTCATGTGAAGAATCAATCCCTTCTCCCAACTATCCAGTAATCGTATGCCTTTTCAGCTTCTATGTTTAGAACTAGAAGTTGTATGATTTTCTCGGAGTACCTAACAGGTGTTCTAGCAACTTGAATACGTAAGCTAGTGTCTATGTCAACGAGGAGGTCTCCTGCGTTAGGTTGTGGAACCAAAGGATTGCAACCAAATGTTTTTCTCGTTGAATCCTTGCACGGTCATTCAGGTGTTTTATCAAGGCAATCTATAGTTTGGATGGTTTGACCAGAATGTGTAAGCTTTGTCATCTTGATATTCAATCCTCTTAGTTTCTCACTAATTGCTTGTAAGTTTGTTGTTGCTCGAAAGACCTGTATCCTAAGGTCCTGATCTATATCAGCTAAAGTCATGGGTAAATTTGGTTGAGGTACTATAGGTTCAAATATATATTCTCTAGGCTCTCTAGGTCCTGTGATTGTCATACAAAATGATTCAACCTCTAACTAACATTAATAAACTGATTATGAAAGAGGTATTACACTACGTAAGCATTCTTCTATTTTTGTATTTTCAATGACGTATTTCAATGAAATTGAAGAGAAGCTACTCTAGTATATCTATAAAATGAACAACTAATCTAATAATAGAATAAAAACAAGCAACGTAGCCTGGTATGGCTATTTGCTGTGTAGTTGTGATTTTATCCTAAATATCTAAGCAACTATATATTTTGAATTTGAAAGGCTCTCGATCCTACCTCAGAAGTGAGGAATGAATCATAGTTTCTCAGAAACTATCAATCCCCATAGCTTCCCTGGTGATATCGAGAGTGAACTTTTAACTGAAATAAAATAATTCACTACTCTATTTGATATGTCGTAACTAGAACTTTGATAGCTCAAACCTGGCATTTACAGAATAGTGGTAAATCTAGTTGTGTGTGATTTCATCCCCTCAGTGTGATCTCCTTGTTCCTTCGTGTCCTCGTGAATCCAGAAAGTGTGTATATGATAGTATCAACAAGAAGATAGCAATCGAACAATGGCAGCTTTGGATATAGACCGAATATAATGTGAGTAGGAGAGGGATAGCGCAAGTGAACAGAGCTTGACTATGTAATTCCTAGTGGGATTTATTGCGGGAATACAACACAAGTGTACTGAGAGTTTCAGAAATTATCCTTGTGACAAAACAAAACCTGTAACTTTAATGGATTCTAGTCTAGAAATGAAGCTATTCTATGTTTAAACTGACTGTATGTAGCAATGAAACAAGACTTGAAACAAGAAGATGATATGACCTCCAAAATGCCAACAATGGAAGCAAAACCTGAAACTAACAAAATTCTAAGCAAGGAATTGAAAAACTGAACAAGAGAATTGAGAGGATGAGGGGCCATTTGCTTGAAAACAAGTTGGCTATTTATAACCAATGCATTTACCAGAGGGTAACTCCCATTTGATCTCTTTTACTATAAACAAAGGAAAAACACTATTCCTAGGGAGAGAAAAAACATTAATGCAAGCCAAAGTGGTTGAAGAAAGTGTGTAAAATCCAAGATTTACATTTGATGTGATCGTCGGAAGGATCTGGAAAATAAAACAAAGGACCCCTTGCCACCTATGTGCGGGGTGGTGGTTCTGGGACCGCCCTGTCTGGGTGGTGGTCACGGGACCCCCGGGTAGGCGGCGGTTTCATCACTGAAGAAAAAATGCAAGAAGAAAGGGGAAAAAGGGAAAAACAAAGCATGCGGAGGCTGAGCGGGGCATGCGGGATACAAGTGTATACTTGGTGAGCCTTTATGGATTCGAACACCTTGCAAGGAGACCTGTATCATCATTGGGGCATGTGTAACATCGTTCGGTGGTGTAGTACCCTACAATTTTGGGTACGTACATATTGCCCCCTCGGAGAAGTGTTTTTAGCCATGAAGAGGTAAAATGGTGGATCGAGTATGGCGGTCCCGAAATGGGGAGTTAGGAGCTATATACGACATGCCCTGTGTCTTTGGAAAGTTGCCATCAAGATCACTACTACTGTAAAAAATGAAAAAGGGGACTCAAGTGCAGATAGATAAAACAAATTGAGAAATAAGGCTGAATTGATAAGAAAAGAGGACTTACCATCTATGCGGAGGTTTAGAACTTACCTCCGTCGGTGCTCAACCCTGCGAAAGACATTCGAAATCAAATTAAGAGGGCTATTTATATAAAATGAAGTCATTTTACTATTCATTTGCGTGGATTGATTTGATAGATTTTGAGCTCTGGGACCCATGGTGATGGTTTTGATGAGAGTATAGTCAAAATGTTCGTGGTGAGATAGCGATCATGCCTCGAGAGTGGAACATCGACCCGTGAAGTCTCAGGTTAGTTCTTCTCGATTTATTGCTTTTAAACCTAAAATGTGGAAATGATGAAATCTTTCCCTTGGGGGGATCATTTTTGAAAATGTTAGTTTTAAATGTGTCTTTAGGGGGGGCGCCCATAGGGTAGGTTTCTTTTTTTTTGTTAAAAGGTGTTTTTGCTTGTTTTTAAGCATTTTTAGGGCTTACGGCCCATTTGGTTTGCGGGATAGGACAGGACCGCCGCCCTATGCAGGGTGGCGGTTATGGGACCGCTGCCTTAGAAGGTGGTGGTTACGGAACCACCACTCTGCACAGGGTGGTGGTCCATGACAGAGGAAAAATAATGCAAATTTTAACTTGTTTTTGCATGTATAAAATTTTTACGTGTTTTTACTAGTTTTTCAACTTGGATTTTAGTACTAACTTACTCCTTTTTGTGTTTTTGGGTGTATGTAGAAGAAGGAGGAGTACATAGATGGAGCCGGGAGAGGGAGTGTGATTGGCTCTCGGTAGTGTTGGAGGCACTCTCCCAGGTAGAGCGGGATACTCTCAGAGGGCTGGTATATGGAGGATTGCACAGGTTCCTCATGTTGCACCTACCAGTCACATATTGTGTGACTTGTTCTCATATTGGGATGCGGATTGGAACACCTTCGATTGCAGGAGTTAGGGGTGAGTGGTCCATCACCCTGGAGGATGTTTACCATATACTGGGGGTTCCGATCCTTGGGGTGGCTGTCTCTTAAGAATATATCTAGATCATAGGTGGTTCAGTGGGCCACCTACATGGGAGATGTGGTTGTATCGATGGGGTCGAAGAAGGGCGTGAGGATCCGCTCTATTATTGAGTCAGACATTCCCTTGCTTCTGCAAGGCCATATGGGCATCCTTGCATCCAGACTGATTGGGGACAAGGGAGGGGACACCCTCTTATATTGTTGGGCCCCTATTATTACACATAGATTGAGGGCCATGGACATGTCTATGCTTGGGGAGTAGATATCCTCGGGACTACCTACCATGACTTATACAGGGTAGTCCATTTATAGGGGCAGTCACTGAGCCACCCGACTCTTGTCATGAGTTGGGTGTATGAGCACATTATCCCATATGGGAGAGGTGTAGAGGTGGAGGATCCGGGGCCATCAGGGTAGCGAGGTGGATGGGGATGATAGTTCTTAGAGCACCCCACCAGCCAGTGGCTTCCCTGACTACTGCAGACATGGAGGCCACTCCTTATCAGGCCATGGCAGGGGTATGGGGAGAGGAGACCGTCACTTTGATTGCCTGTCAGACCACCAACTAGTTGATAGATAGGGCGGGGAAGTTGGAGATACACCCCTTTGATAGAGTTCCATAGCAGTTTGGCCTCCCTATAGTGGCATGCTCCCTCTGGTGATGCCAGTGTATAGATCTATCCGTGAGGCTCGGGGAGGTCCTAGAGGCCGGGGTTGGACTATTGTTATGCCCGGTACTCCTATTGTGGCTAGGAGGGTGGTACGTGCATGAGGGAGAGCGGTGCTCCTCAGGCACCCTTACTTGGATTGCCATTGGTCCCGCTCATAGTAGTGATGAGCCCATTGATGTGGACTCGAGTCTGAGGAGTTCACTGGGGGAGAGACCGAGGAGGAGACAGAGGACATGGAGATTAGTGAGATGGGGGTGGGGGGGGGATGATAGTGATCTTGAGTGGCATGATACCCAGGAGATCTGTAGGCGAGAGGGCGGAGCGGAGCATAGAGAGGGTGACTCTGGTTTTAGAGGAGTTACTCTCTCGGGACCCAGGTGGAGATGGTGAGTCTTTTGCAGGTCGTCACATTGCCCCAGATGTGGGAGAGGGGCACCGGTCGGTGGTGGTGTCGTAGTGGCGGTGTGGATCCTAGAGATCCTTCTTGGAGGCCTGGTGATCCTAGTGAGTTGTCACTCTTCTCCTGACATTTGTTTTAGTTAGACTTGTCTTAGTTTGTTATTTCTTTTTGTTTTGTTTACTCTTGGTTTTATCATTGATTCTTTTCTAACTTGTTTTCTCCTTTGTTTGTAGTGACTGCTGATGAGTGGTGAGACTTGATTCACTGAGTGTGTACCGATACCTTGCTTCTCCCCTCGGAGAAGACTCGTGCTGAGCTTTCCGTGGATGTGGGGAGCCCTCCCTCAAGTGGTGGTAGGCACACTTGATGTTTTTGCCTCTATCTGGTATGTGGTGAAGATCATGACTTCTCTCGCATGGAGGTGGCTGGATATAGGATAGCCGAGCACTTGATGAGGAGGAGCCATTCTCATAGCGAGACGGCAGCTACCGGGCGTGACCATGAGCCCTCAGTGCATTTGGAGTGCCGGCGTAGCCGGAGTCCTAGGCGTGGCCGCGCACCTTCGAGGGATCCCATAGGGATTGAGAGACTATTTTTGTAGTATTTTGTCTAGATGTCTATATGAGTGTTTTTGTACTTTTCGGGCTCATTGAGCATTTTGACCATGCCTAGTGCATGATGGCATTGTATATGAAACTTGATATATATATATATATATATATATATATATATATATATCTCTTTGGATCTAGACTCTTGGCATCTTGAATTTTGTGACTCATTTCTATATGTGTACTTAGATGTTTTTAGAATATTGTTTTCATGTTTTCAGAATGTATGCAATGGATAACAAATGATAGTAGATAGAATATTTTACTCTGTATGTTTTTGTAGTGCTGATATGAGATGATACTAACATATGGTAGTACTGAACTTTTGAACTCTTTGGGAAATGTTAGTGATTTCTTCTTATGTTGGAAAAACGTGATGAATGCATAGTGATAAAGAGATGAACTTGCCCCAATCCCAAATCCACATAACTAGTAAGATGCGAGGGCTCAACACCAAGAGTTAGGAAGGGCACAAGTTGTATGAGTTTGACTGAATGGAATGATGAGAGACAAAAAAACTAGTAATGAAACCAAATTTGGACCTACACACCCACCCTACTCAGAACTACTACTACATGCTTAGAAGGCCACTTACTTTTTAGTTTATCTAGACTTAGATTCATAAATGGCAACCTGGTTGACAAAATCTGGTTTTGAGGATTTGATCTCTTTGGAATTTGGATATTTGGATATTTTTTTCTCTTAATAGAATTTGATTTGTGTTTTTAGCATACCAAGATTTGTTCATTTGTGACTTGGACCCCCACACCCTGCCTCACGCCACTAGTAAGAAGCATGGGTTTGTCACCAAAGGCAAGATATAGGTGAGTAAGGGCACTTCTTTCCTTTCCCAACCTCACACCACCAGTAAGAGATGTGGGCTTATCACCGAAGGTTGATGGGGAAAAGAAGTGTGTAAAATAAAATATTTTGTTTGCTTGGTGCTTTTGATTTCATTTGATTTTGACATTTCTGATCTATGACTTTGGGATATCCTTTCATTCAAAGAGATTTAAGAGGGATAGATGTGACACCAAGAAGCTTCCAGAATAGACCGTAGGCAAGGACAACTTCACCTAGTAGAAAGAAAGAGCAAAGCCAAGTATGCAGGCCTTGGTATGGTTTTCCATCAATGTTTGTCTATCGAATTTGATGAGAAGATTTGAAAATAGTTGATGATGTTTGGAGAGATGTGATATGAATGCTTTTGCCAATATTTTCAGAAATTTGTACAGATTGTTTTAAGAGTAAGCTCCTGGACTACCATTTTTACGAAATGGATAGAATGAAGTAGCTAAGAGACTAATGCAATGTAAGTAGCTATAATGTACTAGTAATGACTTTGGTGTTTTATGCGTAAAACCACTTAAGATAAGGAATTGATAGTTTCATTGAATTCCTCACCTTCTAGTGTGCACAAGAGATACGCACCATTTCCGTAGTCCTTCATGACTCGGTATGGGCCCAACCATTTGGGCTGGAACTTCCTTCCTTCGTTGGTTTTCTTATCGATCGGTTGTCTAGTCTTAGAACTAAATCTCCTTCATATATTTCTCACTCATAGACTTTTTTTGTTGTACTACCAGCACATCCGGTCAGCATAGGCTCTATGCCATTGTTTGGCATTTAACCTAGCCTCATCAAGGCTTTCTAGTTGAGAGAGGTGTGCCTCCTATAAGCTTCTTCATCCAGAATCCCTTGTAATGAGATATGGAGACTGGGTATTTCAACCTCAAGTGGGAGAACCGCTTCTACTCCGAATACCAGTGAGAAAGGAGTTGCTCTTGTTGGTGTTCTTATTGAGGTTTGATGGGCCCACAAGGCCGGATATAGTTTTAAATGCCAATCTCGCTTGTTCTCCTTGACTATTTTGAGGAGAATAGCTTTTAACGTTTTGTTTGTCACTTCGGCCTGTCCATTGGCTTGAGGGTAGTAAAGAGAGGCCGTATGATGGTTTATCTTGAATTTGCTACATAACTCATGGACTTCGTCATTTTTAAAGGACGTGCCATTATCTGAGATAATGACTTGTGGGACACCATACCTACAGATAATTTGGTTCAGAATGAATTTGGTAATTACCGAACCTGGTATTGTGGTGAGAGGCATGGCCTCCACCCATTTGGTAAAATATTCGTGGCTGTAATTATAAAATTATGGCCATCGGTTGATGAGGGAGAGAATTTCCCTATCAAGTCTAGACCCCACGTGGAGAAGGGCCACGGAGTCATTTATTGGTTGGAGGGATTGTCTTTGGCATGTGAATCTCGTGAGAGAATTCTTGGCATTTGTGGCACTTACGTACAAATTCCATTGCGTCATGCTTGAGAGTGGGCCAAAAATAGCCCATCTGATGTATTTTATGAGTGGTGGTGTGACCACCTGAAGTGGCCCCCACATATCCCATTGTGGGATTCATGAAGAATCTTCTTGGATTCTTCTATGTCGACGCATCTTAGAAGCATGCCGTTGAAGGCTCTACGATAGAGTACTTGGTCTAAAACAACATATTTAGTGGTAATAATGTGTAACCACCTTCTTTGTTGTGATGTGGCACCTTCCAGGTATGTATGGTCCATGATAAAATTGATGATATCAGTATACCAGGGACATGTAGAGATGGGGGCCTAGTTTTGATGAAGTATACACACTCATCGGGAAAGTCTAGATTTACTAGCTCACCTCCATCTAGTGGATTGTCAGCTAACCTAGTCTGTAATGATTTGTCCCTTAATGGATTTCTGGTTCATGAACGTTAACTCAAATTCTCCCATTAAGGTTATGAAATGGCCAACCTTTTTAGATAAAGATCCTTGTGTGAGAAATGTTGTAAATGGTTTGTCTTTACAATGACCCTTGTTTCTGGTTTAACATGTAATGTCTCAAACGTTTTGTTGCAAAAATTATGGCAAGGCATTCTCTCTCTACCTGTGTGTAACGTGTTTCATAATCGAGCAACGTTTGGCTAATGAAATAGATCATGCGTTCTCACTTGTCATCATCTTCTTGAGCCAGCATGCAGGCTAGTGAGACATGAGTGGCTCGTGAGTATAGGATCAAAGGGTGGTCTGGTTTGGGAGGCATTAGCGTGGGTGGTGACAACAAGAAGCGTTTAACTACTTTGAAGGCCTCGTTGCATTCTTTGTCCAATCAACACTATAATCTTTCTTGATAGATTGTTGATTGGATGAATGGAAAAACTTAAATCTAGGATGAACCTTTGGATTGCACTGAGTTTCCCAAGAAATGACCTGATTCCAGACTCATCGATGGTGGGATCATTTGAGAACAACCCATATTTTGGCTGGATCAACATCAATCCCTCGTGAAGATATAATGTATCCCAGAAGTTTACCTCCTGTCACACCAAACACACACTTCTCTGGATTTAATGTGACACCATATTCGATTAGTCGTGAGAGGATGATACGGAGCACTTCCGGATGATCACAACATTTCTTGGCTTTGGCCAACAAGTCATCCACATAGGATTCCACAATTTTATGGATAAGATCATGGAATATATAAGTCATTGCCCATTGATATGTAGCGCCGTGTTCTTAAGACCAAATGGCATGACAAGCGTAGCAATATGTTCCCCAGGGAGTTATGAATGTGGTTTTGGCTTGATCCTGTTCTGATATTTTAATCTGATTGTACCCTGAGAACCCATCCATGAGGGATAGTAGTTCAAATCCAGTTGTTGCATCAATGATAATGTCGATGGATGGTAATGGGAAATCATCCTTGGGACAAGCTTTGTTAATATCCCGAAAATCTATGCAAATGCGTATTTTCCCATTCTTTTTTAGGATGGGAACGATATTAGATACCCATTGTGAATAGTCAATGGGTTTGATGAATCCCACTTGGAGAAGTTTTATTACTTCCTCTTTTACCATGAGAGCCACTTTTGGCTTCATTGGTCTTGACTTTTGTTTGATTGGCTTCGCATCTGGTTTAGTGACAAGATTATGTACCATGACTTGTGGTGCAATGCCCGTCATTTCTTTATAGTTAAATGCAAAATCCTTTTGATGTTCTTTAAGGATTTGGGTGTGTATTTCTATCTCCTCTGGAGTTAATGAGGATCCCAACTTCAAAATTCTTGGTTCCTCCTCCGTTCCAATGTTTATGTCAATGGTTTCTTCTATCAAAGAAGTGTTACCTTCTTCAAATTCAGGTGGGGCTGGAGGTAGTTCCAAGCTTTCTCCATTTTCTATCTCGTAGATATCGAGATCTTTCTATGGAGGAGACTCTACCATGGGATTTCCAAAGTAGGAAGAGGAATGAGGTATTAGGGAAAGATCAACTATACGGTGAGCAAGGTGTAGCTCGCATAGGCGTTTAGATATTTGAGAGTGACTCTATCATCATCGTCAAAGTGACCTATGATAGAAAAATCATCCTCAGCTTCTCCATGAGCTAGGAGTGAGTTTGTTGGTATTTTACGCACTAATGGTTTGGTATGAAGTGATACCGTGAAATTTGTATCCTCCAACTCGTTGTTTGGGGTGAAACGGGAAGCTGAGGTTGTTATTGAGTCTGAGAAGGTTCTGCTCTCGTGGGATTGCTTCAATTGATATGAAGTTGAATCCCTTGCTTAGATCTAACATGGTTGTTTTGTATAGTTGTAAATGTTCAGCCCTAGTTTCATATACCTCGGAGACTTGGTTTGTAACTAGTTGTGAGTCTCCTAGCACTCTAATGTCATTGACACCCATTCTTTTAGCTAGAATGAGGCCAAGGAGGAGAGCTTCGTACTCAGCCCCATTGTTTGTACATTCAAAGTTTAATTTAAAGGTGAAAGGTAGGATCTTTCCCTCAGGTGAAGTAAAGATCACCCCACCCCTGACTCCAAAGTGACATCTAGCTCCATCGAAGTGGAGAGTCCAATATTTGTTTGGAAAAATTGACGTTGGGATATTTTTCGTATCTATTTCTTTTGCTTTGGTTACCTCTACCATAAAAACTTCATCTGATGGAAGAGAAGTGATTCCCAGGGTGTGTCCCATACCCATGGAATCAAATGGTAGGAGAATAGGTAAGTCTTTCTCCAGCAACTCAACAATTTTTGTGGTAGTCCCTAGTGATACTGCTTTTATAGCATTGGTCTCACTTTTGAGTACTGGAACGTCCTCAGTTGGATTTGAAATTTCCAACTCAGTGGTGGGTATCAGCTTTTCTTTTGGTTGTGAATTAGTTGGTTTGACAAGCTGGTTTGTTGGAAGTTCAAACTCGGAGTGGAACACTGGTCTTTTCTTCAAATCAGCTAGGTGTATATCGAAGGGTTTTGGGTCACCTTGTGCCATGAATATTTTCCCTAAGTGTAGAAATCTTATTTCTTGGAATAGCGTGGAAGGGATTGCCTTCATGCGGTGTATCCATGGCCGACCAAGGATCATATTATAATTGGTTTCCGATCTATAATATAAAACTTGGTGAGGACCATCTTGGGTCCTAAAGTGACTGGTAAAACTATGGTTCCAATCGAAGTGGCTTTGAGGCTATCATAACCTCTTAGCGTATTTCACGTCGTGGAACAGTTTGTCTCTCCATATCCTAACTTTTGAAGGAAAGTGAAGGGGACTATGTTGATTGTTGCCCCATCATCGACCATTGCACGTTTAACATAATTATTGTAGACCCAAACTTGTAAATGTAAAGTTGGGTCACCTCTTCATGTAATTTCAGCATCTGTTGGCATTTTGCTTATATCGAATATAAATTCAGTATCCCTATCTGGCTGCCCGGAGGATAAACGTCAAAATCCACATGGTTTACTTGCATTTCGGAGGAGGAGTGATGTTGATTAAATGGCCAAGGCCTAATGCTTCTAAGAGGGCAGCCCTATGGGTGGGAGAGTTTTTAACAAATCCAAGAAGGAGATGTGTGAGAAGGTTTTAGTTAAATCATTAATTAGATCATAGGTGCCTATAGGTTTTACCAATGTTTGTTGAGTGTTATCTAGCTCTAATGAATAACTTGGAGTTGGTTGAGAAGAATAATCCCGTGTTCTTGTTATGGTTTCTATGGGTAGCTCGGCGTCTAACTCCACTAAACCAACTATCTTAGTTTGAGGTCGAGTTCCTAATTGGGGTGTGACTGGTGGATTTAATGAAGTTGAAGCTTCATGATCATTGTTTCCTGTCATGACACCCTTATTTGTTCCATTAGGATCTAACCTATTGTTGTTAGAATGGTTTGGGAGTGGGTCATTGAAGATCTTGAGGGATGCATTTTGAGGGGAAACTGCCCTGCATAAGCATTTGGCGTGGGTACTACAGAATTTGCTAAAAACATATCTATAAAGAGTTGTTTTTGATCTTCTGGAAAATGTTGCATGAATTTATTGTATTCACGACAAGTCCTAGTATCGTGGCCTTGAATCTTGTGGAAGCCACAATATAGATTGGGATTGTAATTTGAGGTTGTTGATTTAAAACCTGTTGTGGCCCGAAATTCTGATAAGGTTGTTGGTTTTAGAGTTAAAATTTTGAGGTTGTTGCCTTTGGTTTTGACTCTGATATCCAGTTGGGTTTTGATTTGGACTTTGTGTTTGGACTTGTTGTTGTTGTTGTTGTTGCCGTGGTGGATGATTAAAATCCACCATGTTGATTGTTGGGGTAAAATTATTATTTCACTGATTATTAACAGGTGGTGAAATGTTTACAACATTTTCCCTTTTAGCTTGGTCAGTTACTCCATCTATTGTAACCCCGTGGTTCTTGTTAAGGATCTTAGGTCCTTGATTAGCGTTCCCAAGCATTAGGATAGGCCGCGGTGTTTTGATTGGGAGTGGTTAATTTCCCATTTGTCCCATATGTCTTACGACCACTATCAATCATTGCTTGGTCGATTCGGAGAGCACTCTCGAGTACTTCATCGTAAGTTCTTAGTGGGAACTTCTGGACTTCTTCCTTTATCTCTCTATTGAGTGAATTAAGGAATAAATCACATAGTTCCATTTGATCCATATTTGGAGCACTCACTGATGAGTAGAGAACCGTATGCCATCTTTGGATAAAATGAGTGGTGGATTCATTATGTTCTTGTTTGATATGTAAGAACTCCTGATTCCCATTCTTAACAATTTGTTCATGTCAAAAGCTTTGATGAATTTTGACACGAGTTGTTTAAATGAGTGTATCGAAGCTTTAGGTATTCTGTAATACCAATCAAGGGCAATACCTTCTAGGGTCTTAGGGAATATTTTAGCGACAACCCCGTCCCAAGGGAGTAACTCCCGTATGGTTGTGGCATAGGCCTTAATGTGTGCATTTGGGTCCCTTCCCCTTTGTATTTGGGAAAATCGGGAAGAGGTCTTGGAAGCATAACGCTTCGTATGGTGAAGTCTAGGGGTTCTTTCAAATATTCTGAGTAAGTCCCTACTGCGTAGGCCTCAACCATCGATGGGGCTTGCTGAGGGGGTTGAGGGGGAATGGGTTGTTGATATGGCATAGTATATGCATTTGTAGGAACATAAGGGAATCCTTGTGGTTGAACAGAACATCCCGGGAGAAGAGAACATGTCTCCTTGTGGTGACTTTGAATAAATGTTTAAGTAAGGAGGAGCATTGTTCTGGTATGGGTTGTTTGGTGCCAAGCCGGGAGGTGTCATGTTTTCAATTGGAGTGGCGTTTGAAAATGTTGTCCTAGTTGGTGTTTCATTGTGGATAATTATAAGGATTTTGAGGAGGCATGCCTAACGTGCCTATTCCTGTAAGGAGGTCAACTTGACTAGGGTGATGCAGAGGGTTGGGGATTCCGCTTGCCCAAAATATGAATTTTGGTTTTCTTGAGCAAGTTCTAGCCCTCTAACCTTCTCAGCTAAGGCTGAAATGACCTCCATCGGTGAAGACGCAGTGCTTTGCCTTAAGGGTGTTTGTTGTATAGCTTGAGGTTGTAAGGGGGTATGATACCCTGCTATGAATTGGTCGATTACCCTGCCAAGCTTCACCGAGGGTATTTCCCATAGGTGGAGGAATGGGGGTGTTCTCCTGGAATAGGGTATCAGATTGTATTTGTAAACTCCCTATAGGTGGATACATATTTTGGAAGCGTTGTTCACTTTTAGCGAAGCGTGCTAAGTACTCCTCATCCAAAAAGGGGAGTGGGTCTGATTGTCTACTGATCTGTGGTTTGAACAAGACCGAGGAGATGAAGTGGATTCTCCAGTAAATGTCATATTGTTAGAGCCTGATGGCTCTAGCTGTTGTGTTTGTGCAACTGATCAAACTCCTCAATTCGGAATGAAGAACTAGAACTAGTTTTGTGAGGGGGAGTTTGAGATGACAAGTAATTACTCGAATAGTTATCAGCCCATGCAGAAAGTGAGGGTGATGGTTGTCTATTTGTTTGACTATAGTTTACTTGAGACCTGAGAGAGGTCTTCCATATGCATCATATCCGACATATTTGGGGGTATATGAATACCCATGAGAATAATGGGAAAGAGCGAAGGTGGATGGAAGAAAGAAAACAGAAAGAGGAATATTAGTTTGTTTCACGTCGGGTTCACCAATTTTGTACGATGGAAAAAGTAACATGTGAGCATGGGAATCTACAAGTACCTCCTCCGTACGACCTCTCGAGGTCATGTCGAGACAATGGTGAATGTTGAATGTGGATAGATATGTATAAGCTAATCGGGTAATCTTAAATCCTCAATACACAATAATGGAATCTGTGAATCTAAGGTGAAGAAGGCCCTCCTAACCTGGATTGGTGTAATGGTTCATTTTGGATATAATGGCTGCTCGGAGGCTCCAATCGATGTCGAGCTCTGCCGAGATCCTATTTCTTGGTTGTTGGATACGTGGGAAGTGACTGTGGGAGCTTCGTATATATATCTCAGACAAGGTCATGAAAGTAGTGGTAGGTGGTTTAGTGGATTTTGTGGTTAGCTATGGGTGGTTTTCTGGTCTAGCCTAGAAAATATTGGATTGATTGGCTTCTATGTTTAATATGGAAAATTGTGCTATAATATCTGGCGGGAGTGGTGAAGATCTAAACACCAGCGTTCGCAAGCCGGTGTCAATACTTGACTGATTTGTAGGCCCGTTGGGTTGTGGGATTTGGGGATCACAACCATGAGTTCATGGTTGTTGTGGACCTATTATGGTCATGTGAAGAATCAATCCCTTCTCCCAATTATCCAGTAATCGTATGCCTTTTCAGCTTCTATGTTTAGAACTAGAAGTTGTATGATTTTCTCGGAGTACCTAACAGGTGTTTTGGAAACTTGAATACGTAAGCTAGTGTCTATGTCAACGAGGAGGTCTCTGCGTTAGGCTATGGAACCAAAGGATCACAACCAAATGTTTTTTCTTGTTTGAAACCCTTGCATGGTCATTTAGGTGTTTTATCAAGGCAATCTATAGTTTGGATGGTTTGACCAGAATGTGTAAGCTTTGTCGTCTTGATATTCAATCCTCTTAGTTGCTCACTAATTACTTGTAAGTTTGTTGTTGCTCGAAAGACCTGTATCCTAAGGTCCTGATCTATATCAGCTAAAGTCATGGGTAAATTTGGTTGAGGTACTATAGGTTCAAATATATATTCTCTAGGCTCTCTAGGTCCTGTGATTGTCATACAAAATGATTCAAACTCTAACTAACATTAATAAACTGATTATGAAAGAGGTATTACACTACGTAAGCATTCTTCTATTTTTGTATTTTCCAATGACGTATTTCAATGAAATTGAAGAGCATTTACTCTAGTATATCTATAAAATGAACAACTAATCTAATAACAGAATAAAAACAAGCAAAAGTAGCTTTGGTATGGCTATTTTACATGTGCGTTGTGATTTTATCCTAAATATCTAAGCCTATATATTTTGAATTTGAAAGGCTCTCGATCCTACCTCAGAAGTGAGGAATGAATCACAGTTTCTTAGAAACTATCAATCCCCATAGCTTCCCTGGTGATATCGAGAGTGAAATTTTAACTGAAATAAAATAATTCACTACTCTATTTGATATGTTGTAACTAGAACTTTGATAGCTCAAACCTGGCATTTACAGAACAGTGGTAAATCTAGTTGTGTGTGATTTCATCCCCTCAGTGTGATCTCCTCATTCCTTCGTGTCCTCATGAATCCAGAAAGTGTGTATATGATAGTATCAACAAAAGATAGCAATCGAACAATGGCAGACTTTGGATATAGACCGAATATAATGTGAGTAGGAGAGGGATAGCGCAAGTGAACAGAGCTTGACTATGTAATTCCTAGCGGGATTTATTGTGGGAATACAACACAAGTGTACCGAGAGTTTTAGAAATTATCCTTGTGACAAAACAAAACCTACAACTTTAATGGATTCTAGTCTAGAAATGAAGCTATTCTATGTTTAAACTGACTGTATGTAGTAATAATGAAACAAGACTTGAAACAAGAAGATGATATGACCTCAAAATGCCAACAATGGAAGAAAAACATGAAACTAACAAAATTCTAAGCAAGGAATTGAAAAAATGAACAAGAGAATTGAGAGGATGAGGGGCCATTTGCTTGAAAACAAGTTTGGCTATTTATAAATGCATTTTACAGAGGGTAACTCCCATTTGATCTCTTTTACTGAAACATTGACTTACAACTTTTAATGGTCGATTTAGGTAATCCTATGATGAAATCCATCGATACCTCTTCCCATCTCTCACTAGGAATAGACAAAGGTTGGAGAAGACTAGGTGTTTTAATGGTCTCGCCCTTATTTTTTAGAAACCAAACATTACGCTTACAAATTTTGAACATCCCCTTTCAAACCCCTCCCAAAATAAATCCTTCTTAACTCTATGATATGCTTTCGAACCTCGGCATGGCCACCTATCGAGAGAAGAATGTAGCTCTGAAAGAACATGGTGTTTAAGTGTAGAGTTCTTACATAGATATAACCGATTTTTGTACCACAATGTATCCCCCTTCCATATAAATTGATCTGATATGGACGGATCTGCCTAGATATTTTGAATGAGAGTGTGTGGTTGCATCTTTCTTCCATTCTTCTCGTGCTTGATCTACCCAATCTGCATGTAGTATATAGATGGCACATAACAATGCTTTAGTGAACTCATCCCTCCTAGACAGAGCATCAGCGACCAAATTTTCCTTTCCTTTCTTATAAACAATCTCAAAGTCATATCCCAACATCTTAGTGATCCATTTTTTTGTTCTTGAAGATAGACGTTGTTCTAAGAAATATTTCAAACTATCATGATTAGTTTTTACCTTAAAATGTCTACCCATCAAGTATGGTCTCCATTGTTTGACTGCATGTAGTATTGCCATCATTTCCTTTTCATATGTGGGTTTTAACAAATTATTTCCTTTTAGTTGTCGGATCTCAAAAGCAATGGGGTGTCCTTATTGCATTAGTACTACTCTGATTCCATTTCCTGAAGCATCACACTCAACTATGAAAGTTTTAGAGAAATATGGGGTTGCCAATACTGGAGTGGTGCACATAGCTACCTTCAATTTTTCAAATGCCCTAGATGCTTCCTCATTCCACTGAAAGGAGTCCTTCAATAATTTTATGAGTGGTGCTGCTATACTGCCTTAGTTTTTGACAAATCGATGATAATACCCTGTGAGACTGCCGACACTAAAATTTTCCTCCGTAATTTCTATTTTATTAATGTATGTATTAGGAATAGGATGTTGTTAAGTGTAATTAGTAGTAGCGTCTGATGGAAGATAACAGCACCATCAGTATGGTGCCACCAATAATGTAGAGTACGGTAATAGTTAAAGTACAATAAGAATGTTGTAAAAAGTAAATATTTGTCGTAAGTGGTCCAGTAATGTTAAAATGTCAAAGTTGGGATAAGTAGAGAAGTAGGGTCTACATGATTAGGAATTAGAAATATTATATTTTTAATAAGAACAAAGAGTGATGTCATAAATATTTTGTGTATTTTATTTGTGGAAAATTCTAAAAAGGTGGAACCCATGTGAGATGATAAGGTTTATCTTATCTTAGAAGATAAGCCTACATGTAAAGGCAAGAGTTTAGGCATGAAATATGATTGGCCGGAAGAGATTTCCTATCCTATCTTAGAGATAAGATGGATAAGCCTAAATTCCTATAAATAAAGAGGCCACCCCCCTCATTTAGCATAGAAGGAAGTAGTGAGAAATATTGTATGAAGTGTGTAAAGGAAGCCATCAGTTTAAAGGTGTGTTGAAGAAGCCATTAAGAGGTGTAATTGTAAAGTTTCTCCCATAGTCTTGGTGAAAGGCAAGTGAAGTCAATAACACTTGAAGTACCTCATGGGTGAGATTGTAACAATTTCATGTTAATATTATAATTTACTCTGATATTTCAGATTTATCATCATTCCTTCTTATCATAGTCGATGGTATTCTTGTGTTATGTTTGTTGTTGTGTTTCCAGATTACATCCACCAAACTAAAGGCTGTGCATTAGTAAATAATCATAGACGAGGAGTTCGGTGAAGAATTATCATAGTGCGGATTGGTGATGACATTTTGGTTCCGTTCTTTAGGACCATTCCTCATTGGTGGATTTTACGGAGAGATATTCCCACTTAGTCAATAATCATTTGGAGGGTAACCTTGTTTTTACTTATCGTGCATAGTAGTTACCATGGTAAAGTCATTTTTGCCATGAATAGTATTTACCGAAGAAAGTCACTTTTTATCATGAATAGTATTTACCACAGAAAGTCACTTTTTACCGTGAATAGTATTTATTATAAAGAACTTCACTTTTTACTATGAATAGTGTTTACCACAAAGAAAGTCGGTTTTACCATGATAGAAGTGAAGTTTTACCATAGTTTACCGTGGTCATTTCTATTTTCTATTATAGTGATTTCAATTATTTGTGCACATAAGTCTTGTTGATTGTACTTTTGGGTTGGTATATTTCACCGTGGTTACTTTTGAAAATGGGGAAGATTCTGTTTTTCAGCCCAATCTAATGAAGATGCTTCCTCTTTCATTCAAGAGTTTAAAAGATCTTGTATTTGTAATGGCCTTATAAGAAGGGAACAATGGACTGAATTTTTTCCTACCTTTTTGGATGGTTCAACACTTAGGTGGTTTGAAACACTAGGTGAAAATGTAAAAAACTCATGGGATTTATTAACTAAAAGTTTTCTTGAAGAATTTGGTGAATAACAGAAATATACAGATCTCATGATCGATATCACAAAGCTAGCCCAAGGAGAGAAGGAGAAGATAAGGGATTATCATGCTCGTGTTCTAGAGCTAAGGAGGAAGCTCGATGCCCAGATCCGAAAGGAAGGATTAGTGGATGGGTTGATGAATGGCATGGATATACTCCTCCTCTGTAAGCACTTCATTCTTGGGATGAAACCAGAGATCGACAACGAGTGAAGTATGACCACCCAGCTACCATTGAACATGCAAAGGATATTGCAAGAAGGCAAGAAGAAAGCATGGAAGAGGAGCCCAAAGAAATTGTTGCTAAAGTAGAGCCTACACCAGCACCTTTGGTTCAGAATCCACAACCACTCTCGGTGAGCACAAATCTTTCTCCTAGTACATCTACTAAGTATGAAGATCTGCTCAAGAAGATGGGTCAGTTAACTATTAATCTTCTTCAAGGAAAGAAATTTAGTTCTCAGGGAGGAGATAGAGGTCCAAAAAGAAATATTTCTGAAGTTGTTTGTTATGGTTGTTATAAAAAGGGTCATTATAAGTATAATTGTCCAGATAGAGCTTCTACATCTGGTACAAGAGATAATGATAAAGGAAAAACACCTATGAATTCTTTTGATGTAGTAGATACGAGCATAAATAATGAAATAGATGTGTTTGTAACAAAAAAGAAAGAAAGAAAAAGATAACCAAGATGGAAATGATTCTAAGAAGATGAAAGGAGAAACTAGTAAGAAACATAGGAGAAGAAAGTTGGGTGTGCAGGATTTTCTGATTTCACAGGGAAAAGGACCATACTCCATCTTAGAAGATTTGTCCAAAAGGCCTGCAAATATTACATATGGTCAACTCTTGGCTATGTCTTCTGAGAAGCGGCGGGAGTTGCGAAGTGGACTCAATGCTTGACGAAGGAAGGAGGTTGAGGTCCCTGTTTTGGAGGTAGAGACGGATCCCTATGCTCCACAAGCAAGGTACTATGTAATGGTATTTCAATTCATAATATCTTAGTTGATGGAGGTGCTGCGATTAATGTAATGATCGAGTCCAGTAATGAATATGTTGGGTTTAAAAATTGATCGCCCCTCAACACTTATGTTAAGGTCATTAAATAAGGGAAAAACTAAACCAGAAGGTGTAGTTTCAAATGTGGCAATATCTGTTATGGGTGTTGTATGTGTGGTAGACTTTCAGGTGATGAAAATGGTAATGCATTGCGCACTCCAATGTTGTTGGGAAGACCATGGCTAAGGAGAGTTCATGCAAGAAACTCTTTGGAATGAAGGCCTCATGACACTTGGACATGGTAGAGAGAGGGTGAAAATAAATGTGATCCCTCGGCATCATAAGGCAGAACCTGTTGATTCAAGTGATGAAACTGATGATTGGACATCCTCTGATTACTCTAGTACTAGTGAAGTGGACATAGAAGATGAAGAAAGTGAGGTTGATGTTTGGTCATGGATATCCTTCCATTCACATCGACTCATGACCCCATAAAATTATCTGAAGAAGAAATTGATGATCATCTCCAACAAATAAAGATTGGTGATGCTATGATGGAGAGTGAGAAGGAATCCTACCTCCAGCTCTTTCGAAGGTACATACACATATTCACTTTTGATTACAAGGAACTCCGTCAAGTAAGTTGGGTAGAACATTCTATTGAGCTGGTAGATGGTGCTAAGCCCATAAAGTAAATGCCATATAGAATGAATCCTAATTTTTCCAAGACTGTAAAAGAAGAAATAGATAAGTTGCTTGATGCAGGATTCATATTTGCTGTGGAGAATTCAGAATGGGTTTCTCCCATTGTGATTTCAATAAAAAAGAATTAGAAGCTACACATTTGTGTTGAATACGGGAAGCTCAATAAGGTAAAAAAGAAGGATCATTACCCTCTTCCATTCTCGGATCATATCTTGGACGAAGTATCGGCCAGAGTGTTATAGTTTTGTTGATGGATATAGTGGCTACAACCAAGTTTGTATAGCGAGAAAAGATCGGTTGAAGACCATGTTCACCACTCCTTGGGGAACGTTTGCTTATAGAGTTATGCCTTTTGGGTTGTGTAATGCTCCAGCAACATTCCAACGTTTGATGAATAGGGTGTTCGAACCCTACATTGGGAACTTCATCAGAGTATTTCTAGATGATTTTTGCATCTATGGGAGTAAGATGGACCACCTGCACTAGATGGAGACAACATTTCAAAGGTTAGATGAAGCAAAAGCCTCACTAAACCCTACAAAGTGTGTCTTTGGATGTTCTAAAGGCATTTTGTTAGGGCATGTTGTATCCAAAGATGGTATTGGTACTGATCCTGATAAAGTTTCAAAAATCAAAGAGTTACCATTTCCTATGAATAAAAGTAAGTTGAGATCATTTTTAGGCCATGTGGGTTACTATAGAAGGTTCATCAAGAATTTCTCAAAGATTTGACCACTAACTTGATTCTTGAAGAAGGATGTTACTTATGAACTAGGAAATAAGGTGCATGAAGCTTTTGAACAATCAAGAAAGCCACGGTGTCTTCACCTGTTTTAAAGAATCCATATTGGAGCAAGCCATTCATTGTCTATCTGATTCCTCGGATGCAAAGCACTAGGAAGTACTCGAGCCAAAAGGATGAAAATGAGAATAATCATCCGGTTTACTTTGGGAGCAAACAAATGAGTAGTCTTTGAGGTAAATTATCCAGAATCGAAAAAGAGGCTCGCTATCATTTTTCTTTGTAAAAATTTTTAGGAATTACTTGCTAGGGAAAAATTCCTAATTGTAACAGATCATCGAGGCTCTAAAATATATGTAAATAAGCCTAACCCATCGGGGAGGATAGCAAGATGAATAATTTTGCTACAAGAATTTGAATTTGATATTATAGATAGGCCAAGAAAGAAACATGTCAATGCAGATGCACTCTCTCGAGCTTATGATGGTTTAGGTTCATCTTGTGATGATGATGATTTCCCAAATGCAACATTGTTATCCCTTGACACAATCCCTAGTGAATACATAGATATTTGGAATTATCTAAATGAATTCAAGTTTCCTGATGGTGCCAATGCAAAGACTAAGAGGAAGATTACTCAAGCCAGTTGTCCATATTCTATTCTGCATGGAGTATTATTTCGAATAGGACCTGATGGACAATACAAGAGGGTAGTTGGACGTGATCAAGGGAAGGAGCTGATAGAAGAATTCCATAATGGTACATGTGGAGGACACTTCTCTAGACAACTTACAGCAAGAAGGATCTTGGATGTAGGTTATCACTGGCCCACTCTTTTTAGAGATTGTTATAATTATTGTAAGACATGTGATATTTGTCAAACACATGGTAACCGTAAGACTTCATCAGCTCCATTATGCCCTATTCTTCCACTTGGTCCCTTTGAAAAGTGGGGAATAGATATTGTAGGTCCACTTCCAACTACCCCACGCCAAAATAAGTATATTGTAGTTGCCATAGATTATTTAACTAAGTGGGTTGAAGCTAGGCCATTGAAAACAACTTTTATGGATGAAGTGGCAAGGTTCATATATGAATGCATTGTCACCAGATTTGGTTGTCCATTAGAAATTATAACAGATCAAGGAAGCCACTTCATTAATGAGTTAGTAGAAGCCCTAGTCAATAAATTTTCTACTAAGCACATGAAGGCAACAACATACAAGCCAAGCACAAATGGACAGGTGGAATGAAATTTTTTTGTGTTGTGTAAAATTCTAGCAAAAGATGTAGCCTTGCAGGTACATAAGTGGGATAAAAGGATTCATGTAGCATTGTGGGCATATAAGGCAACACCAAAGTCAGCAACATGATACCCCCATTTTAGTTGGCATATGGCTTTGATCCAGTTCTTCCTATTGAGTTTGATATTCCCACCTTTTGTGAGAGTTATGAAAAATGAAAGGATGGATGAAAGTGATTGATAGAAAAGAAAGGTTGGTACATCTTCATTTGCTAGAAGAAATGAGGGAAATAGCAAAGGATACAAGCTATATAAGAAAATGAAGCATAAGGAATACTTTGATCAAAATATCCGTTGGTCTCCATTTCATGTGAATGACTTAGTTCTAGTATATGATTCTAGATACAAAAAAAGAAGACAGAGAAAATTTCTTCCAAAATGGATGGGGCTCTACAAAATAGCAGTCATGCATGAAAATGGTACATACCGATTGGAGGAATTGGATGGCACTCCCATTACGAAATGGGTCAATCACAACAAGTTGAAGATTTTCCAAGCACTAGAATAGTCTACAACGAGGATGGAGTAGAAGTTAGGAAGGGGAAGATGTCGACACTAAACTTTTCCTCTGTAATTTCTATTTCATTATGTATGTATTAAGAATAGGATGTTGTTAAGTGTAATTAGTAGTAGCGTCCGATGGAAGATAACGACACCATCAGTACGGTGCCGCCAATAATGTAGAGTACGGTAATAGTCAAAGTACAATAGGAATGTTGTAAAAAGTAAATATTTGTCGTAAGTGGTCCGGTAATGTTAAAATGTCAAAGTTGGGATAAGTAGAGAAGTAGGGTCTACATGATTAGGAATTAGAAATATTATATTTGTAATAAGGACAAAGAGTGATGTCATAAATATTTTGTGTATTTTATTTGTGGAAAATTCTAAAAAGGTGGAACCCATGTGAGATGATAAGGTTTATCTTATCTTAGAAGATAAGCCTACATGTAAAGGCAAGAGTTTAGGCATGAAATATGATTGGCCGGAAGAGATTTCCTATCCTATCTTAGAGATAAGATGGATAAGCCTAAATTTCTATAAATAAAGAGGCCACCCCCCTCATTTAGCATAGAAGGAAGTAGTGAGAAATATTGTATGAAGTGTGTAAAGGAAGCCATCAGTTTAAAAGTGTGTTGAAGAATCCATTAAGAGGTGTAATTGTGAAGTTTCTTCCATAGTCTTGGTGAAAGGCAAGTGAATTCAATAACACTTGAAGTACCTCATGGGTGAGATTGTAAAAATTTCATGTTAATATTATAATTTACTCGATATTTTAGATTTATCATCATTCCTTCTTATCATAGTCAATGGTATTCTTGTGTTATGTTTGTTGTTGTGTTTCAGATTACATCCACCAAACTAAAGGCTATGCATTAGTAAATAATCATAGGACGAGGAGTTCCCAGGTGAAGAATTATCATAGTGCCGGATTGGTGATGACAAGACCTAAGAAACCTCATAATTGTTTGAGGGTTCTTGGGGTTTCCCATTCCACCATGGCTTGGATCTTGTGAGGGTCCACCTTAACACCTTCATGAGAAACAATATGGCCCAAGTGTTCCACTTCCTGTACCCCAAAATAACACTTTGAAGGCTTGACATAAAGTTTATGTTTCTCTAAGACTTCTAAGACAATATTGATGTGATGTAAGTGTTTCTCCCACGATTTCTTTGTAGATGAGTATATCATCGAAAAATACTAAGACAAAATTTCTTAGGAATGGTCTAAATACTAAATTCGTCAAGCTTTGGAATGTGGAGGGAGCATTTGTAAGGCCAAATTGCATCACTAGGAATTCATAATGGCCTTAATGAGTTTTGAAAGTTGTCTTATGAATATCTTCTTTCTTGACTCTAATTTGGTGATACCCAGAACACAGATCTAGTTTTGTAAAATAAATGGCACCATGCAACTCATCTAATAAATCATCAATGATGGGAATAGGAAACTTATCTTTGATAGTGAACTTGTTAAGCTCTCTGTAATCTGGACACATGCGCCATCTTCCATCCTTACGACACACCATCACCACGGGAGCAGAATAGGCACTTTGACTGTGACGAATAATACCCATTTCCAACATTTCCTCCACCATCTTCTTGATCTCACTCTTTTGCACATATGGATATCTATAAGGCCTGATGTTGGGGGTTGGCTTCTTGGAATCAATTGAATAGCATGATCATGCTCTCTTTCAGGAGGCAATCCTCTTGGTTCCTTGAAGACAACTACATGTTGATTAATAACCTTTTGAAGATCAGGATGCAATACCTTCATTTGCGGTTGGACTTCTATAGAGAATAATCATGCTACAAAACCTTCAGACCCTTTTTAAGAATCTTTTGCATTTGGTGAGAACTCACCACTAGAGGATCTTTAGCTTGTAGACCTTGAAGTTCAAATTTTTACCCTTAGAATGAAAGCGCATGAACAATTCCTGGAAATTTATCTCTACGGTGCATGCACAAGGTAGTGAGCCACTGAAAACCTAAGAAAATATCAGCTCCACCCATGGGAATAGAAAACATCGTAGATTCCAATGTGTAATCACCCATCATGATTTTGACTTTATGGCATTTACCTAAACATTGGACTATGCCACCATCTGCAATCATTACTTGAAATTTAGGTGTTGGGTAGATGAAACAATTTAGTCTTGTTGCCAACTTATGATTGATGAAATTATGTGTGCTCCCTGAATCAATCAAGATTGTTACCTTCTGCTTCTTAATATAACCCACAACTTGAAGGGTTTGTGGAGTACTAATACCTGATAGAGCATGGCATGAAATAGTGGGCTGAGGATCTCCAGATTCTTCCTCTAATTTTTCACTTCCTCTGTTGATGTTGCCTCATATTCTTCCTCATCACTAGATCCTTCAATGTAGAACATTTTTTTCTCAGAACATTTATGATTTGGTCCATATTTGCTATCATAGTTAAAGCATAACCCTTTGGCTCTTTTTTCTTCAATTTGTTGAGGTGTCAACCGAATTGGCCGAGGGTAAGAAGGAGACAAGGTGTTATGATCTTTTATGCTAGAAAAGGTCTGCCTTCTATTGGAAATAAATTTTTCCTCTACTCGACGTGCCATGATAATAGAATTAGCAACCTTGAGTGGGTTAAACATGTGTACCTCATGCTCAATGTGGTCCTTAAGACCCCCAAGAAATAGGTCATTCAAATACTCTTCTGTAATATCCTCCACACGTAAGGAAAAAGTTTGGAATTGATGGACATACTCCTTAACTAAACCAGTTTGGCGTAACTTTGCTAATTAGATGAAGTAATTCTCAGAAACACTAGAACTATAGTGTAATTGAAGCTCTTCAGTGAAAACTTGAACATCTGTGTGACATTTAGGCCATTCTTTTGCCTTTGAGCACATAACCAACGATACCAAAAAAATTGATCAGGTTCTAGGCATAAGGATGCCACAGTTACCTTTTGTCCTCCTGGGATCTGATGGAGATCAAAGAAATTTTGCATTTAGGTAATCCAATTGAGTGGATCCTTTCCATCAAATTTACACATTTCAACTTTTGGAATCATGCCCCTCCATTGGTGAGAAGATCCACTTGAATGATTAAAGGATCCTCCCTGATTTGAGTGATTTGGATCTGTGTGACCATTTCTAGTAGAACCCATATGACTAGCATTGGAAGTTGTATTAGAAATAACATTCAAAAAATCCTGCTGCATTGCATGAAAATCCTTCTGAATCTCACTCCTAAGGCTACCTTTCAATTGATGAAGCTCAACATTAAGGTCATCCTTACCATATTGTTTACCCTTTGTTGAAATTGGATGACCACCTCAGATACTCCCGAACCAGTAGATTCTAAAGCCATATCTTCCTTATTTGGGGTCATTCCTGGAGTTTCTTTTCCTTTTCCTTGGCCTCGGGTAGATCTACCAGCGATGACGAAGGATGTGGGCATAGGGGTAGTCTTAATAGGGCATAATTTTAGGGTTTAGGGTTTCATAATTATTTTGGCCGAATATAGGAATTTATAAATTAGAAACCCTAGTTATTTTTTGGAGGGTTTTGAAAATATAAGAAATTTGAAAATTTTCCAAAAATTACGCCATAGGGAGCCAAATTATGAATAAATATAGAACCGTAATAACTTTTGCAAAAAAGTCAAAAATTATTGAAATTTGGAGAGAATCTTACTTGCTTATTTCACCTCATCAAAAAAAAATTTGTAGAAAAATCTCTACCAATCTTGAGATATAGTTGAACCTTTAGAATTAGGGTTTGACACATCTGGCCGAGATCAAGCTCTGATACCACTTGTAATGAAATTACTTGATTAATTATGATTATCACCAGAAATATAACACCAAATAACACAATATTTTAGATAAATTCTCTCAATATGAAAGTATAATAGCTTGGCCACTTCAAGGGGGCAACCTCCAAAACATATAATAAGACTCAAATACTCAACATAATGATCATCCACTACCTATAACCCCTATTTATACTATTCCTATGCTATGGCCATCAGTAAGGCCGACCAACCAATGATAATAGATCATATATAAAAGAGATACATCATGATATTAAGTTATGATAGCAACAAGTTAGCTATATCCATCCCATGTAAGATATATAATTAAGGGCGTAACACACCCCAAAAAAATTCCACAAAAATGAATTTAAAAAAAAATACCCAATTTTTTTTTTTTTTTTTAAAAGGACTTACCAAGAAACTTACCTGGTGGATCCTGAGTTGGGTGGAAGATCCATGTTTGGGTTGGAGACTGAGTTCGAGGCATGGGAGGATCACGAGTTGAGTGGAGGCTATTGGAGGTAGTCTCGACACACGAGGAGGAGCTCGGGAGTAGGCTCAAGAAGGATGGGATTGGGGCTTGGGACTCGGAGCACATGCAGAGGAACCCTAGAGTGGAACGGGAGCCGAAGGACTACTTGTGAGGCGAGAGGAGGAGTGCGGGAGAGTGGGAATGAAGCCCAAGCGGGGTCGGGAGACAACGGGGTGCAGAAAGACAAGGATCTCGGTCGCGAGTGAGAAGCGAGGCTTGGTGCAAGCACATAGGGATCGGGGCATGTGGGAGACAGGAGTCCAATGGGTATGTAGGTGGGTGGGGTTGAAGCCGAGGGAGAGCAGTTCGGTAGAGGAACTACACAAAGAAGGACCAATAAACCGTCCAGAAAAGAAAAACTCATCCACACAATGCAAGGGTTGAAAACAAGTGAGTTGAGATTTAACACAGGCCAAAAAAAACTTCAATTGAGCCAGAAGAGCTCGAAGGAGAGTTGAAGGAGCTCGGTGGAGTAGAACACCAAAAACACACCTTCAAACCAATATTTTGAACTTGTATTCTGCAAAACCAACATGCAAACACAAAAGAGAGACCAAAAACATCAATCTAAGAAAAATTTCTAGGTTATTTTTTTTAAAACCAGAAAATAAACTCTTATTTTAACTGATCTACCAGATTTAGCTACAATTAGCTAAATGTAGTTGTAAAACCCCTGAAAGCTTTAGGAAAACTTGCACATGCATGAAGAACATAGAAAAAAATAACTTTCCAAGAACAAATTGTTAAATACGTTAGCAATAAATTTCTAGAATATAACGATTGAAAAACTTGCACAAGGAGTTAAAAATGAGACCAAGAGTAATCACAACTCAAATGAAAAATGCATGTTTACCCAATCTCAGGTAATCCCAATGCTCCCCATCTTAGAGAATCTCTAAATTTACAATCTTAGTACAACTCATTGGAAATGGTTTTGATAACTAAAGGATGAACACATTCAGGGTTCTATGGGCTCTTGGTTATATGAAGATTGGCTAGCTACATGGTAAAAATATCCTAACTACAAGTAAAGTATATAAAATGATGATAAACATATATTTGAAAGGAAAATAAATTGGAAAAAGTAAACAAGGTCATCCCGATGCGGTTGATTACTTTGAAAAATATCTATCATAATGGCCTTGGTTTTGAAATATTTGAAAAAATACCTCTACTATTTGATGTAATGATTAGTGGTGAGGATACCGCCTCAGACATTGAGACAGTTCCACACATAACCTCTTTGATGACTTAGCTAGTACCTTTTTATTTGAATACCTTTCCATCCATATCATTAAATTTGACATTGTATACCATTTCCTCATTAATAAGGATAAAAAAATCACATATCTATGGATATATTTCAAAACAATGAATCCATCAAATATTTCCTCGGGACTTGAGACCCTATTCTTGTTTTTATCACAAGAATGGATTTAATATTGACCTAAATGCGAGATGATTATTTTTGAGAATAACTTGAATACCCTAGGAAATAAAAATAGAAAAATCAAAAACTAAAAAAAAAAAATCTCTCATAGTGAAAACCTCATTAAGGTGTTATTTGAGAAGCAAAAATAAAAAGAGAAAATTTATAAAAAAAAAAAGGACGTATCTCCTAGTGAAAACCATTACTGAGGCACTAGCGAGAGGGTAATCTCCATCAAATCAAACAAAATATCACACATAGTATCTACATCTACCTACAACATCATTTTAGGAAAAAGTCACATAAAAAATGTTATTAGAAGATACCATCAACATCAACATTGGTACAAGTGAGCATCCTAAGCTCTTATAACTTGGTGCTAGCCCAATAAAATTATAAATAGAAGCATTTACATCACTCCTTGTTGAGTTACATGATGTATTTTATGGAAACATACATATATTATAGGATTGGATCCTTCTCTTGTGGTACATCATCTAGTAGTTTGATTGGAAGTAAATCTGTTAAACACAAAATCAGAAAAATGCATCCCAAAGCTGCATTGTTCATCAAAGTGTAACTACATAAACTATTATAAGTAGATTTTATTAGACCTATTGACTATTCAAAGTGGATATCAAACATTGTGCTAGTCACTAAGAAAATCCCAAATATCGGATTTATACATAATTTTGTGATATAAACATAGCATGTCCAAAAGATGGCTTCTCGTTACCAAATATCGACATGATAGTTGATTACATGACACGCCATAAAATAATCTCATTAATGGATGGTTTTTATGGTTATAATCAAATCAAAATTCCTGAAAAGATCAACCCAAATTTCTTTTTACTATACCATGGGGTGCATTTTGTTACAAGGTCATGTCTTTTGGCCTTAAAAACAAAGGAGCAACTTTTAAAGAGCCATGAAATATAATGGAAGAATATGTAGATGATATCTTAACAAAGTATAAAACAAGAGTTGATCATCCAAAATTTTGAGAGGCATATTTGAAATATTATAGATGTTGGAGATCGAATAATCTCATGCAACTTTTTCTTTGAATTTTTGCCTTCGAAGTCCTCGTGTCAGTTGATCTATTTTAAAAGGTGTATATATCAAGGGGAAAATTCATGACTCACATCATGTGTAACCCAGTCTTTGTTTTGTGAAAATCCCCTTTTATGGTTGAGGATCATAAAGGTATGCCATCATTGGAAAATCCCTCTAACTCTTTTCCTTTTCAAATGTTACCTCACTTGTCCCAAGTATGAATTACAGGCTGTAGAAAATTTCCATGAACTTGGCGGATGGTCAAAGACAAAATTCAGAGACCACTAAGAGGACAGTCCCCACGGAAGAAAGGAAGGGTGTCCATGTGTCTACACGATGCAAAATTGAAAATTAACAATTCATTTCCCCCAAGTTGCGAGCATTCACCACATGGCTTATGCAGCAAGGCAGTCCCAAATAAGCACAAAATTCAAAGAAATAGGAGTGTGCAGATGTTTCCACATGTCTCTAGGTGCATTTTAGAAAATGGAAGGGCTCGTGGAAGGAATGAAATCCCCATGAAGCAAGAAAGAAGCACCAATAAATTATGTTCGAGATCCTCGCAACTCAGGGATAATGTTTCAAACCAAGAAGATAGTGCGAAGAGGGTTGTGAGTCACCATGAGATAGGTTGTCTCTTCTGGATGAGTTGCAATAGGTTTGAAATAATGCAATACACTAAGGGGATGAGGCAAAACACCTTATTACAAACCATTAAAATCACAATAATGGTTTATTTTTGTTACTAGTGCCAATACTAAGCTAAAGAGTTTATAATGCAGGAACAAAAAATAATTACATGTCAAAAGGTGAAAATTTAGATGTGACATCATTTGAAAGTAGTCTCATATATAATTCAAAATGGGGATTCTATAAGGGCCCCAACCCATGGTAAAAGGGTTTGTTTACATAATTGAAAATAAAGGCATAAAAGATAAACATAATGCTCAGAGACCCTTCATTCCTTCATAAGTTCCCCCTAATAGAGGTAATTTTTTCACGGTTTATTCTTCCGAGCATGAATTCATGAGCCCTGTACTATCTAGATAAACATAATGAACCTTACTAAATCCTATGACATCCCCATATCCATTAACGACTCAAGATTCATTCTTGGTTCATTCATGATTTTCTCCAGCTCAATCTTCTTCTGGTAGGAAGATACCCAGTCTAGAAGATCCAGGCCACCTGTGAAGAATGTTGTCTTCCCCTTCCCCTTGTGAAGGGTATAATTGTTGAGAATATAATAAGAGGGAATGGATGGAGTGGTTGAAAGACCAAGGAATACATCACGGGGCTAGGAAGAACGAGATACTTTGAGCTAGATTCAACTCTCAATATACTTGTAAAGGGAGGATGCTCTCTTGGGGAAGGGATTGGTTGAGGACTTGAGAAGCCATGCCCTAATGAAGGAACATTACGCGTTAAGTGAGTGGATGACTGAAATGAAAACTTACCCTTGTTTTCTTGAGTAGAGGATATTGCTTCTCTTGAACGATGAGCAAATCCAGGATAACTCCTCTTCTTCATCTGAGATAATGATTGGGAGATGAGAACTTGATTCACCCCTTCTCTTACCCAAAGATGGTGCTGGAATTGTACTTGGTTGTGAGGGTACAGGTCATGTCTACCCCTTCTCTAGAGAGGAAATCCTCCACTCTAATTCATCCACCTTGTGAGAAATGGCAGGCATGGTGTCAATGGAAGATTTTTCATATAACACATAAGATTCCTTGGGAATATCCTTTAATACAAATTCTTCATCACATAGGAATGGACATTGAAAGTCAGTTTTCCTGACACTTGGGGCCTCCTTTCAATCCAAAATTTCTTCAGGTCTTTGGGAGCCTTCAAATGTTCCCATCAAAAGAGATGAAAATACATGAATTGAAAGGTTGTGAAGACAGATTGATCCTAATTAGCCTTGTGAGAAGTGTGAGCTGGAACTATTGATAAGTCAAGGGTCCTTTGGTGTCTCCTACACATTCTATGTCAAACAAGGCCCTAACAAAAGCCTCATCAGGACCACATAGGTCGAATATTTGATTCAAATATTTTGACAAAATTTCCTTCAAACTATTTTCCATAGGTACTTTCACCATGTCATTAGTAGAAAGTTGTAAAAAATTTCCTCACTTATAGGATAAGAAGAGAAATGCATCCTAGTAATGGGATAAAACTGGGTTTTATAGTAGAAGTGACATAAATTGATTGAATTGAAAGAAATCATTTACACCCGATAAAGAAAGATATTTCTCAGCTCACATGAGGAAAATTTAAAGGTTGAAGTGAATCCGAACAAGCATGATTGATGAATTAACTGGATTTGACAAAAACCACATGGGATAGTTAAACCAAGAAAATGTGAGAAGGAATGCACAACACCCAATATGTATCTTTGGATAGTAGATGAAAGGTGTCTATCACTTCAGGTCACCTTAGAGTGCTCAAAGGATATCAGAAGCACCCATCCAATCACCAGGTGGAAGGAATCATGAAAACATTAGTCACAAGCAATGACATGATATTCTAATCATATATGATAAGATAAAAATGAAGAAGGCATATACTCTTTACACCTAGAAAGGCCAAATAAAATATTTTCATAAAGGTATCATTGATACACTTGGAATTTTATAAAAGAATAATACACTCTTGAAATATCCACATTTTGGGGAAAATTGAAAAGAAAATAGGGATGGAATTGTATAAAGGCAATGAGAATACTCTCAAAGGGGGAGGGTTAAGATTTCTGAGAAATAAAAAGAGAAAAGAGAGAAGAGACTGAAAAATTCATTTTCCAAAATACTTATCTAAGAAAACTGTTAATTTCTGAGCCTTCAAAATAAATCATGTTAAGATGGTTGCAAGTGTACTGACCATTAACAAGCATTGAGACTGTAAATAAAACTTTCCCTTGTTGATAAATTTGATGAGCCCTAAGTTAATTGTGTTAATCATGAGCATTGTTGTGTTTTCTTTCAATTTGAAGATGTTTCAAGTAGTTATTCATGTTCTTGTCACAATATTATGTTAGGAATTCCTCTGAATCACACAAGATCTTATCCTTGTAGTAGTATTGTGGCATTTACAATTGTGCTTTGTTAAAAGAGTTTTCATTTCATTGCATAATAAAAATTTAAATTCACTTTACTTCCATTTTGTTGATACAGATTGTTTGTTAATCTATGAGTGTATCTTAGGCCTGATGGACTAGGGATTTTTGATGTTTAGTTGAGTCTTTGACATGAGATTTTATGTTAAATTCTCAAAGAATGTGTGAAACCATGCATCTTTGGGCTTCCATGGGTGTGCATCTTCTGGTTAAAGGTTCATTGTCAACTATTTGAAAGTGTTTTATCATCTTGCTTGGTAGACTTTCCAAATTTTGTTAAAAGTCCCAGGAATCTAGTATAATCAACTTTATCTTGCTTAATTCCCTAACAAAATCCATCTATAAATGATAAATCCTACAATAACTACCCAAGTTTGCCTTTGTTTGTCCATAAATGCTAAGGAGATTTGTTGAATTTACCCATCCTTTACTCAGAATATAAAGGAGAAATCAGGTTTTAATATTTTCTTTAGTAACTTGAACCTTGTTTAGAAGACATCTTCATTCTCTAGGGTGACAACTCATAAGAGTTAGATTATGTTGCATTGACCATGTCTTCTCAAGGTTTTATTTCAATATCATAGAAGGAGAGTCAAATATTGTTGATCCATTTATATTCCTTACAAATATAGGTTACAAAATGGGTCCTCTCACCTTGGTTGAAGGCACAACCTAAAGTAGGAGGGTAGGTCATACCCTTAGCACAGTGCTATCCAACTTTTCCAAGATTGAGTGACAAAGAGTCAGTTAAATCCGTCCCTAGCTACAAAATGACTCAAATTCTAATCTATTTGTCTCTAAGCATCCCTGCTCCACCTATTGATGTTGCTTGGCTTCAAAGGGAGAAATAGTTTTGATACCAACAATGGGTATACAAAGTTTGAATCATTCAAAGAAATGTGTATTTGGCATGACTTTAGGAAAACTCCTAGGTATTAAAGTTGACCCCACAAAGGTTAAATCTATAATGGAAATTCCTCCTCTGTAAAATATTATAAAATTATGAGGTCTTCGAGGAAAGATACAATCCATCTGACGGTTAATAACACAACTAGCATACAAATGCCATCACTTCAATTAGTTTCTCAAGAAATATGTATAATTCAAATAAAATCAATAATTTCAAGATTATTTCTCCAAGTTGAAAGAATATCTATCAAATCCTTCGGTGCTCATGCCACCTATTATAGAAAAAAAATTCTTTTATATACATCTTCCATATCTTTGTCTGCAGCAGAGCATTCTTTATCACAATATAATGATCAATAATAGGAACATGATGTTTACTATATCAGCAGGACATTGATTGATCATGAACTCAAGTATTCACATATTGAAAATTTATACTTAGTTATGAATTTCACATTTCAAAAATTATGTTACTATCTTCTCAATCATACAACTAATCTCATTATGAAAATAGATCCTCTCAAGTATCTACTATCTATACCTATACTAATAGGAAGAATGTCTAGCTGGGTTGTTCTAGTTAGTGAATTTGACATCAAAATTTTCAATCATAAATCTATCAAAGGACAAGACCTTTTCGATCGGATGACTGAAAAAAATATTAGGTTGAGAACCTCTTCACTTTAAGTTTCCAAATGAAGAACTCTTATAAGTTGATGTAATTCCCTCTTAGACCTTACACTTTGATGGATCTTGTAACATCCATGGATCAGGAGTAGGAATTCTACTACTCATGCCAAATGGTGATGTTATTTTCAAATATTTCCACATTGGATTCCTTTGTACCAACAATATTATAGAATATGAAGCTCTCATAGCTAGTATGAAGTTTTACATTTCATTGAATCTCAAGGAATTGATAGTTTACAGAGATTCCCTCTTAGTCATCAATCAAGTCAACAATGAATATAAAGTAAAGGATGATAAATTGATTCCCCACATGCGCATGGTTGATAGCCTCAAATTTAATTTTAAACTTATCAAATTTGAACAAGTTCCTCACATAAAAAATAAATCAATGAGATCCATGGAAATAAACATGTTGGTGAGAAAATTTGTCGGTGAAAAAACTTGTGGATTTCTTGCAAACGCTCACGGGAATCTAAGTCCCTCTATTTAAGCGGTAATGACTCTTTGTATATGCAAGTGTGAGAAAATGTGGATTTTTGTGGTAGCCTTTCGACCGGGGGATTCGACAAGGGCACTCCAGCGACCCTACGACAAAGCTTGTAGATACTGCAGAGATTACTTTGTGTCCAGAGAGGGAAAGGGGAGTGAGAAAAGAGGTAGGAGAACTAATGCTATAGGTAGGAAATCAAATTCTTGTACACACTAGTCAAAAGTATCATCACATGCATTTATGAGAAGAAACAACTTTGTAAGCATCATTAAGACCAAATGAAATTTGATGAACACAAAGTATCAAGAAATATCTTAGTCAAAGAAAGCTAGAAACTCCTTGTATTAATTTCTCAAACAAAATTTGTACATAGTGGAGAAATGGAGGAAATTGAGAAGGGGGAAAGGAAGAATTTGGCTATCTCCTTTGTTCTCTCAAGGTAGAATACACTCTTGAGCTTACAAAATTAATGACCAACCCTTTGAAATGGGAATGGATTTATAATTTATAGAATAGACTCGACTCCTCATCTTCCTCATGACCCTCCATATGCCTTATTTCTAATTTTAGAATATTCATATTCCTACAAAATATTTAAGTCCCTTTTATAAAATCAAGGCGAATTAATTTACATTATGTTTCTAAAGTCACTTTTAGGTGACTTAAAGGCATATCAAAAAGTGCAAGCCCCAACGAATAATTAAAACATTTGAAGTGAGAGAAATTTGGGGGAGAGGGAGGAGAGAGAAGAAGAGAAAATGTTTCTCATGATGAAGTCGATGATCTTCGTTTATAGAAAGCTCTTATGCGATGAAGTTCTAAATATCCTATTGTGCCAAAACTGCTCTTTGAGTGTGACTTACTATTTTAGTAAGCGCCCATAGAGGGAACTTACTATTTTTAGTAAGTGGTCATTTTCATGGTTTTCTACTCGAACACTCATTCGGCTTCCTCATGATCTTGATACTGTTGCCTTTGTCTCAGCTGCTTTTGATGATGAATTTCCAAACATAGCAAGTTTGTATAAGAAAACTTACTATTTTTAGAAAGTGTTTTTCCATTTCTCGATTTGTGATGGAAGATACTTCTTTGGACTTGTCTTTTTGTTACAATCATACCCTCCGAATTTCACATAGTTTTGCCTACTAGAATGCTTGGAAATAAATTTTGAACTTTCCACCTAGTAGTGGCTTCAAGCACAAAGCTACCATGACATCCACTAATGGAGCTTGAAATTTGTAGGTCAATTTTTGTCTCCATTTATGATGAAAAAAACTCCATTGTGATATATTTTTTCTTCTGGTGCTTCATGCAAAATTTTACTTCAATTCAACTACCGGTTTGATAGGAAATTGAACTTTGTTCTTCGTGGAGCCGAAGTGAAATTTATTTGATGTGAGCATTCCTTGATATAATTATAGGTTTGAATATGAGTTTTTAATTACTTTCAAGAGAGAATAATTTAGCAACAAACAGTTTTCAATTTGTGCACCGGTTTGCAAGATATCTTCAAATCTTCGTTTTATGGCAATGGGGATTTCCATTGTTCTTCTTCTCGGTTCTCCATTTATTTTTATTATCTCAATGAATTATTCTTCTGAGACCTGTGTGCCATCATGGAGTGAAGGATAATGTGTTGTGATGGATCTAGTTCAAGCTTTGGCAATGGTGGAGTGAGGTGTTCTCTGTAACTTTTCCTTTGGTAGCGAAATGATGAGAAGCGACCAATGAGATAGAAAATTTTTCAAATTTTTGAGTTGGATTTGGATGCAATTTTTTTCCCTGATGTCCCTGACCTCAAGGACATGAGGGACATAAATTTCCATGATTATCAAGATGGTGACATGTGGTGGCGATCCGACGGCGAGAGAATGATTACTCCAAATTCAACTTTAAAGCACCAAAGGGTGAAAGTGGGTCACATGGGTGACGAAAAGTCTCCCCATAGGGGATGGGCACATTTTTCCATGTTTAGTGTCCCTGAGCTTAGGGACATGAGGGAAATCAAATTCCATGGTGGTCTTAGAGTGACACATGTCCTCAATCGAAGGAAGGGAATTTGAGTTCTAAAAATGCACTGGGGCTAAATTGTCAAGTCTGATGGTCACATGAGGGTCCCAAAGGTCACATGGGGGCTAGGTGAATTTTTCCAAATTTGGTGTACCTGACCTCAGGGACATAAAATCCTGCCAAGCTCCTGGTGCTGACACATATCCTCCCAAAAATTGACTAACTCCTGAACGGTCTCTAAGAGGGTAACTTGGAATGATGATAACTTAAGATCCTGGTGGAATTTATTGGTGAAATTTTATATGATCCTGATTGGAAATGGAATTTTAAATCTAATGGTGGGGGTATCATGTCTTTATTATTCCATTTGATCCCTAAAAATCAGATTTTGATTTGGGACTCCACTTGTGCCTGAGAAAAACTACCTACAAACCATATGCGCCAAGGTGTTGTGAAACATATGATTTCACCATCATGTAGGTATTTGAATCCTCTTTCTGGTGATGTTTTATTTTACTCCTAAATCCATTGAGCTCCCGAGAATCTTCTTACGAAGCTTTATAGTTGTTTTAGGCCTGTGTACTTCCTAGGCTTATAAACCCTATTTTTAATCAGACTACTCTTAGTCTTTCAAAACTTCCACAAACCTTCCAAAATAATTTCCATGATTTTATAAGGTCTTAAATTCACCTCCATGTTTAATTAGGCCTTTCCATTCCACTCCAGGAGGATTTATCGTGTCCTAGGAAGGCCGACGATAACCCTTCCCAATCTTGTGAGAAGATAACATCTTTTCAAAATTCCATAAAATCACCTAGGGGACAAATTTGAAATCAAATAGTGGGTGACCAGACTGAAAGACTTGACCTAGGGTGCTTAGGAATGATAAAACATGAAATTTTGGAACAGGGGTATAGTTGTGCTTGGAAATTCCAATTTCCTATTGCACATTTACACAACAACAATCTGCTCTAGATTGGGGACATGATGTGAAATGAGCATAGTGAAGACATGACATGGGAATCTAGAATCTCAATTTTAAACCATATAGTTTTTTGACCGAGTGTCTTATCCATTGGGCCCTGTGGAGTCATTTACAATTACAAGAGAGAAAGATAGCAAAGAAGGGAAACAAACACACACAAAATGGAGGAAGGAAAAAAAAAAAGGAAGGGAAACACATGCAAAAAAAGGTAAACACACCTAGAAATCACCTATGGTACAAGGTGGGGACAACCCACTTTCACTCTGCAGCACTTCCCACTTCTCAAAAGTTACCCATGAGTGGGGCAACACTGAGTGATGATGTTGTATGAAGCCATTGAATGGTTCTAGAAAGTAACCTCCTTTCCTTAATTTTTATGGAAGCCATGTGCTTCCATGATTTTCCTTTTACTTTGTAGGAGTGAGTCCATATGAGCTTCTTGATGCTCAGGTATTCACTTGGAAATTCCACTTCCTTTATGTTCTTTAAAGCCGTTTCATAGTGCCGAGTTGCCTTCCATTTTTATCCATATATCGATTCTCCATCAGAGCATCTCATGGCTGCCCCAAATCTGATTTTTTAAATTTACTTGAACATTATGGATTATTTTCTTTCCCTAGTCTATGCTCGTTGACCTCTTTTCCATGAGAGACTTTGAACTTATCCTTTTCCTTTACTTCATTGTGAGGTGCTTGAGTACTGACGGAAGGATTAGACACGACCTCATACTTGTCTTGTATGTCCATGACACGAGTGAAGAGATCAAGGATCAGCTCGGGGTCTTCAAAACTTCTACTACATCCAAGGTTTCTTGCGGAGTTATGCTTCGTCATTTCTCTGACTCTGCTTTGTCGCCTTTGAAGAATATTTATTTTGTAGCTCAAGGAAACTATCTAGAGGGGTTACCTCATCATTTTGGGAATCACTGCATTTTATCATTCCTTTTTCTAGAGGAGATTTAACTTCAAAGGCTTCAAAACTTCTTACTTTAATTTGTTCATCATGGAAAGATTCTTCCTCTTCAAATGGGAAAGAAAATACCTCAATTTCATCATTGTATCCACCAACCACTGGCTCAAGAGGGACATCATATTTCTCATCTAGATTTATTTCAACATAAGCCATTTTCACCTTTGGTTGAGGTTTTCATGTCGACCTTCATGCTTTTCTTCTAGATTCATGGCTTACATTAAAATTTCAAGACTGATCTCAGGGTCTTCCGTTTCTTCCATGGCTCTTAGTAGTTCTTGCACATATGGTTCTTTCCCACTATTCAAGGGCTCATTGCAGACCATCTTAGTCTCTTTCTGGGTGACATGATTGAGGGAGTCTTCATCTTCAAATGGGAATGAGAATATCTCCTCATCACAGATACACACATATGCTGATTTTTCTGCTTGAAAATCACCAAGCACCATTTCCTCTTCTTCATGGTTTGCATCATTTGACAATTCAAGGCTGCCCTCTTGTAACTCAAATCTCCTCAATGCTTCTTCAAAGTCCAAATCTCTCTAAGAAGGTATGTCTAGACCTATCAAGATGGGGATATCCACTTCCTCCTCAATTTTCACAAAGTGATTTATCGCTTGATATCTTGATACAAGATGTTAGCTTCAAGCTTCTAGAATTTCATACCATGTAACTCACCTTCTTATCGAGAAACGATTTCTCCATGTCTCCCTTCTTTGGTATGGTTGCGGATGAAAAATTCATCTGAATTTTCCCTCCCAAGTATCAATAGAAACTTCTAATCAACAACATTCTAGATGAGGTGGGATGTCTACTACCAAAATCATCATTGAAACTTTCTTGTCTAGAAATCTGGCAAGAGCCACCTGTGCATCTTCAACCTTCCCTACAAGTGAGACCTTTTTGATTCAAAGAGTAACAAGAGCCACTAGGTGGAGTCATGGTAAGTTTGAGAGCCTTAGCAACCTTCAAAGACATCACATTGTCTAAGACACCAGAATCTATTATGTAATTGTTCAGTACATATTATCCAACAAGAAAGGAGACGTAGAAAGGTTAAACTTTATCGGTATTTGATGCACTCAGAGAAAGAATGCTTTTTGGGGAGGTGTAGGTGAGTCTAGTAGCATGCATTTGGAACTAGAAGTTATAACATTGGGTGTTAGACTACCACTCTTGATGTATCTCAAATTGTTCGGGATGAGTCCATAAGTATTCAGTTTTAGTAATCTACACTTTGGCTTTGTTTGCATATTCTAAGAAGTCAAAAGGAGCGAGATGCGAGAAAAGGGGTTGAAGGGACTGATTTTTGAGTCTGGATGGGCTTAGGAGTAGGATTTGATGTTTGAGGAATGGAGGGTATTTTGAATGGCACACTAGGAGCTTTCAAGGTATTAGATTTTGTAGGAGAAAATTTAGATTTAGAAATGGAAGAGGAATTGGAAAACTTACTTGGAATAGCAGGAGTCTTCTTACTTGCTACAAGGTTAGGCTTTAACAATGTGGACTTCATGGAAGATGGAAGTGGGGATCCTCGACTGATTATTTTGTTTTATGGAGTCACCACAGGAGGATCATCAACCTTCTTTTCCTTTATAGAAGTAGAGGAGATGCTCTTTTCTCAGACTAAGAATGAGTGGATACCGAATATGAGAAACCAGGCGCATCCTCTCCATCTTCTTTATCACCTCTTGAATACTCAAAAATATGATTTCTCTATCGTTCTAAAGTTCATCAATCTCTAGGAAGTTGCCACCTTGATTTCTTGTTCAATCTTTTCTCCACTTTCTTGAAATCTGCAATTTACGTTCATGGGTGGGGCTTTCAAGGTGAGCCTTTGGGGTGATCCTACAATTTGATTTGTGTTGATTATTTGAGAAGAAACACATGTTGAAATATTTCCCTCCTCAACGACGCCATTTCATTTTCTAATTTTTGCAATGATGGATTGGTTCTCTCATCTCCAAGATGTTGGGTCTTACCCTTTGATGGATTCTTAATCTTTCTAGTGAGACTGAGATCGTCATCAAGTTCAATGGCTATCCTTTGTGCTTCTACAATGTTTCCTGGTTGGGCTCTTCACAGAAAAAATCCTACTTACGGTGATTGAGCATTGATGAAGAATTTATTGACATTGTTTTTAGATGGCGTATCCTCTTGAGATATCCTGTGAAGTAACTATTCAAAACAAACCATGAAGTCTCTCATAGTTTCACTTTCTCCTTTCTTCATTTGAGCTAACTGCACCAAGAGGTCTGACAGTCTTTAGTTGATTTAAATATTTCCTTGAAGGTAGTCTTGATATCATTCCAACTAGTGATGGATCAGATAGGAAGGAGGTAAAACCATTCCGCTACTTTTTCCTAAAGGGACTCCATGAACAATCTTACAACAACATCTTCATGTTGGACACCAAGAATTCCACATGATGTTGTGAAGGCAATGATGCGTTCTTCAGGATGTTGTTTTTTTTACCTTTGAACTTTGGCAAGTTCTTATGGGAAATTTTTGGTAGATCAGGAAGAGGAGGTTCAAGAGAAAGTGGACCTGTATTTATTCCCCATAGAACAATGGGTTGAGGTCTTTCTACTTTATCTTCCATTGTCATTTTTTCTTCTACTTCAACTCTAGCTTCTACAAATTCTTATTCAATTTTTTCTTCTTCTGAGAGCTAATGCTTAATGGTGGTTGAAAAATGGGAGAATTTGAAGGGGAAGTATAACCAAGAGTTTGGATAGGATTTCTTGGTGAACTGATCAAAGTGCCAGATGAAGAGGAGGCTTGAGAGAAGAAGTATGGATTATCTCTAATTCATTCTTGCTGATTTTGCAAAGCCTCGAAATTGGAAACAACACCGCCTCTTGACCTGTTCAACTTGGTGTATCTTACTTCAACCAAATTTTAGAAATTATTGAAGTGGGAATATGAAAAGACACTGTGGAATATGAAAGGTCACATACAAGAAATGACAGTGTATCTTTCAGTAATGGATTTTCATGAATTCTCTTTTTTGTTTTTTTCAATATTTCATTTTTTTTTGAATTTTCGAACCTTGTGGTCATATTTTGGGTGCGAGATCTTGCTAAATTTGTCCCACGGTGGGTGCAAAAACTATTGGAAAGAAAACTTTTCAGGTGGACAAACTTGTGGATTTCTGCCAACCATCGGGAATCTAAGTCCCTCTACTTAAGCGGTGCGACTACAGTATATGTATGTGTGAGAAAATGTGGATTTTTGTGGTGGCCTTTCGATTGCACATCCAACAAGAGCACTCCAATGACCTTGCGGAAAATCTTGTAGATACCTGTAAGAGAGGAATTTTTTTTTAAAGAGGGAAAGGGAGTGAGAAAAGAGGTAGGAGAACTAATGTTGTAGGTAGGAAATCAGATTCCTGTACACACTAGTCAGAAGTATCATCACATGCATTTATGAGAAGAAACAACTTTGTAAGCATCATTAAGACCAAATAAAATTTGATAAACACAAATTATAAAGAAATATCTTAATCAAAGAAAGCTATAAAATCCTTCTTCTTGTATTAATTTCTCAAACAAAAGTTGTACATAGTGGATAAATAGAGGAAATTGAGAAGTGGGGGAAAGGAAGAACTTGGCTATCTCCTTTGTTCTCTCAAGGTAGAATAAAATCTTTAGGTTACAAAATTAATGACCAATCTTTTGAGATGGGAATGGATTTATAATTTATAGAATAGACTTGACTCCTCATCTTCCTCATGACCCTCCATATGCCTTATTTATAACTTTAGACTATTCATATTCCTACAAAATATTTAACTCCCTTTTATAAAATCAAGGCAATTTAATTTACATTATATTTCTAAATTCACTTTTAGGTGACTCAAAGGCATATTAAAAGTGCAAACCCCAATGAAGAATTAAAACGTTTGAAGTGAGACAAATTTGGGGGAGAGGGAAGAGAGAGAAGAAGAGAAGATGTTGCCCTGGATGAAGCGATGGTCCTCATTGATGGAAAGATTTGATGTAACAAATTTCTGAATATCCCATTGTGCTAAAATTGTTCTTTGAGTGTGGTGACTATTTTTAGTAAGAACCCATATAGGGAACATACTATTTTTAGTAAGTGGTCATTTTCATGGTTTTCTTCTCTAAACACTCATTCGGGCTTCCTCGTGATCTTGATACCCACTTTGCCTTTGTCTCAGCTACTTTTGATGATGACTTTCCAAACATAGCAAGTCTGTATAAGAAAACTTAGTATTTTTAGAAAGTGTGTTTCTAGTGCTTGATTTGTGATGAAAGATACTTTTTTGGACTTGTCTTGTCATTACGATCACACCCTCTGAATTTCACATAGTTTTTCCCACTAGAATGCCTAGAAATAAATTTTAAACTTTTCACTGACGGTGGCTTCAAGCATGGAGTTACCATGGTGGCCATTAATGGAGCTTGAAATTTTAGGTCTAGTTTTTGTCTTCATTTGCAACGAAAATAACTCCATTGTGATAGGTTTTGCTTACGGTGCTTCACGTGAAATTTTACTTCAATCCGATGACCAGTTTGATAGGAAATTGAACTTTGTTCTTCGTGGAGCCGGAAGTGAAATTTCTTCGATGTGAGAATTCATTTCTACAAATTAGAGGTTTGAATATGATTTTTAATGGCCTTGAGAGAATAACTCAAAAACATATGGTTTGTTAATTTGTGCCTTTGGTTTTGCAAGATATCTTCAAATCTTCGTTTTATGGCAATGGGGATTTCCATTGTTCTTCTTCTCGGTTCTCCATTTATTTTTCTTATCTCAATGAATTATTCTTATGAGACCTATGTTCCATCATGGAGTGAAGGATAATGTCTTTGTGATGGAGTTGGTTCAAGCTTTGGCAATGGTGGAGTGAGGTGTTCTCTGTAACTTTTCCTCTAGCAGTGAGAAGCAACAAGAAATAACTAATGGTTAGAAAGTTTCTCAAATTTTTAAGTTGGAATTGGGTGCAATTTTTTTATTTGATGTCCCTAACCTCAGGGACATGAGGGACATCAATTTGCATGATGATCAAGATGGCGACATCGGCGGCGATCCGCGACAGGGGAATGAGTGCTCCAAAATAAACTTTAAAGCACCGAGAGGTTGGAAGTGGGTCACATGGGTGACAAAAAGTCTCCCCATAGGGTTGGTTGAATTTTTCCATGTTTGATGTCCCTAACCTTAGGGACACAAGGGACATTAAATTCCATGGTGGTCCTGGAGCTGACACGTGTCCTCGATTCGATGGAAGGAATTTGAGCTCCAAAAATGCACCTATGGGCTAAATTGTCGAGTCAAGGTCACATGAGGGTCCCACAGGTCACATGGGGGCTGGGAACATTTTTCCAAGGTTTTTGTACGTGACCTCAGGACTTCGGGGACATAAAATCCCTCCAGGATCCTGGTGCTGACATGTGTCCTCCTCAATATTGACTAACTCTTGAATGGTCTCTAAGAGGGTAACTTGGAATGATGATAACTTGAGCTCTGATGGAAGTTATTTATTAAATAGTACATTATCCTAACTAGAAATGGAATTGTGAATCCAATGGTGGGGGTCTAATGTATCTATTATTCTATATGATCCCTAAAAAATTGGATTTGTGATTTGAGACTCCACTTGTGCATGTAAATAACTATATGCAAACCATATTCTCTAAGGATTTGTGAAACATATGATTTCACCATAATTTAGGTATTAGAATCCTATTTTTGGTGATGTTTTGTTTTACTCCTAGCTCCATTCGAGCTCTCCAGAATCTTCTTTTGAAGCTCAACAATTGTTTTAGGCCTATGTATTTCCTAGGCTCGTGAACCTTGTTTATACTCGAGACCCCTCCAAGTCTTTCAGAACTTCCCTAAACCTTCCAAAATCATTTTCATGATGTCCTAAGGTATTAAATTCAGCTCCATGTTGAATTAGGCCCTTTTGTTCCACTATAGGAGGGTTGATCAAGTCACGGGAAGGCTAGCGATAGCCCTTCCCAATACCGATAGAAGATAACATCTTTTTAGAAATCCCTAAAATCACCTAGGAGAATGAATATACTTTTGTGAATAACCTATGGGACTAATTTGACATCAAATAGGGGTGACCAGAATAATAGACTTGAATTGGGGTGCCTAGGAATGATAAAACATGAAAATTTTGGCACGGGGGGTATAGTTGTTATGATTGGAAATTCCAATTTCCTATTGGACATTTACACGAAAAAAATGGATCCCTTCTTGAGTTGTGTCTAGATCAAACAAAAATGAGTTTCTTATTGAACACATTTTATTCCATCTTGAAATTTTCCTAAGTCCACTATGATATGTGAAATAGTTGGTCTTGATAACCCTTGGTATCATAAAATATATACTTTCATCCACATGATAAAACATGTATTGACAATATGAAATATCAAAACAAACGATCCCTAGAAAATTTTTATTCATGTTACACAATCCTAACCAATACCCTATATCAAAGAGGTTATAACGAAGTCTCATAAGACTTCTCATTAAATTCAAAGTAAACCAAACCCTAGTCAAAGTACATGACGGAATATGTGGCGAACACACAGTGGCATGGTTCTAGCAAAAAAATTCGTGTGGGTTATTATTAACAAAAATGGAGTCTAATTCTTGCAATTTTTTAAAAAGTTCTTGGCGTGTCAAAAATTTGGCAATATAATTCATGTACCCTCACAAGCACTTCAACATATCACTACACCTTGGCCTTTTTCTCGATTGGGCGTCAGCCTAATAGGAAAAATCAAACCCACTTACTCGATGGCCATAAATTCATAATCACTTTGCATCCAAATATTTTAACAAATGGGTAGAGGCCATGCCTCTTACTTATGTTACCAGTACTACTATTTCTAAACTTTTATTTAACCATCTCATTTGTCACTTTAACATCCCTTACTACCTTACTACAAATAATGATACATCCTTCAAAAATAAAACTGTAAAAAGAGCTAGACAAATGATTTCAAATCCATCTCAATGGTCCACTTCATACTATCCCTAGTGTAATGGAGAAGTAGAATCATACAACATAACGATCAAATCCATCTTGGAAAAATTTTTAGACAAAAAATGGTCGTAATTGGTATAACAACTCTATCCCGACCTCGGACCTATCGTATATCATTCCATACTCCAAAAGGAGACAAAACCTTTTCACTTGTATATGGAAAAAAAGACAAGTTACCCAAATAAGTTGATATCCCATTACTTCGTATATCGATTAAAGACTTGATTAACGAATATGAATACATATAGGAATGTCTTGCAGAACTTCACCTCCTAGATAAGAAGAGGCTTAATGCTTTAGAATATTTGAAAGTGTATAAGAATCAAATTCATCATAGTGCAAAAAATCAATATGACCAAGATAATTTTAAATTGGAGACCTTTTTCTAAAAGAAGCGAGAAGAATAAAATGCAAGATAGGTAAAAGTAAGGAAAATTTGAACCTAATTAGTTAGGTCTTTATATTTTCATTGCAAATCTGATTTGGTGTATACAAGCTATCCATTGAAGATGGCTAAGAGCTTAAATAACCCATGAATGTGGTTCATATGAAGAGATTCTATTCCAAATCAATGACACCAACCCCTTGTCTGGGGTAATTTTGGTACATCCACTTTTATATCTCCTTAACCCTACACATATAATTCTTTCATCCCAATCTAGTGTACATCACTTGTTCCTTATAATTTGGATGTAATTTTTTTTTATCCATATCCATTTTCATTCATCCCTAATTTTTCGAGCTATGATTTTCCTACACATACTCGGATAAGTCCTAAAACACCTAAAACTTCTTCAAAAAGTTCAAAAATCAAAACATTAAAAAACGTTCAAAATGTAAACACACTAAAAATATGTTTAAAATCCAAAAACATTCAAAATCCATTTTTTTCAAAATCCCAACTATCAAACACAACTCAACAATATCCAACTTTTGACTCCTATCCTAAAAATTGTTCCAAGCTATCTTATTACTATAAAACAAATCATCTTATCCCGACATGTATCCTTTCTTAGGGAAATTCATTATGTTCCTTGCATGTATCCTTGCTTAGGGGAAATAAACCATTTAATCTCTTATCTATATTCAATAAGATATAAAAAGAGTGTCACTTGACCCCACTCTCTAGTCGATGGGCAATCCCCTTGCATGTATCATTGCTTGAGGGCATTCAAATTTGTTTAATATTCATCGTGGAACACATTAGGGGCATATTTAATTGTATTTATTTAAATTTGTGTTGCATGGTTGTTTTTTGAAGCAATTACAAGTATTTATGTTCACATCTTAGTTTATTCATAGCCATGGAGCATATTATTACTATGTATGTTGGTTTTTCTTTACTTTTTGTCTTTTGTTTTTTTGTTTGACCAAATGTAAGCTTTATGTTAACATCTTGGTTTATTCATAGGCATGGTGTATCAACTATTGTATATATTGGGTTTTGTTTTAGTTTTTATCTCTATGTGTGTGTTTATACACGCATAATGGGTTTTCATCATGAATTTTCAATAATCATGGTCCAAACTCTCTTGTCTGCAATAACAAAATAGGTTTCTCTAAAAAAAAAAATCTCGAATGAAAGATCATGATACCAGAAAAATCAATCATATCAACATCACTATCATGTCTTCCAAGTAATCTAATCAACATAATAAAATAGAAATCAATAAGCATCCATAGATGAATAATTAAAAATGTATTATAAAATAAAATCATCACACACACACACACACACACACACACACACACACACACACACACACACAAACATACCATAATCAACATATACAAAATTAGGATATTCCTTCATCACGAGGTGTATAAAGAAATATGTACATCATACATAGAGTCATCCCTAAATCTCTCCTACTCCTAGACTTCTGGTCTATCTCCCCCTCGTCTTGTTGGTGGCATATGGATTGATCTAGCTGATCTAGATGGCCCATGTGATCTCATTGATCTATTTAACCTCAAAACTGACCTTTGATGTATCCTAGATCTCTCTGGCCCTAAAAACAAGTGCCTCATATAACACTCTATTATAACATCCACAGATCAAGAGAAAGAATTCTACTCAAACCAAATAGTGTTGTTATTTTCAAATGTTTCCACATTGTATTCCCTTGTACCAATAATATTGTTGAATATGAAGCTCTCATAGTTGGTATAAATTTTTGAATCTCAACAAATAAACATTTTATGGATATTCTCTCTTAGTAATCAATTAAGTCAATCCTGAATATCAAGCAAAAGATGATAAATTGATTCCCTTTAAGTGCGTGGTTGATATCTTCAAATGTTATTTTCAATTTTTCACATTCGAACAGGTTCCTCACATATAAAATAAATTAGTAGATGCCATGGAAAGTATTAGATTTCTTCTTGAGTTCATCCAGATCAAACAAAAATGTGTTTCTTGTTGAACACCTTATGATTATGGCTTACAATTTGTTGATCCACTATGATATCTCAAATTGTTGGTCCTAACAACCCTTAGTATCATGACATATACACCTCATCCAAGAAAAGATGAACTATAAAAAACATGGCCTAGCACAATGTGATTTGTGCTACAATATCCTTACTAACACCCTATATCAAAGAGGTTATGATGGAACTCTCATAATATGTCTCAATTAAGATGAAGCAAACAAAACCCTAGTCGAAGTACATGCTAGTATATGTGGTGCACACACAAGTGGCATGGTTCTAGCTAAAATGATTTTATGCATGGGTTATTATTGGCCCACTATGGAGTCTGATTCTTGCAAGTTTGTCAAAAATTGCTTGGCGTGTCAACAACATGGTAATCTAATTCATGCACCCTCATAAGCTCTTCAACCTATCACTACACCTTGGCCTTTTTCTTGATGGGGACTTGACCTAATAGGAAAAATAAAACCCACTTCCTTCGATGGCCATACATTCATAATCATTGCAACTAAATATTTTACCAAATGGGTAGAGGCCATGCCTCTTACTTATGTTACCAGTACTAATATTTCAAAATTTATATTTAACCATCTCATTTGTCACTTTGGCATCCCTTCCTCCCTTGTTACAGATAATGGTACATCCTTAAAAAATTAAACTATAAAAGTGCTAGCTAAACACTTTAAAATTTGTATCAATGGTCCATTACATACTATTCCAAGTGTAATGGCCAAGCGAAGCATAAAAAAATGATCAAATCCATCTTGGAAAACATTGTAGACAATTGTGGTCTAATTGGCATACATAACTCTATCCCACCCTCTGGTCCTATCGCACATCATTTCGTATTGCAACAAGAGCCACACCCTCTTCACTCGTATATGGCACCAAATTCATGTTATCCATGGAATCCAATATCCCATCACTTTATATATACCTTAAAGACTTGATCACTTAAGATGAACACAGAAAGACATATCTTGCAAAACTTCATCTCTTAGATGAGAAGAGGCTTAATGATTTGGATAATTTAAAAGTGTATCGAATTAAAAATTTTCGTAGTTAAAAATAGATATGAACAAGACAACATGAATTTTTCAACCTTGTTCTAAAATAAAATTAGAAAAATACAACGAAAGATCAAGAAAAGGAAAATTTGAACCTAATTGGTTAGGTCCGTATATTATCATTGCCAAATACATATTTGGCACATATAAGCTATCCATAGAAGATAACCAAGAGATTAAAAAACCCATGATGTGGTTCATATGAAGAGATTCTATTCTGAATCAATGATACCAACCCCTTGTCTTTGCGGGCATTTTGGCACATCCACTTGTATAGTTTCTTAACCCTACTCCTCTAACCATTTCATCCCAATCTGGTTTTCATCTTCTTTTTCCTTATAATTAGGACACAAAACAAGTGTTCATCTCGTATCCATTTTCATTCATCCCTAATTTTTTAGATCTCTAGTGTTATTAAACATGCTTAGATAAGTCTGAAACACCTAAAATTTTCTCAAGGATAAAAATATTTAGAAAATGTGCAAAAATCAAAACATTCAAAAAAATATTTAAAAGCCAAAAACATTTTAAAATTGTTTAAAATCAAAAACATTGAGAAAACATTTTAAAATCCAAAAATATTCAAAAAAATGTTCAAAATACCAACAACTATCAAACAAAACTCAATAATATCCAGCTTTTAACTCCTATCCTAATGCTCATTCCAAATTATCCTATGACTATTAAATGAATCATCTTATCCCTAGCATGTATCCTTGCTTACATAAATTCATTCTCTTCCTTGCATGTATCCTTTCTTATGGGAAAAGACCCATTCAATCTTAGATCAATCTTCAATAGTATTTAACAAGAGTGTCACTTGACCCCACTCTTTAGTCTGATTCAATCCCCTTGCATGTATCCTTTCTTGGGGGCATTTAATTCTACTTAATATTCAATGTTGAACGCATTATGGGCATAGTTAATTGTATTTATTTAAAGTTGTGTTGGATGTTACTCTTTTGGACCAATTACAAGTATTTATGTTAACATCTTGGGTTATTCATAGCCATGGTGTATGAACTAGTAACCATAATTTCATTAAATTGTGACATTTTATAGTCTAGATTAAATAATGAAATAGGATATGTTGGTTTTACTTATATCAAATGTTGGAATTTGATTTTTCTATTATTGGAATCCAAAGAGGGTTTTTTTGGAATTATATATCATATTTGTTGGATTTTAATTTTAGGTGTTTACAATTTTTAGTAAGATTGGGAAATACTTATTATATTAATTTACATTTATAACTTTGTAATGCATAATAAATAATTAATGTACAACCTATTCCAACTTTATATTTATTGTTTGAGAATGGGTTTATGTTCATTATCTTCCTACACATTCATTGATTTTTATTAATTTACATTTATAACTTTGTAATGCATAATAAATAATTAATTTATAACCTATTCCAACTTTATATTTATTGTTTGAGAATGGGCATATGTTCATTATCTTCCAACTTTATATTTAATGTTTTGAGAATGGGCATATGTTCACTCTTCCAACTTTCCAACTTTATATTTAATGTTTTGAGAACAAGCATATGTTCATTCTCTTCCAACTTTCCAACTTTATATTTAATGTTTTGAGAACAAGCATATGTTCATTCTCTTCCAAATTTATATTTAATGTTTGAGAAAGGGCATATGTTCATTCCATACAAGGCATAATATACAAGTTTTTTCTCTATTAATTAAAATATATTATGATGATACCATTTGACCCAATAGTAACAAATTTGTGATAACTTTTGAGACCCTATATTAATTTCATTGTTTACCTACCTCGAATCATATACTTGGTAAATTTTGAATGTGATTTATTTTAACTATGGGGTTGTGCGCATTTGCATGTGGTATATTTTACATATTTTGATCATATATATTTGTGTGTAATTTTGCATCTAATTTATGATATCAATAAAAATTGACAAATGTTAATTATAACATGGATTTTATTTGCATAAAATGAAGGTAGGAAATGTATTGTTATGAGATAAATACAAGTCACAATTATTTTTGCATAAAATGATGGTAATAAATGAATTGTTATGAGATAGACTACAAAAATAAACCAATATTAATGAATTTTTATGAGATAGACTACAAAAAAAAACCAATTTATTTATATTTATTAATCAACATAATAGTATCAAGTAAACTCAATCAAGCTCAGTAATTGTTCTTTTAAATGTTTCCAAAGATTGACGTAAATTTGGGTGTGACCCCACATGAGTTAAACATGTACTTAAAAGTGTGTGCAAATTTTTCTATCAGAATGCATTATGCCATCAAATTTTCAGCTGAAAGACATCCAAATAAAAGAACCTCATTTTTGTCATGAACAAAACATGTTGTTTCACCTATGAACAATATGTTTTCTACTCCATATATTTGAGTGTACTTGTCGAGAACCTTTTGCATATTTTTTATGTAAACTAGCACAATATTCCCCTTCTTTGATCTTAAAAATTTGTTGCTAATTTCACACTGCATTATGCCCCAACAAAAAATGAATTCAATATTTCTTAGCCAATAAATTTTTTGAATGAAGGCATGTTGTTATCTTAAATGCAGGTATGTAAACCACAATCCAATATCAAAATGTTGTTGTGTTATCCTTAACAATTCAGGGCTAAATGTATGATTGAAGTATTGGTAGCATGCATATGTAAAATCTAGTTGTATGGTCAATGATCTAAATTCGAAAGCGTTGGAAATGTAAAGAGAAATTATTCTACCCCCAAAACTAATAACTTCTTTCCATGTGGAATGAGATCTGAAAAACCAACCAATAACAATTTTTTTAAAAATAAATTAAATCATAGTTTATAGTATTTGATTTTATTGATATAATTTTTTTGTCAAAACCTATCAAGGCTAGTTTTGAGCATTAAATGGTAATAACTATCAATAACATCCTAAGCATTATATAATAATCACATCATATGGATGAAATGTGAAAAAGAACTACAAAATTGTAATAAACACATTTTGAGCATTAAATACTAATAACTATCAATAACATCTTATTAAACAGTATATAATAATCACATCAAATGGAAAATGGGAAAAGAACTACAAAATTGTAATAAACACAATTTTATATATTGATTTGTTCAACTATTGTTTGAAATAGAGAACATTCCTTTAAGATGTCTCTTACATCATCTGTAACCCCTATCAAGGCTAGTTCTATAAACAATGTTGACATAAGCTACTTATTATTTTAAACTCTTTGTCAGAAACCTTTGGAGGGACCAAAAAATTTTCTTTAGGAACTCCTTTGTTGATTTTACATTAACTACAACCGTAGTTTCACATTCGTATGGAAATTATGGTGTTTTCCAAATTATTTCCAAATTTTTAATAAATTTGTCTCCCTTTTTTTGAAATGTTACGTATCCCAACAAAAAAGGATACACGTCCACTTAAATTGTGTGTAACAGTTTCGTTGCTATTTTTTCTACATTGGCGGTTGTATCCACTATAGACCAAAATGTTATTCGACAAAATTCTCCAGATCTAGTAGTTAGAAATTGGACAATAAACATTTGTGGTTGAATGTGCTCATTGTTCAATTGAAATGTATTTACCTTTTTAGAAGTATGATTTTAAACTAACAATCCTTCTAATTCAAGAACAAGAAAATGTTTCTTTGGAGGCACTACAAAAAAATAATATTGAAACTTAATTATTAACTTGTATATATTTCAAATATGATAATAATATTTCAAAAATATTTTTACCTATTTCTTTACATATATTTGTTGGTTGTATATTTTCTCCAGCTATATCTGCACATAAAAATTGAAATTAGGATATATTTATCAAATTGATTCCAACTAATATTGAAAAGTAAAAAAATTATTAATTTTTAAATAATACTTGATAGTACTTGATACTTGTTCATGAACCAACTACCATAATTGATGGTGAAGGGTTTGATGTAGCTTCATTATTAATCACCATCAATTGCATGTTTTTGGGCAACTTCTTGTTGGTTAGACGAATCATACTTTTGTTAGGAATAATATCTTCCTCTAATGGATTAACCTCATGGCTTGCGCTTTGTTCTCCACTCATAATTATTTATAAGGGATCAACAGTTTCTACCAATGAACATAAATACTTAGAATGTAAAGTAAAATTGTAAAGAATGGACATTTTTCCATTCTCAATTAAATAAAAGGTAGTTCCCATTCTCACACACTTAATCATTGTAATATCTATTCAATCTTGTATTCACTAGGTAGATACATGTTCTCATTTAGGAATCATAGAAGAAGAATATATGTTACATAAGAATTGACATATGCCCATTCAAGATAATTTTTCTTGTTTTATGAGAGAGATGTTACATAATCTAGATGTCTGATGTAGAGCCTAAATCACTTGCAATCTATCACCAAGGTTAGAATGATCCAAGAATTCAAAGACTACCTTTTACTTGGCCAATAAATACTTTTCTCTAGGTCTAGCACTCTTCAAAACTTACAATTTTCACCTTATGTAATTCTCTTTAATTATTCATAGTTGTCTTATATTGGCCGGATTATCCCTGACGGAGCCAATTTCTGCACTACATACCCTCAAGAGGGATCAAGCCTTATGTAGTTTTCCTTTTTAGAAGGGTCATTCCCCATTCTCATATACTTTATAGAGGTATTCAAATGATTATGTTTAATCTTATACTGAATGTGCGAATGCATGTTCTCCTATAGGAATCATAGAGGAATAATATATGATTTTTATATGAGAATGGAAATATGCCCATTCAATACAATAAATATTGAGCTTAATCATTTTAAAACCTCTATAAAATAAGTGGTAAATTTTTTTGTTTATAGAACAACTTATGTACGTAAAAGTGGAAATATTATTAGAAATAAATGTCTTCAAAGGTAGTAGAGTTCTTACAAGTGATCTATTTGTTTTATTATTGTTTATTATTTCACTTTTGAGCTCTATCTATGTCATTGGACGGTTTCAACTTGTGAAGCAAAAGATATCAAGGAAATTTCTTAGAAACACCAATACGTTCATAGGCATGATTTTTTCTAACTCTTCCCATGAATAATATCATCTAGTTTTCTTTCCTTTTCAATGTGGACAACTACCCATTGTATAAAAAAGTAAACTTTAAATCTTCATGTCAAGCCCATTATCAATTAAATAATAAAGATAAAATTTACTTTGTTTTACAATGGGAAGTTGTGCATTCTCATAGCCTTACCTTGTTTTATAATGGGAAGTTGTGCATTCTCATAGCCTTACCTTGTTTTAGAATGGGAAGTTGTGCATTCTCCAAGCCTTATATTTTTGTTTAAGAATATTTATAATGGACACAAGCCCATTCTCATACAAAAAAACATTAGTTTATTTTAGAATGGCAAGTTGTACATTCTTACAACCTTTATAGATAGAGAATAGTGCTTGTGCAAGAATGTTTATAATGTGCACAATCCCATTATCATAAAAATAAACAATTTTTGTCTTGTAGTTATCTATAATTATATTATACTAGCTGGAATACATTTGGGAGATCCAAATGTTGCACTAAATACCCTATATTATAATAGCTAGACTATCCATGATAGAGCCAAGTGTTGCACTACATATCCTCAAGAGGGATTAAACGTCAGGTAATTCTCATCATTATGTGTGTGTGTGTGTGTGTGTGTGTGTGTGTGTGTGTGTGTGTGTGTGTGTGTGTGTGTGATTTTATACTTTTTATAATGGGTTGCGAGGATGGGAAGTTCGTTTTGTATAAGCAATTTCTCATACAAACAAACAATTTTTGTCTTGTTATCTTGTAATTATTTATAATTGCATTATATTAGTTGGACTATCGCTGGCAAAGCCAAGTGCTACACTACATACCCTCAAGAGGGATCAAGCCTTATGTAGTTCTCATCATACAATATATATCTATATATTTATATAATTTTATACTTTTTTAGAATGGGTTGTGAGAATGGGAAGTGTGTTTGTACAAGTAATATTGAACTTAATCATTTTAATACCTCTCATATAGGAAACATAGAACAAAAATATATTATTCACGTTATCTATTTTACCTTTGAATTTTTCTCTATATATGTATGTATGTATGTATGGTGGTGGTCGAGATGATCTGTCAAGCTTGGTGTCAATGTTTATGTAAGTATAGAGTGGGGTATCGAGGGAAATGTCCAGTTTGCATTCTACAAGAAAGGAAATGTTAAGTTTGCTATTGTTTTATTTTTTAATTAAGAGTAAATGGTTTTTAAGGGGACCATACCTTGTAGTACAAAAAGGATCAAAAGCCAAGATATAAAATGAGAACAAAGTGGGTTTTTGATGAGTGGGGGCCACACCCCAACAACTAGAGCCTAAAAGAGCTAGATATTACAATAGGAAACAAGGAAGGGGTCAGGTGCCTATAAGAATCCCTACTACAGACAAAAATATCGATACAACAACAAAAACTACATAGAAACAATGTCAAAACAAAAACCACCAAACATCACAAATTTATTTAAGAAAAGCATTTATTTAAGAAAAGCATTGAAAACATTATGTGCCTCCCTCACAATCTTATACAAAATGATGATAGTATGTTGGGTAGAGTGTTGGCTACTAGTAGTAAAAATTTTCTTCTTAAGTCTCCCTCCTTTCCAAGCCTCTTTTGGGATGCCACTAACTTCACAAATTTGATGAACTTGGGTTTGAAAAAAATCCAGTAGTGCTTTATGTAAGGAAAGGTGATCGATTTGTTTGTCAACTACATGTTGTACCATCTCCTCTAGGGCACCAAGATGATTAGTAAGAGCCTCCAATTTTCCCTCAAGCTTAGAGATAAAAGTGAGTATAAATCCTCCTTATTTCCTTCATTAGGAAGGAAATAAGCATTTTCTTCAATTCCTTTTATGGTGTCACTTGCTGCCTCAATTGGTATCTAATGTCAAAGGTAACACGAGGGTTAAACTCAAACTAGATGATGTATAGCAAGATTTTTTCCACTGCAATTTCTTTTCCTTTGGTTCCCACTGCAAAACCATTTAGGAGGGGGTTGGCTAGAAGAGGGATATCGAAACTAGGGTTCTTTGCTCTTACCCTGGGTTGTTGGGGAGGGGGTGGGGATAAGGGGTGAGTGGGATTGTTGGCCAAAATGTCTTGAAAATACTGATGAAGTAGGTAGATAACCCCTAATGAAGAGAGAGGGAAAGCATATGGGCTTGAACACCGAGAACAAAATTCTAAAGAGAGTGTAATAAATAGTACGAGAGACTAACTTTTTCCAAATGCAAAATGGTTTAGAAAAACCCGGGTGATGAAGTGGCAAGGTTGTGTATCAACCTTCGAGAAGGACATATTTGATAACCATTTTTCAATGTCTCCAAATGGGGAGGAATAGAGGAGAAACCAATGACAGATTTCCTAATTGACAAGGCTTCCTCTCCTTCTACAAAGCATTTATCCTCTCGTGTCCTTATCAAATTTATTGTTGTAAAGTTTTTTCCCTTCCATCCCTAGGTCGGTGATGAAGGAAATTATACTTGTAGAGATGGTGAATTACTTTTTCTTAAAAGTAATAACCCTATCTTTTCACTTTCTTGCAATAGTAAGGAGATATACCTATCATGTCCTCTTATTTTTTACATGAAATCAGTAAAACCATCCACATCGGGATCTCTCACACACCCGAATTCTACTTCCATGATGGATCACATATGGGCTCCACATGTAATGGGGTCCACCCATAATGAAATGGGAATTCCAAGACAGAGTCATAGTGCCTTTTTCCCAACTTACAAAAAATTCCCCAAAAACACAATAGATGCCACTTGAGAGTCGAGGGTCAAGGCAGAGGATCAATAGAATTTCAAACAGAAGGAGACCATACCCAATGAGCTTCAAAATTTCCCAAAAGATAACGCCAAAAAAAAAAGGAAGAAAAGACTATTTGGGAGAGATAACCCCGAATGATTTGTGTACAGATCATCATTCCCCACACGTGTGAATCCCATCGGTAATATTTAAATGAGAGGGCATATTGCCAAAGCTTCCTAGAATATGATGGTTTGAGCATCTTGAGGGATTCTTTCATGATCTATCCAAATTTTGAAATGAATGTTGCTATGCCATCATTAGCAAGTGCGTCAGAAGCACTATTACCCTCCCTAAAGGTGTGGCTCCAACTAATATTATTACAACCATTACATAGATATTTGGCCTCTTGAATGAAATTCCTTATGGTCCAGCTAGGGTTTTGGGATTTAGAGAGGTTTTTGATAATATTCATGGAGTCCCCCTTGATCATTAGATTATTCACCTTGAGGTCCTTGGCTGTTCTGATTCCCTAGAGAGTAGTGAGGGCCTCAACATAGTGATTTGATTGAATACCCATGGGCCCAACATAAGCTACAATGAGATGACCTAGGTGATTTATAATGAGACCACCTCCACCCATTGCTCCAGGGTTTCCCTTAGAGGCACCATCGAATTTTAATTTATACCAACCTTCAGGTGGGGGAATCCATTGAACTAGAGACCTATCAATCTTGGGGTTTTATCTTGGGTGTTATGAATGTCAATATTTCAAGCAATGAAGAATATTCTTAGGGGCTTGAATTTTATAATTTTATCCTTGGCTGCAATTGTAATTTCATTTAAGATCCTTTTGCTTGATTTTTTGACATTTCTAAAAATGATGGAGTTGTGAGCCTTCCAAATTCTCTAGATGGTGTGGGGAAACAAGATTCTCCAAAACTGTCTGAGCATTCCATGCTTGAAAGGGGGCTGCCACTGTTCCCAAGCTTGAACAATATCATTTGAAAACGTCCAATTAATTCCAAGTTTGTTGAAAATAAGCTTCCAAAGGGCAGCAACAACAGGACAATGCAAAAGAAGGTGGGGGATTGTTTCAAGATCTTTCTTACAATGGTAGCATCTATTAGGTATGATGGACCCCCTCTTAATTAGGTTTTCAATAGTAAGTATGCTCTTATTTAAAACCATCCAGAGGAAATGGATTGGGGGTGAGTTCCTTATACCATATATTTCTCCAGTCAAAGCTACCCACAGTTTCAATCACAAGCATGTGATACCCCTATTGAGTAATCACCATCAAAAGAAAACATCCAAATGAACTCATCTTTAGATTGAATTTGATTGATAGGTATGTGGCTGAGATTTCTTTGTAAGTCCTCAATGAGGTCTATATGATCAAAAATTCTAGGGTTTATATACTTTCATTAAGTATTACCATCAACACATTAGATATAGTCATTGGCCTTCGACCAATGACTGTTGTAAGACTACTTTAGAGCTGCTCCTAGGAGTTGTTGTTTTTAAGGTGTCGAAATCTACCCAATCTGTCTTCCAAGAAAAGAATCTCTTCCCCATTTCCCAGGTTCCATTTACAACCAATCTCTAGATCCCTTCTAGTCTTTACCATATTATTACAAAAATAGAACAAGAGGGGACAATGTTCTTCTTCAGAAAATCTTGTGCTTTACCTTGATCAAGGTATTTGATTCAGATGAGATCAATCCATGGGTGTTCCTCCTTAAGAATCCTCCAGCTCATTTTGGAGATGAGAGCATCATTCATTTTCATAATATTTTTGATTCCTAAACCACCCATTCCTTTTCTGGTATACGCCTTATCCCATGCCACCATGTGGAATATTTGTTTCTCCTCTTTCCTAGTCCACATTAATTTTTTTTGGATTCTCTCTATCCTGTCAATAACAACAACAAGAATGAATAAAATGGACATGATGTAGATAGGAAGGTTTTACAACATGATTTTGATGAGAAGGAATTTTCTTGCATTAGAGAGCATGGTCCCCTTCCATCCTTCCATCTTGTTTTGGAACCTATCGGAAAATAATTCCACACATTTATAGAAACTTTATTAGTTCTTAAAGAAATACCCAAATAGGTAGTGGGGAAAGAGTTTATCTCACAGCCCAAAATATGAGCAATTCTTCTTTTCCTGCTAAGAGGAGTATTGAAGAAATAGAGAGAGATTTTGTCAAAATTAATTTGTTGACCCGAAGCCTCCTCATAGATTCTAAGGATAGTCTTCATCATCATGGCTTCAAGGAGAGAGGCAAGAAGGAGAAGAATAGTGTCATCAACAAATTATTGATGTGAGACTATGATCTCCAATGAGGTGGGTTTGAAACCTTTGAGATAGCCCAAGTAGATATCTTTAGAAATGGTATGGCTGAGACTGTCAACCATGATGATGAAGAGGAGGGGGAGATGGGATCTCCCTTTCTGATATCTCTTTTGCTAGTGAAAAAACCCATTGGAGATCCATTAACTATAACAAAGAATCTTGGGGTAGATTTGCATGATTTAATAATCTATCTAAAATGATCATTAAACCCAAAAATTTTCCATCACTTTGTCAAGGAACACCCAAGAGACTCTGTCAAAGGATTTATTCATGTCCAACTTTAAGACCATGCCTGTTGTTTTTGGTTTTTTACATCGAATGGATGGTTTCATGAACCATCACCACACCATACGGGATAAGATTTCCCTTATCAAAACCTCCCCGCTACTTGGAGATAATGATATGAAGTAGTGGGTGGATTCAGTAGTAAAAGTTTAGTGAAGATCTTGTAGATGAAATTAGCAAGAATGATAGTCCTGAAATGTTTGAAAGCTTTAGCTCCCAGTTTCTTGAGCACCAAAATAATGAAAGTGTGTTTTACTTCTTTGAAGTCTCCTATCCTAAAAAATTCATTAGATTCTTTAAGTAGATATTCAGAAAAATCTCATAGAAATTTTGGAAAAAATTAGTTGAAAATCCATCGGACCGGGAGATTTGTCTCCTTCCATAGAGAAGATCGAATTTTATAATTCATCCAAGGTGGAAGGTTTAATGAGGATGTTAAAATATTCTGGATCCATGAGGCCATTAGGAATAGAATCCAACAAAGTATTGACAACTTCAGAAGACCAAGAAGAGTTTTCATTTAAGATATTCTTATAAAAATTGAAAGCTTCCTCCTTGATGATGTTTTGATTTGTAGCGACCGATCGCCAAGCATGAAGGCCTCGAGATTGATGTGTTTGAGAGTTTTCATATGAAAAAACTTGGTGTTTCTATTTCCATCCTTCAGCAATAAAGCCCTTGATTTCATCCTCCAATAAAACTCCTCAGTAACATAAAGATTGTGGAACTCGGATAAAAAAGTTTTTTTCCGAATATAGTCTTCGTGAGACATACCAACAATAGACACTCTTTTTCCAAATCAACCAGCTCCTCTTTAACATGTTTCTTTGTGTGTGAAGATGTTATCAAAAACCTTCCTATTCCAGGTCCTTAATTTTTCTTGATATTTTAAAGCTTCGAACTAGCCTAAATTCATTTGTGCTTTCCATTTCTAAACCCCATAATTATTTTATTTTGTCTTTGATGTCTGGATGTTCGAGCCACATTTTTCAAACTTGAAAGAGGACCATGTAGGATTTTTGGTGATAAGAATATTCAATACAATGGGGTTGTGGTCTAAGCTGATTCGGGTAGGGAAGAAAGGTGAAAGTCTTGGGAAAAAGCCGGTCAGTAGAGATAAGATCTTGATCAAGTCACACTTGAATGTGCTCATCCCCTAGTCTCTTATTTAATAAAAAGGGTTACCATGAAGCTCTAGGTCATATAGATTTGAGTGAGAAATAAAATTAGTAATATCCTCCATTCCCGTAGTGTGTTTAGAAGAGCCTCCTTTATTTTCAAGAGGAGAAAGTGGAGTGTTGAAATACCCCAATACCATCTAATTTTAGTTTCCACAATTAGCTCGAAACTTAGAATATATTTCCATAGCTTCCTTCTACCATGGAGAGTATTAAGAGCAAAAATAATAGAAATGATCTAGGAGATAGAGCTATTAGGAGAAAAAATTGGATATTAAATGATTTTATTATACCAAATCTATGAACTAGAGTGGTGGAGGATAAATTTCTCTAAGTGGGACATGGGGTTGGGCTTGGATCCTTAATGTTCGTCGAGTGACCTATATTCGAAGTGCCTTTATGTTATGCTTGGTCCATATGGAGAAATTCGACCCCTAACTCAAGGTTTCCCCATGGCCACTTATTGGAAGAATCCAACAAACTCAATGGGAATGGAACTTGGGTTGATGATTACAAACTACTTGTAACTCACCAATAGCCCAAGACCTCGAGTTCATAACTTTGGATGGTAAACACTTTTATTGTACTAGAGCTATGAACTGGAGTGATGGAGGAGCACGTTCTCTAAGTGGGACATGGAGGTGGGCTTGGGCCCTTAATGTTTGTTAGGTGATCCATATTAGGAGCACCTGTTATGTTCTCGCTTGGTCCATATGGAGAATTTTGACCCCTACCTCGGGGGTGTTCTCATGGCCACTTATTGAAAGCATCTAATGAAGTCAATGGGAATGGGACTTAGGGTTAATGATTACAAACTAATTTTAACTCACCAATAGCCCAAGGCCTTGAGTTAAATCCTGAGTGATTATGTGCATGTAGGTTTAAATCCAAGTTTATTATTAAGTCCGAATAAGGACAATTTTCTCAGCAAACCTTAAGCTATCATGCTTCCATTTTCCTACTGAGACTAATTCTACATTCAGGTTTAGGAATATGTGAATTTATGGCAAGCTCTTTTGATGAGGTATATGTATGTATGTATGTATGTATATTTATATAATTGTATATAGTTCTAGAAGGTCCATTCTCCATTCTCACATACTTTATAGAGGTATTCAAATGATTATGTTTAATCTTGTATTGAATGGGTAGATGCCTGTTCTCATATAGGAATCAGAGAAGAAGAATATATGATTGCTTTATATGAGAATGGGCATATGCCCATTCAATATAAGTAATTTTGAACTTAATCATTTTAAAACCTCTATAATGGATGTGAGAATGAACTACTTCTTGTCTATATTCTTCTTCTATGAGTACTATATGAGGTTAAGGGCTAAAATTGCTTGATTTTTCAACTTACCATGTTTCTAAGCTCTCCTTCATGTAACATCAACCAACAATTCATATGGCTTCCAATCTCAACTCAATCACTCTCCCCTTAAGACAAGGAGTCTTAGACCAAATTCTTAGTTACATTGATACTTACAACTGATCTAAGATCCAAAATTGGATTTAATCACCTTTTCCAATCCTTCAAGAAATCAATTTCTCCCTCATAAAAAAAAATAACATCACTAGTACCTTGTACTCTGTCTTAATCGTACTTCAAAGTCTTGCACTTGCTAAAGTCTTTGTAGCCTCTCTAAAATATTTTGTCACACTTAACACTCACTCCAAGGTACTTCAAATTCAACCGATGAGGGTTTTAACCAGCCTTTATCTTCTTTTTCTTAACCAAGAAGTATCAGGCCTTAACACTTATCAACATTTGCACTTTCTTCACAACTACCATGTTCCTTTAGGTGTAGTAAAATATCATAGATAACTCATATGTGAATGATAAATTAGGTCTAATTACCTTAGAAAAACTTAGAGGACCACTTCACAATTTTTTGTATAAAATTTTAAGAAAATTCAATGGTTCATTCTTGAGAAAATCAAGATTTATCTTCTCTAACCCTAACCCGAGGGTTACCAGCTCTATTCAAACATGAGAGGGAATAATATAGAAATTTTTAATTATTTCCTCACCTTCCGTAAAAATCTAAAACCTCGTGTTAATAAGGAAAATGTAGCATCAAAACCTTTCTTTACCTAGATATTGATTACAGATACATAACTGTTCGCATACAGACAGAGGTCAACTTTTGGAGCTTCTTGGAGTTTTTCTTCTTAATTGTTAACAAATAATGATTAAATATACCCTTCCTCAGTGTTCTAATATGCTTTGGGATCTATACTTACAATATATATCCTCCTCATTCACATTTAGGAAGCTGTTATCTCAATTTCACCCCGATAAAATTGATCAAACATGACCTGCGCAGAAAGAAATTTAAGGGACGGTTCCATCGTACGAGCCCACATTTTAAATACAAAAAATAGGTTACAGATGGGATATAAAATGGAGGAACATGGTCGAGGAAGGAAGAAAATAGTGTCAAAGAAAACTAGAGGCTCAAAGGAAAAGAAATGGAGAAAAACTTGAAGTCTTGGGCTCTACGAATGATTTAGAACGAGCCCAAAATTGGCTAAGTATGGGAGAATCAGCGGAAGCTTCCACGTGCCTCATTGGCACATCTCCAAGGGATAAAATCAAAAAGAAGACTCAAATGAGCATGGAGCTTCCACGTGTCCTAGGCCCGAAAAAGGATAGATCTAGTTGTTGAAAAGTCCAAACAAGCAGATAGAAACATGTGTCAGCTCGGCGTAATTTCAAGATGGGAGCCAAAGGAAGAGACTCAAACTTGCACTAGCCCTCCACGTGGCCAGGGGACACTAGAGGTAAAATTCAAATCGGGCTTGAATCGGTTAAGTATAAGAGTGCAGGTGGAAGGTGCCATGTGTCTTAATGGCGCACATTCAAAGGTGCAGCCCAAAGTGGAGACTTAAATGAGCACAAGGCTTCCACGTGTTAGCCTGGCACATCTTCAAAGATATATCTAAAAGTGGGTCCTCAGAAAAGTGCCAAGCCTCCATGTGTCACTGGTCAGATGTATGGCCCTGCCAAACAAAAGGACTTAGTCAAAAACATAAAGGAACAAAGCAAAGCCATGGAAGGAGCCACGTGTCATCTCGACACAACTTCAAAAGCAAATCCAAAAGTGGTCCCCAAATGAGCGGCAGCCCTCCACATGGCCATGTTCCAAGTCAAAGTGGGAAGGCGGGTCGCCGGAGGTAATTTTAAATTTTGGCTTTGTTCCCAAGAGACATAAAATATAAAAATGAGTCGTGCCTCCACCGATGTCCAAGGAGCCACGTGTTAGGCCTAAATTACATGTAGACCAGAGGGCCTTGTAGTGATTTCTTTCCCAAATGGAAAATGTGGACTAGTGGGCCCGAGGATGGTTTTTTAACAAAAAGGGTATTGCGGGGATCTTTGGGAAAAATTTGCATGTTTGTTTTTTTGTGCCAAAAGGGATGCAAAGTGAATTTCGGACCCGCGGACCTGTTTTGCTAACTAGTTTCTACCACATTTTGTACGGACTGATTCAAATATTCAAATGGGTATATCTTTTGATCCAGTGCTCAAAATCCAACAAATTTGGCATCATTGGAGAGATCTTGACCTTGTCTATGCCATGGAGATCTAAAAATTTAATTTTGATGAGGTTAGGTGGGTAAAAATGGAAAACATCTTCATATTATTAATTTAGGATCAAATTGCTACAACAACCAGATCAGATTTGATCTGATCCACCGTTCTTCCTCTTTCAACGTAGCGGACAAGCAATTGAGGCAGATTTGACAGATTGTGGGTGGATTTGTAGGGGCATTGATGGCTGGTAGTTGAGTTTCAAATTAGTTTTCCCACCTCTCTCTTTCTTCTCTCTATGTTGAATCTATAAAAGAAGGGGTGGGGCTCATTGTAAAGGGTTGGACATTTCTATTTTGCACTCTCCCTTCTTCCCTTGTCTATAAGTGAATTTGTGGAGTTTCCAAACCTCCCATTCAAGTTGTAATGCAAGATTTTGCCTCTTGGCCACTGTAATGCACTGTATCGACTTTTGGAGCAATAATATATGTCTATGGATGATTCTCAACCCTCTCATGTGTTTATTGTTGCCTTATGATCTCTCATTGTAGTTTGGTTATCTGTGCATGACATTTACATTGTAGTTCTATGGTCTGTGTTAGCTTGTAAAACAAGTGTTTAACATTCCTTTGGTGCATCACCTCGTTAGCTTAGGTTTATATTTTTGTATCTTATCAACCCTGTCTCCTTGGTAAGATAGAGTAGGCTTAGATTAGAACCTCTACAATTTATTTATATGCACCTGAACAGAGGAATAGGAACCAACCTTCATCCAGAGAGCTCTCTCAACTCGTAAGGTCCCACACTTTGAGAGATGCTCAATGTTGTGCAATCACACTAAGGGTCTCAACTTATCTAGTTTTAGGCACTCAGGGGTGATGTGATTCTACACTAACAATTTTAGCACACCCGGTGGGACATAAAGGTCTCCATCTTTATTGCAGCAAGACTGATGTGCATTTGCAATAATTTTAGCTTTTAAGAGGCTTTGAAATTGCACATCTGGTGACTCCAAAAGAGATGGAATCCATTAGTTTCAATAATCCAAGCTTGTCAAGTTCATGAGAAGAATAAAAACAAGGTCAAGAACCAAAGAGGAGGAACTATTTGTCTATCTACACTTGTCCCCAGATAGAGGGGGAGATGGGAGAAGAGCCTAGAATTCTCCATCTCCACCAAATGCAGAACCTTGTCAACACCTCCACCTAGTAGGTCATTCATTCTATAAACAAGGGTTCTCAAGCCAATCTTAATGGCAGAACCACCTAACCCCTATGTCAAATTTACCGTGACATCCCACTCGCTCTCAATACACAAAATCCAGTCCTAGTTACAACATTAAAGAGCATTCCCCATTTCACCTGGTTAGTGTCAGACTTCTCCTATGACCCCATTTAAGACATCGCAAATGTTTGCATAATTCATGAGATCACTGAGATGGACATTATAGTCAAGTTGTTAGCTTCTTCACTCAAGGGTAAAGCTTCACGATGGTTCAAGAGTCTAACAACAGGCTCTATTCAAACTTGGGACCATCTATGCAGAGCTCTCCACAACCAATTTGGAGAAAAGGGAGATAACATGTCCTTGTTAGAGCATTTGAAAACCATCAAGAGGGCCCCTAATGAGTAGCTAACAGATTTCAACTTCAGATTCCAAAGGACATGGGACAGGATTCCATTGGCTATAAGGCCCACAGATGAAGGTGCTTTCTTATACTTTCTTAGAGCTCTAAATTATGATATTGCTTTAATGATTCAATCAATGAGAGGCACAACCTTACCTGTAGCCTATAACATTTCCATTAGAGCTAAAAATTGTTTAATTCAAGCTAGCAAACTTGCTCGTAGGCCACCCATGCCTCTATACCTAGAACTAAGAGATCCAAGCACTAGCCGACACCCACATTAGCTCCTATACCTACTCCTAGGAATCAAAGTTCAGATGAAGCCTCCACCTAATCTTCTAACACTTCAAAAGAGCTACAATAAGTCATGAAACAACTACATAACCTAGGGAATTAGATGGTGACTATCAAAAGGTAGCAAGCTCAGAGTTCTAGGCCATATCAACATTAGAATAGGCCCCCATATTAGTAGAATAAGAAACCAGCTCAGGCTATAAATCAGAATCAAAACCAAGGAAAACCTCCAGCTGCTAGGCCTTTCCAGTCATATGATCCAAACACAGGTTCAACATCTAGGGCCTTGGTTCCAACACAAAACAACATGTCACAAGAATACGATTGGTGTTTCCCATGTAATCAGCCCTACAACCAATCAATGTGTTTCAATGGTGCACTAAACTAGGCCTTGATGGTACAGACCATTGGTGTGTCACAAGAGTCTAGCCAAGAGGAAAATCAGTAGTAAGGAGTTCAGCAAGAGGCACCTCCAAGTGAGACTATGCTTGTTAATTGGCAGGTTGAAGATTTCTGTGGTATGAATCAAGCCCCTTCTCAAAGTGTAGCTATCAATACACGGTCCAAGAAAAGGAATATTAGAGAGGGACAATCACCAAACTTAGGTAATCCTCAACCCTCCATTACTCCACAAAGGTATTGGCACTTAGAATGTAACCCCCAATGTGTAGAGTCACCACCTTCCAAACCCACTCAGGCACCGGTTGTAATGACCCATGTGTAAGAGAAAAATGTACTATGAAAGTGTGGGAGTCATTGGCCATTCCAAGACAGAGAGATATGTTGTAGATGCTATGGCTAATTGGTCAAACTCAAATCAGCCTCTCAATCAAAGCAAGATAAAGTGTTTACCAATGCGGCTTGACTCGAGGGAAATCATCGAGGAAAATAAGGTAAGAATATAAAGCCCCCTCCATTATATGTTTCATTGATAATTGGACAAATTTGCACATAATTGCATGATTGATTTGGGGAAAGTAGCTCGTAATGCCAAAACAACTAGGTGATCAGTAGGGTATTCAATACGAAGTCATCTCTAGGGGTGTATTACAATTAGATGGGACAACAGTAACAACGGTTGGTGTTTCACCATTTTTAGATCATTTCTTTGAAGTATTGACAAAATAAATAGGGTAACGGGTGTAGGAGGAATACCTGTTTAAATGATGGTTGATGGGTTATTACACGCATATGACTTTTGAATCCACAGCTGATTGTGAGAACTTCCTTTTTGCTAGGAGGAACTACTTGTAATACAAAACAAGACCACCAGAAAAATTTAAACAACATATGTAGTGAACTGCCTAGCATATGCTAGATCCGGGAAGTGTGTTACTTCCTAGATGGCTGTCAGTCCAATATTTTAAACAAATTAATATAGTAAATAAGGTAAATCCTATTGTAATTCAAAATGATTTAGGTATCTCACTTAAAACACAATAAGAAATAGATCTAATCTAATAGGCTAGGTTAGAATAGGATCCAAAGGTCAAGTAATTGGTTCTGGGTCTCTGCAGGTCTGATAGAGGTCTCAGGTAGATCACAAGTGAATGAGGGTGAAAGGGAATTAGGTGGATAGGTCATTGTTCTGGGTTGTATGGGAAAATACAGTAACCGATGTTGGTTAAGGGTAACCGGTGCCGATTCTATGGAGTTCTGGGAATGCCACAGAATAAGATTTAGGTCTCCTTTGTGATTGTACAATGGACTTTGGTTGGTTGGGATGAGGTATTGGGTGATTTGGGAGAGATTTAGTGGGGTTTTAATGGGTATATGGAGGGGTAAGTGTTGAAGGAGTTCAATGGGTGGCTAGGTAAACAAAAGATGATAATATAATGATGAAATAGAATAAACCGAGAAGTATAATGTTTACTTCCTTGGATTCTCGGTCCTGGATGCCTATGAGTGAAGGATGAAGGTGCTTGATGAGATGTTTTTGAAGGTTGTAGGTGATCACCAACTAAAGGAAAAATTCTGCATGGACTACATGTACATTCCTCTTTGCTTGGTTAGATCGGATCATTGCCGGGATGGTCAAAGGGGAAAAGATGCTTGCTCTCCTTCCTTGCATGTGTGTTCTCACTGGAATTCATTGAGGTTGTGTTCTCACCGGAATTTTCCAATCATTTTCCAATCTTCTACCAACCTTGAGAATAAGGTTGTTTTGGGGTTAAAAGGGTAACCGATGGTGGTTCCAGCTTTATCGGCGATGGTTAGGGGTAACCGGTGTCGGTCAAGGTGAGATTTCCTAGGTTTACTAAAATAGGAAGATTCTCTTGATTTCCTCGGATCTCATGTCGTTAACCCACAGATTAGATTGGGAGCTTCTTGTAAGCATACAAAAATGTGGTTAGAGGGAATGTAGGCATTGATTTTTAGGGTTTAGGTAAGTCTTAGTTAGTTATGACAACTTACTAAGAATAGGTTTTTAGGGTGAGTTAGCTTGGTGAGGTGTCTAAGTGAAGTGTATGTGTGGATATTATTTAAATTAAGATATTTAAATAATAAATATGGTGAGGATAATGAATTAATTTAATTAAATTAATTAAATTAATATTAGTGGGGTGAAGGGGGCCATGGCTAGGTGAATGTGATGAAGGGTGCTTATTTGTCAAGGGACCAAAGGGGAGTGTGACCTAATTTTAGTGTCTACGGTTGGAGTCATCAAGGATTTGAACCTCACATTGCATGCATGCCCCAATGTGACTGTATTGCAAAACGTATCAGTCATAGACTTTCTGCCACATTTTGCATTGTGTTTGTCAAGAGACTTCACCACTAAAATTGGAGGCTATCTTTCTACTGATTGGTCACACATTCTTTTTAGAACAAGGCATGGAGCTAAGGCTACAATTAGATTTGATCCCATTGCAAATTACCATATTAAGTCTTGTGTACCCTACCCGATCAATGCCAATTATTTAGCCTTTGATCGGGATGCCATCCTAGGCACTTGTGAAGTAGATACCAAGGTGGGGTGTATCCCAGACTTGAACCTCGACGAATGGGTGAACAAGAGGCATGATTTTGACCCATATAAGGAGATGGTAGAATCTAAGCTAGGAGTTTACTATTTATATGAGGAGAATCCTCCTCTTCCTGACATCATTAAGCTAGACCACATAGATGATAATGAGGTATGGTAGTTATTCTTTGATGGCTCAAGAAGTAGACAAGGAGTTGGAGGAGGAGCTATGCTTGTTTTTCCTCAAGGTATGAAATATTACTCAGCTTTCCATTTCCAATTTGCTTTCTCAAACAACACAAGAGAGTATGAAGCCTTGGTCCATGGAATGCATTGGGCAAGGAAAAGAGGAATCAAGAAATTGCAAGTGTTTGGCGATAGTGAGCTAGTTGCAAAGCATGTCCGAGGACAAAATTCTGCTAAGAATGATCTATTAAAGAACTACAAGAACTAGGTATGGGACCTCATCCAGGATTTCAAAGTATTCAACATTAGCTCCATCCCAAGAAAGAAAAATGAAGTGACAAGATATATTGGCAACAATTGGGGCGGCCTTTGATGTTGTAGAGAGTATCAAGAGTGATAAGCCTCAGCCCCATATCAATTTGGTTGTGAGGCCAGCTATCCCAGATAATAACACAAGTTGGCAAGTCTTCGAGAATGATCAACAAATTGTCAACTTTCTACATGAAGAAGCTTGAGATCTCCTTCAAGAACCAAGAAAAGCTGGAGCACCAAGTATGACGATCAAGTGGTGTAGGCCGAGGACCAAAAACTAACAAAGGGTCTTTTCACTTTGGAATCAATCTTCAACCCAAATGACCAATTTCAAAGGAGAAGGTGAATATTTAGGTAAAGGGTGAAGATTCAGAGCCCATTTCCATAGAAGAAGGAAAAACATTGCGGATTGGAAAGGTAAGCACTCAACAAGAAAAATCTGAGTTTATTCAACTTTGTCAAGAATTCCTAGATGTCTTTGCCTAGACTTACAAAGATTTAAGAGGTTTCAACCCAAAGTGGCACAACACACTATCGAAGCTGGATCTAGGAGCCAAGCCTTTCAGAAAAAAGCAAAGGCCCATAAATCCTCACATTGAGCCTCTCATGAGGAAAGAGTTGAACAAGCTAATTGAGGCTAGCATCATCTTCCTATCAAGCACTCAAGTTGGGTTGCAAACTTGGTGCCTGTGAGGAAAAAAATGGAGAAATCAGACTGTGTGTGGACTTTCAGGATCTAAGCAGAGCATCATTGAAAGATCACTATCCACTTCCATTAATGGAATAGATTTTATAGATTGTAGCTAGCTCTGAGAGGTTTTCATGGCTAGATGGATATTCACACTATAACCAAATAATGGTGAAAGAGGAAGACCAATTTAAGACAACCTTCACCCCAAATTGGGGGACATATGCTTATAAGAAGATGCCATTTGAACTTTCAAATTCCGGAGCAACATTCTAGCGAGCTATGGAAATCTCATTCAAAGGATTGATCAACAATATGGTTATGGTGTATCTGGATGACATCACAGTCTTCTCAAAGAATGTTGCAGACGATATCTTCCACCTCAGGCAGGTGTTTTAGAGGTGTAGAAGGTTCAGAGTATCACTGAATCCAAAGAAGTGTGTGTTCTTGGCACATGAGGGGAAATTGTTGGGCCACATTGTCTCAAGAGAAGGGTTAACAATTGATCCTGAAAGGGTTGAAGCCATCTAGACACTTCCATTGCCACAACACAAAAAGTCTCTCCAAAGCTTCTTGGGGAGGATAAAATTTGTTCATAGGTTTGTACCTGATTTTTCCACTCTTGTGAATCCTTTAACAATGATGTTAAAGAAGAGTCTTGCATTTAAATGGACAACAAAAGGCAAAGATATTTTTGAGGTTATCAATCTCGTAATATCACAAGCCCCAAATCTAATTAACCTAGATTTCTCAAGGGACATGCATGCTATATGCTTTTGGAGGGTCAGACACCATCTTAGCCATCTTGGTCCATCCTAACAAGGAAGGTACAAAACAACCCATAGCCTTCTTCATCAGATCTTGGAGGACTATGAGGTAAGGTAATCTTTTATGGAAAAACATGTCCTTGTTGTTATTAGGAGCTTGAAGAAGTTCAGACACTTGGTCTTTAACAATAAGATTCAACTACTAGTATCTCATGTTGGTGTCAAGGATTTTCTCTTGAACAAGGACTTGAATGAGAAGAGATCCAGTTGGATCACTCATGTAATAGAATATGACATTGAGATCAAGGTGAAAAAATAGGTTCATGGCAAGGGTCTATGTGAACAACTCACCTCAAAGCAACATCGTTGAGTCAGTGGATAAAAAAGAGGTTGTCTTGCTATTTTAGAATGATCAAGAGCAACCAACTAATGATGCACCTATTCCATATTGGACTCAAGCCTTAGTGCATTATCTCCAAATAGGTTTGTGCCCTCTAGAATGGAACAAATCAAAGAGGAGATACTTTAGGTTACAATCCATTCCATATGTGCTTTTTGGTGGTGTCTTATTTAAAAGGGATATCAATAATGTTCTATTGAGGTGTATTGGGATAGGACAAATTGAGAGAGTGTTGCATGAGTTCCATGATGGGGAAGTAGGAGGTCACTTTTCTCCTCAAGTAACAACTCTCAAGATCATGAAAGCTGGTTATTATTGGCCTATAGTGTTCAGGGACTGCTACTCATGGATCAAGAAGTGCAAGAAGTGTGCATTCTTCATAGGGAAGGAGAAGTTAGCAGCCCTACCCCTTTGCCTAATTTTAGTGGATCAACCATTCATGCAATGGGGACTAGACTTTATTGGGTTGATTAACCCAAATTCAAGCCAGGGCCACAAGTGGATACTTACAGCAACAAATTATTTCACCAAGTGGATTGAAGCGGTGGCACTTAAAGAAGTAAATGAATCCAATATCTTGGATTTCTATGAAGGGATAGCCACCATGTTTGGAGTCCCTGCTACTATTATATCAGATAATGCATTAGAATTCCTTGGTACAAGGATCATTGAATGGGAAGTCAAGAATGATGTGTACCTCAGCACTTCATCAAACTATTACCCTCAAGGTAATGGCCAAGTAGAGTCCACAAATAAGAACCTATTGAGGATTATCAGGACTCTTGATGAAAATTAGAGAACATGGCATACAAATCTCAAATAAGCTCCATGGGCTAATAGGATCACATCATAAAGGTCCACATGCAACTCCCCATAAAATATTTTATATGGAAAAGAGGTAGTATTGCCCATATCATTGGAGTTTCCCACTCTGGAGCTCATGAAACAGTTGGAATTAGTTGAATTTGAATGCATGGAAATTAGGTTTGCAAAGCTAATGGACGTAGGAGAAGTAAGAGAGAATGCAATATAGAGCATGGAAAAGGATCAAGCATTGATCAAGAAGAACTTTGATAAGAAAGCAAGAATGAAGACCTTTCAAGAAGGGGACTTAGTTCTAAAGTGGGATGCAGATCGGGAAAAGATAGGAAAGCATTTCAAATTTGATGCCATTTGGAGTGGCTGCTACATGATAATAGGGTATAAAAGTAGCAATTCCTTTCAATTTGGATAAATTAGATGGTGAAGAATTCGCAGATCCCAAGAAACAGGATCTATCTCAAACATTGCCACTACTGAAAAGGAGGTTCAACCCTTGTAAATATTAGCATAGAATTTTTATTTCCCCTAAGTGTGTATGCACATTGTTTTGTTGTAGCATAGGTTTTTTTCCCTAAGTGTTGTGGCACAAGTTTTTTTGTTGCTTGTTTTTTTGTTATATAGTTCAACATGATTCCAGTGAATGTGCAAGCCCTTCAACATTTTTCACAACAAGGAGACCGATTTTTGCCATAACAGTTGCTCATTTTAAAATATAAAAATACAAAGCAACTAAAATTGGGTCCCGAAAAGTCCATTTTCACAAGAATAGGACCAACGTCAGGCCACCACCCATGACTTCATGCCCAATGGATACAACAAGAAAACTAGTCTATTCATCTAGCGGTAGATGTCCCTGCGAGTCACCAAATTGTTATCTCAATTTCACCCCCAGAAAATTTGATCAAACACGACCTTGTGTAGAAATAAATTCAAGGGATGTTTATCATATGATCCCACATTTTAAATCCAATAAACAAGTTGCAGATGAGCTCTAAAATGGAGGAGCAGGGTTGAGGAAGGAAGCAAACAGTGTCAAAGAAAACTAGAGGCTCAAAGGAAAAGAAATGGAGAAAAACTCGAAGTCTTCGGGCTCTACGAATGATTCAGAACAAGCCCAAAATTGGCTAAGTATGGGAGAATCAGCGGAAGCTTCCACATGCCTCATCGGCGCATCTCCAAGGGCTAAACTCAAAAAATAGACTCAAATTATTATGAAGCTTCCACGTGTCCCAGGCCCGAAAAAGGATAGATCCAAGCATTTGAAAAGTCTAAACAAGTGGAAAGAAACACGTGTCAGCTCGGTGCAATTTCAATATGGGATCCCAAGGTGGAAACTCAAACTTGTGTCAGCCCTCCACGTGGTCAGGGGTCGATAGAGGTCAAATTCAAAGTGGGCCTAAATAGGTGAAGTATACAAGTGCAAGTGGAAGGTGCCACATGTCTTAAAGATGCACATTCAAAGGCGCAGCCCAAAGCGAGAGACTCAAATGAGCACAAGGCTTCCACGTGTCAGCCCAACACATCTTCAAAGATAGATCTAAAAGTGGGTCCTTAGACAAGGACAAGCCTCCATGTGTCCCACAGTCGGATGTATGTCCCCACCAAACAAAAGGAATAGTAAAAAACATAAAGGAACAAATCAAATCCGTAAAGGAGCCATGTGTCAACCCGGCACAACTTCAAATGAAAATCTAAAAGTGGTCCCCAAACGAGCGCCATCCCTCCACGTGGCCATGTTCCAAGTCAAAGTAGGAAGGTGGGTCACCAGAGGTAATTTTAACTTTTGGCTTCGTTCCCAAGAGACATAAAGTATAAAATGAGTCGTGCCTCCACCGATGCCCAAGGAGCCACGTGTCAGGCCTAAATTACATGCGGACCGGTGGGCCCGAGGATGGTTTTTTTGACAAAAAGGGTATTGAGGGCTGTGGGGAAAATTTTACATTTTTGTATTTTTGTGCCAAAAGGGGCGCAAAGTGAATTTCAGGCCCATGGACCCATTTTGCTAACTAGTTTCCACCATTTTTGTATGGACCAATTCAAATATTCAAATGGGCATATCTTCGATGCAAATGCACGAAATCCAACAAATTTTGCATCCTTGGAGAGATCTCAACCTCGTGTATGCCATGGAGATCTGAAAATTTAATTTAGAAGAGGTTAAATGGAAAACATCTTTGTGCCATTAATGTAGGATCCAATTGCTCCAAAACCCGAGATCAAATTTGATCGATCTTTCGTTCTTCCTCCAACGTGCCAAACAAGCAATCAAGGAAGATTTTATAGATTGTAGGTGGATTTGCGGGGGCATGGCGGCGCATTTGAGTTTCAAATTAGTTTTCCCACCTCTCTCTTTCTTCTCTCTGTGTTGAATCTATAAAAGAAGGGGCAGGATCATTGTAAAGGGTTGGACATTTCTATTTTGCACTCTCCCTTCTTCCCTTGTCTATAAGCGAATTTGTGGAGTTTCCAAACTTCCCATTCAAGTTGTAATGCAATATTTTTCCTCTTGGCCACTGTAATGCATTGTATCGACTTTTGGAGCAATAATATATGTTTGTGGATGATTCTCAACCCTCTCATGTGTTTATTGTTACCTTTTGATCTCTCATTGTAGTTTGGTTATCTGTGCATGGCGTTTTCATTGTAGATTTCTATGGTTTGTGTTAGCTTGCAAAACGAGTGTTTAACATTCCTTTGGTGCATCACCTCGTTAGCTTAGGTTTATATTTTTGTATCTTCTCAACCCTGTCTCCTTGGTAAGATAGAGTAGGCTTAGAGTAGATCCTCTGCAATTTATTTATATGCACTTGAATAAAGGAATAGGAACCGGCCTTCATCCGGAGAGCTCTCTCAACTCACAAGGTCCCACACTTTAAGAGATACTCCATATTGTGTAATCACACTTTGAGGGTCTCACTCATATAGTTGTAGGTACTCAAGGGTGTTGTGACTCTACACTAATAAGAACCTCTTGATCAAATATCTCACCAAAATCACAAGTTAGAATTCATTGCACACTCAAAATTGCTGCTACAAGATTACATAAGTTGTTTAAACTTAAAACCTTACACTATTCTATTGTAGTTTCACAATAAAAATACATCAAAGACTAATTTTTTTAATAAAAATATGTTCAAATTGTTTGTAACCATGCACTAAAACTCTTTGCAACTTGTTTTGTCCCTCTCAAAATTATTAACATTAAGGTTTATATAATTTCACAAATCCATTATTTTGAGATTCTCAACCCTCTCATGTGTTTATTGTTACCTTATGATCTCTCATTGCAGTTTGGTTATCCATGCATGGCATTTTCATTGCAGTTCTATGGTCGGTGTTAGCTTGCAAAACAAGTGTTTAACATTCCTTTGGTGCATCACCTCATTAGCCTAGGTTTATATTTTTGTATCTTCTCAACCATGTCTCCTTGGTAAGATAGAGTAGGCTTAGAGTAGATCCTCTGCAATTTATTTGTATGCACCTAAACAAAGGAATAGGAACCGGCCTTCATCCAAAGAGCTCTCTCAACTCACAAGGTCCCACACTTTGAGAGATGCTCCATGTTGTGTAATCACACTGAGGGTCTCAACTCATCTAGTTGTAGGCACTTAGGGGTATTGTGATTCTACACTAATAGGAACCTCTTGATCAAATATCTCACCAAAATCACAAGTTAGAATTCATTACACACTCAAAATTGCTGCTACAAGATTGCATAAGTTGTTTAAACTTAAAACCTTACACTATTCTATATTGTAGTATCACAATAAAAATACATCAGAGACTAATTTTTTTTAATCAAAAATATGTTCAAATTGTTCGTAACCATGCACTAAAACTCGTTTGCAACCTGTTTTGTCCCTCTCAAAATTTTTAACATTAAGGTTTATATATGTTCACAAGTCCATTATTTTGAGATTTTAGACCCTCATTCTCATGAATAGCTCTTGACTCAACACTAATATTTGGCTAGGAATCCAAGCCCTATAGTCCTAAACACACACATTATGATTAGATGTTACTTAAGAACAATGTATGCCCATTCAAGATAAAAATTTTGTTTGCATGAGAATGGGCATAAGTCCATTCTAAAATCAAGCAATATTGACCTGAATCATTTTAATACCTCTGAAAAGGATGTGATAATGGGCATCTTCCCATTCTAAAAATTATTTAATTTTTCCTATGAGTATGGGCATCTACCCATTCCATTCAAGATAAAGATTTTGTTTGTGTGATAATGGGCATATGCCCATTCTAAACATTCTAATAACAACAATATTGAACTCAATCATATTAATACCTCTCTAAGGCTTTGATAATGGGAAAATTTCCATTCTAATTTTTTTAATTTTTGTTTGAGTATGGGCATCTACCCATTCAATACAAGTACAAAGGCTCTGAGAATGGGCATCTTCCCATTCTTAAACAAATTTAATTTTATCTATATTCTTTTTATATGATTTCTATATGAGAATGGGCATAAGACCAAATATATTGAACATAGTCATTTTAATACCTCCATAAAGGCTATGAGAATTGAAACGTCCCATTCTAAAACAAAGTGAATTTTATCTCTACTCTTCTTCTGTGATACCTTTATGAGAATGGGAATCTTCCAATTCAATACAAAGACAAAAATGTTTGTTTGTATGAGAATGGGCATATGCCCATTGTAAACATTCAAATACAAGAAATATTGAACTTAATCATTTTAATACCTCTAAATATTCTGAAACATATTTAATTTTGTCCATATTCATCTTCTATGATAGCTATATGAGAATGGGCATATGCCCAAGCAATATTGAACATAATAATTTTAATCTATAAAGGTTGTGAGAATGGGGAACTTCCCATTCTAAAAAAAGTAAATTTTATCTCTATTCTTCTAATTTAACTTCTAATTTTTGTTTACATATATTCTATAATATGAAAAGAAATTTTAGGAGAAAACTATATGAAGGAAGTACATCTTAATATTAGAACAAAGTAAACATTGTTAAGAATTGATAGATGTCTATTCACATTTACATAAAAGACTTATAATAAAAAGAACACAAAAATCATAGAGGCTATTCACCTAGAGGTGTAGTTAGATATTTATAATATTGTTGGAGCATGATCTCCTTCTTGTGATTCTCCACCACAAAGATAAGTGAGGTCCTATTTGTATTATGTGATTCCTTTATTGCATTTGTCCCACCATATAATATTAATATAGGAATGCATCAGAGTTGCATCTCTCAATCATGTGCTCCCAAAAATGCACTGATCTCTCATATTTGAAAGGATGTTCAAGGATGATAACTCCAATTTCATTCGGTTTGATAATATCCAAGGGATTTGAATGTTGCCAATATAGATCCACTATCACATCTTCCTCCTCCATATCAGTTGAATTATGAACACCATAAATGGAAAAAATCACTGACATCCCTTGAAACCCATGTTCTGCATTCATAATTTTGTAACATCCTTATGAAATTATTGTTGATTTTTTTACTTTTTTCATGTACATGCTTACAATAGTATGAAATAAGTAAAATTGTATTATTGGAAGTATAAAGATGCAAACACAACTCATTTTACTGCACCCAATGATTGTTAGAAGATCAATAATATATTTTTGTGAGATAATACTCACAACATTACAAAAATCAGCAATTACAACTTCTACATTGAGTGGAGGAAAATGGAATTCCAAACTTTCAATGTTCTACTAAGAAAAAAGGATAAGAACATTGAAAAGTGAATTCATATGTATCTTGCATCCTTGGTTGAGAATTTGTATTAGTTGCAGATACATATAATTCAAGTAGTTTAATAACATTTTTGAATAATTTGACAAATTTCTTGACTTTTCTTGATGGATCTCTAAGATTTTCATCTCTAAGATCTTGACATAGTTGAGAAAAATGAGTCTCATGCATGTCAAATTTTTCAATCACATTTGATTCATTGCATCCCATAAGAGAAATATTATGGAAGTCTTTTTGTAAATAAGACATAACTTTTTCTCTTGTTTCTCTATTCTCTTTATAATTTTTTAGTAATCATTTAGACCCATTGCATTAACACCAGGATATTATTTGAACCAAATTTCACCACTAATGAAATCAAGTAAGGACATCAGTTATTCATTTTCATACCTTTGGTGCCTCTAAATAGTCCTTTTATAAGCATATCTAATGAATTTGGCTTGAAATCCAAGTTTGTATATTTTTTTGGGCATCAAGGAAACCCACCATTGGTATCCAAATAAAAAAACAACACCCACTTATCTCAAATTTCATCTAGGAGTAAAAGAAATGAAAGTTTATCATTCAAACTATCCAATTTTTCCTTCTAAAAAATAAGCAAAATTTTCTTTCAATGTTTGTATGTGAACATGAAAATAAATTTTATTAGTTTAACATTCTATAAGAAATAATTTGAACTTTGTATTAAGTTAATTTCTATGTGTAAAAAAATTAGTACAATTTATAAATACCTTCCAACTTTCTGACTTTTCATGAATAGAACTAGAATGTTGTGGTCTCTTTTTTAAGATCCACCTTGACCTAACTTTTTACAATTGGTCAATAAATATTGTTTTAACCCATGTTTTGTTTGCCATATTCTGCTACTTGCAAATACTGATTATTTGTTCTATTGTTTCTTTATAAGATAGAATACGAGAAGACCTTTGTTTGATTCTATCATGAACAACTGGAAAATCAGGATCTACAATGATTTGTTTTTGGGATTCAATTTTATGTTTCCCATTAATAATATAGAATTGAGTTTCACTGTCATGAATTTCATGCTCAAATCCATGTTAAAACAACACCAATAGTTTTTTTGAAAGAAAGAAAAATTACATCCTGTTAAAGAGGTATAAGGTTGTATAACATAGAGTAGACAAGGAGACCGACACTTGTTAAAAAAGTGATATGTAATAGTATTTTGAAGGAGCTAATGGAAATAAAAATATCAATTTTAATGAATTTTCGTTAAATATTTTTTTTTGAATCTCTTCATATAGTGTAGATTCGCTTTTTAAAATTCATTTTTGTTTTAATAATAATTTTTCTTTTGCAGATCCCTTCACCTCTTGAAAGTGTGATTTTAAGTGTATTTTTCCATCTTAGATAATTTTTTCTTCTAAGCATGGTAAACATTTTGGAATGTAATTTTCTTTGGCCCAATTCCTTATCCATATTCATGCAGTGGGAAACAATGAAGTAAATGCATACTAATAAAGCTTTTTGAATGTAGTGGTAATTCCTACACAAATAGCTTTACTATTCTATACACCACTCTTATCCCTTCAGTGTATGACTCCATTTTCCAACCATAACTATAACATGAATATTTTTGGTGTTTTAAAGACTTTCCATGCCATATTTTTGTAAAGAGAAACATGTAATTCCATTTTATGTATTGAGCATGTTCTGGCTGTGTTGTCTATTTATTCCACTTGAACATATAGAATAGTATCAATTATTCACTTTATGATCAAAATAATGCCAATTGGTGTGTGTTGGTATCCCAAGGAATGAAACAACCACAAATCATTGTAATAATTATTAGGATTGTGAAATTCAATGAACCATTCTTCATCCCTTCTTTCCCAATATTTTGCACCATCAAAAAATGGAATTTCCTTGTACAAGGTAGTGGTAATAAGAGCCATTTTTCCTGTTACAATTTTTGTTAGTGTAATGTATATCAAAATATACACAATCTTAACATTTTTAATAAAAGCAACAAGTTGTGAGAATGTGCAACTTCCCATTCTAAAACAAAATAAATTTAAACTCTATTCTTTTTCTATGATTGCATCTACCCATTTAATATAAGATAAATTTTTTGTTTGTATTGAATGGGAAGATGCCCATTCTCATGTAAGAATTAATAATATAAGAAGAAAGGAGTTATAATGTATTGTGTTTTAGAACAAAGCTCCTTGTTCTCATAGTAGAATCAAAGAAGAAGAATTGAGATGAAGTATTAAAATGCATGTATTCAATGTTGTATTGAATGGGCGGATGCCTATTCAATTATAAACCAAGATAAATAAGTTTTCTTCTTTTAGCAATTATTCATGGGAATGAACTTCTTCAAAAACAATAATATCTACCCAGATAAACAATTTTATAAAAACATGTAGATAAATCAAGGAATATAAAATCACCATTCCTTGATATATCATTATTAAACACATTTTACATTAGAATGTTTAGAATATGGAACTTACATTCTAAAACAAAATACATTTTTAACTCTATAATTCTTTTATGATTCCATCCACATCTCAGATAAAGGTAATGTTGTTTGTTTGTATTGAATGGGAAGATGCCCATTCCATATAAAACAAAGTAGATTTTAGCTCCTTTCTTTTTCAATGATTGATTCTACTATTAGAATTTTTGGATTCTCATATAGAATTTTATTTATTTATTTATTTTGTGAATGAGAATATCCATTTAGAAAATATAAGGAACTACTATTGCATTGATACATAAAGTGAAACAACATATGTATATGTGATTTTTTTTCCAAGAATGGGATAGTTCTCTTTAATTATGAATTATAATTATATTATATTGGATGGAATATCCTTGTCGATTTAATGAGCCAAGTGTTTCATTACATACCTCGAAGGGATCAAAAAATATGTATGATTTCTGTTTAGAAGGACTATTCCCCATTCTCATATAATTTATAGAGATATTAAAATAATTATGTACCCAATCATTGTATTCAATGAGCGGATATGTTCTAGATGGGTGGGAATCCCGATCTCATATCGAATCATAGAAAAGATTATATGATTGCTATATGAGAATTGAAATGCCCATTCCCATAGGAATACATTGAAAAATAATATTGAGCTTAATTATTTTATAAACTCTATAAAGGATGTGACAAAGGGAAATTTTATCTTTTCATGTTAAGCCCTTTCTCAATCAAATAAACATTCTTTTGAAGAAAAAATGATGGAACAAGAATAGATGTTTAAAATGGTAATAACCCATTCTCATACATATAAGCATCATAGAAGAATAATAGAGTTAAAATTTACTTTGTTTTAGAATGGGAAGTTGATTAATCTCACAAACTTTATAGATAGATAATATTAGAATTTTTGATTTTATTAAGTGGGCGGATGCCCATTCTCATATAAAAAACATAGAACAACATCGATGGAAGAAGAATAGATTTATCATATGATATGACTAATAGAAGAAGTTTTTTTAGACAAAGTTGAGAGAGAAAATTTACTTGGTTTTAAATGGGCAAATTACCATTCTCATATATACTTTGAAAAAAGATGGAAAGTTAGTACTTTTATAATAATCATAGCTAGTCTACCAAAAATAGATGAAGTGGAGAGATAAAATTTACTTTGTTTAAGAATGTATTTATTTTCCATTCTCTTATACAAACAAACAAACATTTTTTATATTATTTTATCTTGGATATAATGTAGTTTTTAGTAATATGTCTAATAGAATAAATTGATAGGAATTGAATGGGTAGATGACCATTCTCATCTAATATGACTAATAGAAGAAAAATCATTTTTTAGACTAAGTGGAGAGATAAAATTTTTTTTTTTTTTTAAATGGGAAGATTCCCTTTCTCATATTATCTATTTAAGTTCAACATTGCTTGTACACTACGAAACATTGAAGAAGAACAAAATATTTTATGTATTGTATTATCTTGTATTGAGTATACATATATAATATGATGTAAAAAGAATAGATGTTTAGAATATATATGCTCATTCTATATATAAAAATATAGAAGAATAAAAAGATACAATTTAATTTGTTTTAGCATGGGAAGTTAGTACTTATATATTATTCATAGTTATTCTAGCATGCAAGATGACTAAAGGATGAAAAATCATTTTTACAAGACAAAGTGGAGACATTAAATTTACTTTGTTTTAATGGACAAATGCCCATTTTCATATATAACTAATAGAAGAAGAATAGAGATAAATATAAGTTCAACATTGCTTGTACAAGGAAACATGAAGAAGAATAATAGAGATAAAATTTACATTGTTTTAACAGAGAAGTTACTTTGTTTTAAAGTGGGATGTTGTGCACACAAAATAACAACCTTTAAGATATAGATTATTGTTTGTGAAGAAAAATGCTTATAAGGCGCAAGTCCATTCTCATACAAACAAACAATTTTTTTTTTTTTGTAATTATTAATAATTATATTATTTATTGGACTATCCTTGATTATTTCCAAGTGTTCAAACCATCACCCTTGAGAGGGATCAATCCTTATGTAGTTCTCATATTACAATCAATATATATATATATATTTGGTGAGATATAGAGCCGCTATCGGGGGCACGCCACCCCCACCTAGATCTATTTTGGGATTGGATGGGATTAGGGTCGGATTGGCCCCATGCTCCCTCCCCATATCCTGTCTTATCTGGTGATGGATTCTATCTATTCGTATCTGGCCATTGTTCTAGACTCAAGTTACTCGATCTAGAATGGAGTATATTCCATCTATATATACCCAGGGGAAAATCAAGAGCTAACTCTCCGTATTCTATATGCCCTATAGAAGAGGAGAGGTAAAAACAAACCATAGGGGTTGAGTGAGAATCCCTCCACCCTATAGATCTCTCGGGGCCTTTTAAGCCCTATCTCATGGTTGCACTTTTTTCAAGAAAAGCCACGGCCTCCCCATTTCTTTCTCGATTAAAATAGAAATATGTCAATTCTTTAATCAAGCATAGTCGGAGCTGACCCTATCTCTCCGGGGCCTTGAGGCATCCAACCTCAAAATAGATACTGGATGTCGGCGAGGATTAATGAATAGGGCCAATTTATTTGATTGACTTATGCATGCATAAACATAGTTTAGTGTTGGAACGACATACGTAACATAGAATGTTGAGTGGACCTCTCTCCCATAAAGAATAGAGGAGCAATAGATACCAACAACAAAAGATGAGGGTTTCACTCATTATAGGACTTAACAAACATCTAGGGGTGCTCTCAGACCGGATATAAGACCTCTCTAGTAGTGAGGGCCCCCTCCATCTAAAATTCAAGAACCAAGCCCCCTCTCTCTATCTATGATTATGGAAGGCCCTTCTCCTCCCTATAGATACCCTTATATATATGTATCTATATATAGAAGAGAGGGTGATCTCACCCACCATATCTATTCTATCCGGGGTGAAGTGAATGAAGTATAGATGAGTTTCACCACCCCCATACCTATAACAAGGCACATGCCAAAAGATCTGATCTAGATGGGAGCTATCAGTAAATTGCCCCTCCCTCTCTCTAGCAAGAGTTTAATCCCCAAGTTATTATGAGTGAAATTCACCTTGATTCGAGGCATTTACCCAAGTCTGCGTGATTGACTCAAAAATCCCGATGGCCTTGGGGGTATGTCAATAGAAAGAGATAGAGGGCGGGGAGATTCATGAACCGACGTAGGCCATCACCATATGGATATAGATAGGAGTGGAGGGGGGTGGGCGGCCTATATATCTAGAGGGGTCATAGAATTTCTGTATGCGCCCCTACCCTATAGATATAGGCCCCCCTCTCTCCCCCGGATAGAGGAGAGAGGGGGTCGAGTGCATGAATGCTAATCATAACTTCTAATATAGATATAGATAGATCGACCATATATAGGTGTCTTCCTATATAGATATGATATTGGGCCATAAATGACCTTTAGGGAGTGAGCCATATCTATAGGTTAATCTGGAAGCCATCATCAAAAGATCCAAGTGAGTGCTGTATATATATATATATATATATATATATATATATATATATATAATAAAAATGATAGGAATTGAATGGGCATATTCCATTCTTATATAATATGACTAATAGAAGAAAAATTATTTTTAGACGAATCCAAAATTTATTAACTATGGATTTCGCTTCAAGCCATGGTCACGTGTCATTGAGAGATAAAATTTACTTTGTTTTAAATGGGCAAATGCCCATTCTCATATTCTCTATTTAAGTTCAACATTTCTTTTACTAGGAAAATTGAAGAAGAATTAATAACTTTATATATATTATCTTGTATTGAGTGGGCATATGCACAACTCATGGAAGAATAATATATGTTTATAATGGTCACATGCTCATTCTCATATATATAATATGTCTAATAGAAGAAAATGATAGGAATTGAATGGGTATTTGAGTGGGCATATGCACAAGTGATGGAATGAAGAATATATATTCGAGAATGGGCATATTCTCATTCTCTCTCTCTCTCTCTCTCACACACACACACATACACACACATATCCATTCTCATGTACTTTTAATATTTCTAATATAAGAAAATGATAGGAATGGGTAGATGCTCATTCTCATATAATATGAGTAATAAAAGAAAAATCATTTTTTAGATGAAGTGGAGAGAAAAAAATTACTTTGTTTTAAATGGTCAGATGCCCATTCTCATATTCTCTATTTAAGATCAACATTGTGTGTACCGGGATACATTCAAGAAGAATCAATCATTTTACGTATTGTTTTATCTTGTATTGAGTGGGCATATGCACATGTTGAGTGGGAATATACACACACTGGTGGAAGAAGAATATATATTTAGAATGGGCATATTTTCATTCTCATATAAGAACCATAGATATAAAATTTACTTTGTTTTAACATGGGAAGTTAGTACTTCTATATTAGTCATAGCTAGTGTACCATGTAAGATGCAAGTCTAGAGATAAAATTTACTTATTAATATAGGAAAATGATAGGAATTGAATGGGAAGACACACCATTCTCATATAATATGACTAATAGAAGAAAAATAGTTTTTTAGACAAAGTGGAGACATTAAATTTTTATTTTTTTGTAAATGGGTAGATGCCCATTCTCATATATAACTAATAGAAGAAGAACATAGATAAATTTCAATTAAACATTACATATACATGTAATTTTATAGGAAACATTGAAGAAAAATGATAGAGATAAAATTTAATTTGTTTTAACATGGGAAGATAATTTGTTTTAGAATGGGAAGTTGTGCAATGTGGCAGCCTTTATAGAAGTTGTGCATTGTGACAACCTTTATAGATAGATAATATTGCTTGTGTAAGAATGTTTATAATGGGCACAAGCCCATTCTCATACAAACAAACAATTTTTGTTTTGTAATTATTAATAATTATATTATACTAGATATAATATCCTTCGAAGAGTTAAGTGTTGCACTACATACCCTCGAGAGGGATCTACAAGTACAAGCCCATTCTCATACAAACAAACATTTTTGTTTTCTAATTAATAATAATTGTATTATTCTAGCTAGAATATCCCTAGAAGAGCCAAGTCTTGCACTACATACACCGAGAGAGATTAAATTTATTTTGTTTACTATTAAGTTTTTAAATAGAGATATTTATGCCCATTCTCATTATTGTCGTGAGAATGTGCAACAGGGAAATTAACGATTTCCGAGTACAACAAATATACCCCTATGCCAAAATTTTCATGTTTTATCATTCCTAAGAAACCCCGGATCTATTCAGTTAGTCCAAATGAATTCCCAACCAATGTCATGATATTATCCTAGGTGATTTAGGAAATTCCATTCATTCCCCCTAGGTGATTTTAGGAGTTCATTGAAAATGTTATCTTTTGGCAGTATAGGGAAGGGCTATTGTTGGCCTTCCCGAGATTGGATCTGTTGACACTAAAATTTTCCTCCGAATTTCTATTTCATTAATGTATGTATTAGGAATAGGATGTTGTTAAGTGTAATTAGTAGTAACGTCTAATGGAAGATAACGGCGCCATCGATGCGGTGTTGCCAATAATGTAGAGTACAATGTAATAGTCAAAGTACAATAGGAATGTTGTAAAAAGTAAATATTTATTGTAAGTGGTCCGTAATGTTAAAATGTCAAAGTTGGGATAAGTAGAGAAGTAGGGTCTACATGATTAGGAATTAGAAATATTATATTTGTAATAAGGACAAAGAGTGATGTCATAAATATTTTGTGTATTTTATTTGTGGAAAAGTCTAAAAAGGTGGAACCCATGTGAGATGATAAGGTTTATCTTATCTTAGAAGATAAGCCTACATGTAAAGGCAAGAGTTTAGGCATGAAATATGATTGGCTGGAAGAGATTTCCTATCCTATCTTAGAGATAAGATGGATAAGCCTAAATTCCTATAAATAAAGAGGCCACCCCCCTCATTTAGCATAGAAGGAAGTAGTGAGAAATATTGTAAGTGTGTAAAGGAAGCCATCATTTTGAAGGTGTGTTAAAGAAGCCATTAAGAAGTGTAATTGTGAAGTTTCTCCCATAGTTATTGTTGGAAGGCAAGTGAAGTCAGTAACACTTGAAGTACCTCATGGGTGAGATTGTAACAATTTCATGTTGATATTATAATTTACACTTATATTTCAGATTTATCGTCATTCCTTCTTATCATAGTCTATGGTATTCTTGTGTTATGTTTGTTGTTGTGTTTCCAGATTCCATCCACCAAACTAAAAGCTGTGCATTAGTAAATAATCATAGCATGAGGAGTTCCGGTGAAGAATTATCATAGTGCCGGATTGGTGATGACATTTTGGTTCCGTTGTTGGGACCATTCCTCATTGGTGGATTTTACGGAGAGATATTCCCACTTAGTCAAAAATCAATTGGAGGGTAACCTTGTTTTTATTGTGCATAGTAGTTACCATGGTAAAGTCATTTTTTCTGTGAATAGTAGTTACCATGGTAAAGTCATTTTTGCTATGAATTGTATTTCTTTGCAAAGTAAAGTCACTTTTTTACCGTGAATAGTATTTACCGCATAAGAACTTCACTTTTTACTGTGAATAGTGTTTACCACAGTAAAGTCAATTTTTACCAAAGTAAGTCAAGTTTTACCATAGTTTACCGTGGTCATTTTTATTTTCTATTATAGTGATTTCAATTATTTGTGCACATAAGTCTTGTTGATTGTACTTATGGGTTGGTATTTCACTGTGAATACTTTTGAAAATGGGGAAGATTCTGTTTTTTCAGCCCAATCTAATGAAGATGCTTCCTCTTTCATTCAAGAGTTTAAACGATCTTGTATTTGTAATGGCCTTATAAGAAGGAAACAATGGACTGAATTTTTTCCTACCTTTTTGGATGGTTCCGCCCTTAGGTAGGTTGAAACACTAGGTGATAATGTGAAAAACTCATGGGATTTATTAACTGAAAGTTTTCTTGAAGAATTTGGTGAACAACAGAGATATGCAGATCTCATGATCGATATCACAAAGCTATCCCAAGGAGAGAAGGAGAAGATAAGGGATTATCATGCTCGTGTTCAAGAGCTAAGGAGGAAGCTCGATGCCCGATCCGAAGGAAGGATTAGCGAGATGGGTTAATGAATGGCGTGGATAATCTCCTATGTAAGCACTTCATTTCGGGGATGAAGCCAGAGATCAGACAACGAGTGAAGTATGATCACCCAGCTACCATTGAACAAGCAAAGGAGATTACAAGAAGACAAGAAGAAAGCATGGAAGAGGAGCCCAAAGAAATTGTTGCTAAAGTAGAGCCTACACCAACACCTTTGGTCCATAATCCACAACCACTCTCGGTGAGCACAAATATTTCTCCTAGTACATCTACTGAGGATGAAGATCTCGCTTAAAAAGATGGGTCAATTAACTATTAATCTTCTTCAAGGAAAAGAATTTAGTTCTCAAGGAGGAGATAGAGGTCCAAAAAGAAATATTTTGAAGTTGTATGTTATGGTTGTTATAAAAAGGGTCATTATAAGTATAATTGTCCAGATAGAGCTTCTACATCCGGTAAAAGAGATAATGATAAAGGAAAAGCACCTATGAATTCTTTTGATGTAGTAGATAAGAGCAGAAATAATGAAGTAGATGTGTTTGTAACAAAAAGAAAGAAAGAAAAAGATAATCAAGATGGAAATGATTCTAAGAAGATGAAAGGAGAAACTAGTAAAGAAACGTAGGAGAAGAAAGTTGGGTGTGCAGGATTTTTCGATTTCACACGGGGCAAGGACCATGCTCTATCTTGGAAGATCTTCCAAAAGGCCTACAAATATTACATATGGTCAACTCTTGGCTATGTCTTCGAGAAGAGGGGGAGCTGTGAAGTGGACTTAATGCTTGACGAAGGAACGAGATTGAGGTCCCCTGTTTTGGAGGCGAGGCGGATCCCTATGCTCCACAAGCTGAGGTACTATGTAATGGTATTTCAATTCATGATGTCTTAGTTGATGGAGGTGTTGTAGTTAATGTATGACCGAGTCTGTAATGAATATGTTGGGTTTAAAAATTGATCACCCCTCAACACTTATGTTAAGGTCATTAAATAATGGGAAAACTAAACTAGAAGGTGTAGTTTCAAATGTGGCAATATCTATTATGGGTGTTGTATGTGTGGTAGACTTTCAGGTGATGAAAAATGGTACTGTTACGTACCCAATGTTGTTGGGAAGAGCATGGCTAAGGAGAGTTCATGCAAGAAACTACTGGAATGAAGGCTTCATGGCACTTGGACATGGTAGAGAGAGGGTGAAAATAAACGTGATCCCTCGGTATCATAAGGCAGAACCTGTCGATTCAAGTGATGAAACTGATGATTGGACATCCTCTGATTACTCTAGTACCAGTGAAGTGGACATAGAAGATGAAGAAAGTGAGGTTGATGTTTTGGTCATGGATATCCTTCTAGTCACACCGACACATGACCCCATAAAATTATCTAAAGAAAAAATTGATGATCATCTCTAGCAAATAAAGATTGGTGATGCTGTGATGGAGAGTGAGAAGGAATCCTACCTCTAGCTCTTTCGAAGGTACATACACATATTCACTTTTGATTACAAGGAACTCCGTCAAGTAAGTTGGGTAGAACATTCTATTGAGTTGGTAGATGGTGCTAAACCCATAAAGCAAATGCCATATAGAATGAATCCTAATTTTTCCAAGAAGACTCGTAAAAGAAGAAATAGATAAGTTGCTTTTAATGCAAGATTCATATTTCTTTGTGGAGAATTCGAATGGGTTTCTCAATTGTGATCTCAATAAAAAATAATGGGAAGCTATGCATTTGTGTTGATTACACGGGAAGCTCAATAAGTCAACAAAGAAGGATCATTACCCTCTTCCATTCTCGGATCATATCTGGATGAAGTAGGCTGGCCAGAGTGTTATAGTTTTACTGATGGATATAGTGGCTACAACCAAGTTCGTATAGCAGAAAAAGATCAGTTGAAGACCACATTCACCACTCCTTGGGAAACGTTTGCTTATAGAGTTATGCCTTTTGGGTTGTGTAATGCTCCAACAACATTCCAACGTTTGATGAATAGGGTGTTCAAACCCTACATTGGGAACTTTATCAGAGTATTTCTGGATGATTTTTGCATCTATGGGAGCAAGATGGACCACCTGCACCAGATGGAGACAACATTTCAAAGGTTAGATGAAGCACAAGCCTCACTAAACCCTACAAAGTGTGTCTTTGGATGTTCTAAAGGAATTTTGTTAGGGCATGTTGTATCCAGAGATGGTATTGGTACTAATCCTGATAAAGTTTCAAAAATCAAAGAGTTACCATTTCCTATGAATAGAAGTAAGTTGAGATCATTTTTAGGCCATGTGGATTACTATAGAAGGTTCATCAATAATTTCTCAAAGATTGCACAACCACTAACCTAGTTCTTGAAGAAGGATGCTACTTATGAACCAAGAAATAAGGTGCATGAAGCTTTTGAACAACTGAAGGAAGCCTTAGTGTCTTCACCTGTTTTAAAGAATCTATATTGGAGCAAGCCATTCATTGTCTATATTGATTCCTCAGATGTAGCACTAGGAAGTACTCTAAGCCAAAAGGATGAAAATGAGAATGATCATCCAGTTTACTTTGGGAGCAGACAAATGAGTAGTGCTGAGGTAAATTATACTTTAACTAAAAAAGAGGCTCTAGCTATCATTTTTGCTGTAAAGAAGTTTACGAATTACTTGCTAGGGAAAAAATTCCTAGTTGTAACAGATCATCAGGCTCTAAAATATATTGTAAATAAGCCTAACCCATCAGGGATGATAGCAAGATGGATAATTTTGCTACAAGAATTTGAATTTGATATTATAGATAGGCCAGGAAAGAAGCATGTCAATGCAGATGCACTCTCTCGAGCCTATGATGGTTTAGGTTCATCTTGTGATGATGATGATTTCCCAGATGCAGCATTATTATCCCTTGACACAATCCCTAGTGAATACATAGATATTTGGAATTATCTGAATGAATTCAAGTTTCTTGATGGTGCCAATGTAAAGACTAAGAGGAAGATTACTCAAGCCAATCGTCCATATTCTATTCTACATGGAGTATTATTTCGAATAGGACATGATGGACAATACAAGAGGGCAGTTGGACGTGATCAAGGGAAGGAGCTGATAGAAGAATTCCACAATAGTACATGTGGAGGAAACTTCTCTCTGGACAACTTACAGCAAGAAGGATCTTGGATGCAGGTTATCATTGGCCCACTCTTTTTAGAGATTGTTATAATTATTGTAAGACATGTGATATTTGTCAAACACATGGTAACCAGTAAGACTTCATCAGCTCCATTATGCCCTATTCTTCCACTTGGTCCCTTTGAAAAGTGGTGAAAAGATATTGTAGGTCCACTTCCAACTACCCCATGCAAAAATAAGTATATTGTAGTTGCCACAAATTATTTAACTAAGTGGGTTGAAGCTAGGCCATTGAAAACAACTTCTATGGATGAAGTGGCAAGGTTCATATATGAATGCATTGTCACCAGATTTGGTTGCCCATTAGAAATTGTAACAGATCAAGGAAGCCACTTCATTAATGAGGTAGTAGAAGCCCTAGTCAATAAATTTTCTATTAAGCATAGGAAGGCAACAACATACAAGCCAAGCACAAATGGACAGGTGGAACATACAAATTTTGTGTTGTGTCAAATTCTAGCAAAAGATGCAGCCTTGCAGGTACATAAATGGGATAAAAGGATTCTTGTAGCATTGTGGGCATATAGGGCAACATCAAAGTCGAAATAGCATACTCCCCATTTAGTTGGCCTATGGCATTGATCGATTCTTCTATTGAGTTTGATATTCCCACTTTGTGAGAGTTATGAAAAATGAAAGGATAGATGAAAGTGATTCAAGAAAAGAAAGGTTGGTATATCTTCATTTGCTAGAAGAAATGAGGGAAATAGCTAAGGATACAAGCTATAAGAAGAAAATGAAGTAGAAGGAATACTTTGATCAAAAGATCCGTTGGTCTCCATTTCGTGTGAATGACTTGGTTCTAGTATATGATTCCATATACAAAAAAAGAAGAAGGCAGAAAATTTCTTCTAAAATGGATGGGGCCCTACAAAATACTAGATGTGCATGAAAATGGTACGTACCAACTGGAGGAATTGGATGGCACTCCCATTCGAAATGGGTCAATCACGACAAGTTGAATATTTTCCAAGCACCAGAATAGTCTACTTCGAGGACGGAGTAGAAGCTAGGAAGGGGAAGATGTCGACACTAAAATTTTCCTCCATAATTTCTATTTCATTAATGTATGTATTAGGAATAGGATGTTGTTAAGTGTAATTAGTAGTAAGCATCCGATGGAAGATAACGGCGCCGTCAGTACGGTGCCACCAATAATGTAGAGTACGGTAATAGTCAAAGTACAATAGGAATGTTGTAAAAAGTAAATATTTGTCGTAAGTGGTCCAGTAATGTTAAAATGTCAAAGTTGGGATAAGTAGAGAAGTAGGGTCTACATGATTATGAATTAGAAATATTATATTTGTAATAAGGACAAAGAGTGATGTCATAAATATTTTGTGTATTTTATTTGTGGAAAAGTCTAAAAAGGTGGAACCCATGTGAGATGATAAGGTTTATCTTATCTTAGAAGATAAGCCTACATGTAAAGGCAAGAGTTTAGGCATGAAATATGATTGGCCAGAAGAGATTTCCTATCCTATCTTAGAGATAAGATGGATAAGCCTAAATTCTATAAATAAAGAGGCCACCCCCCTCATTTAGCATAGAAGGAAGTAGTGAGAAATATTGTAAGTGTGTAAAGGAAGCCATCATTTTGAAGGTGTGTTAAAGAAGCCATTAAGAAGTGTAATTGTGAAGTTTCTCCCATAGTTATTGTTGGAAGGCAAGTGAAGTCAATAACACTTGAAGTACCTCATGGGTGAGATTGTAACAATTTCATGTTGATATTATAATTTACACTTATATTTCAGATTTATCGTCATTCCTTCTTATCATAGTCTATGGTATTCTTGTGTTATGTTTGTTGTTGTGTTTCCAGATTCCATCCACCAAACTAAAAGTTGTGCATTAGTAAATAATCATAGCACGAGAAGTTCCTGGTGAAGAATTATCATAGTGTCGGATTGGTGATGACAGATCAGCCCCCTGGAGCGGAGCTCTGAAGGGCCAAATTCAACACACAGGTGAATGGGAGAAATTATAACATCATGGAAATGATTTTGGAAGGCTTTGGGAAGTTCCCCTACCCAAACTTGGAGCCCGAGTGAAAACAAGGTTCACAAGCACTAGGCGGTAAATAGGCCTAAAACAACCTGTTGAGCTTCAAACGAAGATTCCAGGAGCTCCGGATGGAGTTGGAAGTAAAAAGAAACATATTCGGAAAGATAATTCCAAGACCTACATGATGGTGAAATAAATTTTTTGAGAACACCTTGGAGCATATGATTGGAAGAAAGTTTTTCTCGAGGTAAAAGTGGAGTCTCAGATCAAAAATCCAATTTTCAGGGATCATATGATCAAATCAAGACATTATACCCACATAATTGGATTCAAAATTCCATTTCCAGTCAGGATCATATAAATTTTCACCAATAAATTCCATTCACTAAGCTCAAGTTATCTGCATTAGAGTTACCCTCTCAAAGGCGATTCGGGACTTAGTCATTTTTCGAGAGGACACATGTCAACACTAGGAGCCTATCGGGATTTCATGTGCCCCATGTCCATGAGGTCAGGTACATAACCCTTGTAAAATGTACCAAGTGCTCATGTGACCCTTGGGACCCTCATATGACTTCCAGACTTGGTTAATTATTCAAATTTCAAGTGCTTATTTGGAGCATGGATTTTGTTATTGTTGTGGCGGATCGGTCACAACGTGTCGGCTCCAGGACCACCATGGAATTTGATGTACCTTATTAAAATGAGGTGGGGACATCAGACCTTGAAAAATGCACCCAGCCCCTATGGGGAGTCATTTGGACATCACATGACCACAGTTTCGAAAAGTGCCCCAAATGCAGTTTTGGAGCATCCATTCCCTACCGTTGGATTGGGCGCTACGTGTCACCTCTAGGATCACCGTGGAAACTGATGTACCTTATGTACCTAAGGTGGGAGACATAAGACATGGAAAAAATGTGCCCAACCCCTAGGAGGAGTCTTTTGGACACCCATGTGACCTCCTTTCAGCTCCCAGTGCTTCAAATCAGCTTTTTCCTCCTTCATTCCCTGCCGTTGGATCTAGTGCCACGTGTCACCGTCATTATGGAAATTGATGTCCCTCATGTCCCTAAGGTTAGGGACATCAAGCATGGAAAAATGAACCCAAGCCATACCTGTGCATATCTTTTTAAAATCTCCCAAGTGTCGCTTTCTTCATTTCTAACTTCTAAACATTTTTGTGCACTCCATTCCTCCATTTCTTCCTCTGCAACATTCTACCGTCACTCCACCATTGAAAATGCTCAGACCAGCTTGACCCAAGAACTGAAACAAACTCCCCATGGTGATTTTCAGGTCTTATAAGGATCTTTCATCAAAACAAGAAGGAGAAACGAAGAGCAAGAAGGAGAGAACAGTGAAAATCCCCATAGCCTAAAAATGAAGATCTTAAAAAATGTTGCAAACGGTGCATGAAATAACAAAACATTTACTATGGTTCATTCCTCTGTCCAATACCATCAGAAAGACACCTTCAAACTCCCCCTCATGCGATAGAGCAGCCACAATGAAGAAATCTCATTTCCGGCTCAACGAAGAAAGAAGTAAGATTTCCCGTCAAACTAGTTGCCGGATTGAAGTAAGATCACACGTGAAGCACCAGAAGACAAAACCCACATCAAAAATATAATTTTTTTGTAAATGGAGGAGAAAACCAGACCTGAAATTTTCAGGTCCATTAATGGTGCATGTTGTGCCAGGAAGCCTTGCCAGTCTCGAAAATTAAAACTTTAAAATCTCCTAGATTATTAAGCGGGCGGGGCCGAAATTTCAGAGGGAGGATATTGGGAAAAACCCATGTCAAAATTTTTGTTCCAAGTCAATCGACTCCTACAGAGAAAACTTTCTAAAAATAGTAGCAAGTCTACTACATAGGAACTACTATTTTGGGAAAGTCATCAATAGAAGAACCTGCGAAGGAGATGAAGACATTGGAGGTGCACTATAGCTGAGAATTCACCAGAATGGAAATTTTTGGCACTTACTAAAAATAGTAAGTGGTCCCTCAAGCACCTGCTAAAAATAGAAATTTGATCCAAAGGAGTGAGGAATGCGGGGAGAAAGGGAAATCAAGGTCACTGACACTCGTGAAAGGATTGAGAGAGTTTCCTTTTCCACACTTACTAAAAATAGTAAGTTACACTTCAAAGAGAAGTTTTGGCACAATGGGATGTACAAGGATAATCATCGGGGGACATCATTGTTTGGGACCATCCTAGTCATTTTTCATAGGGCATTCAACATCCACCTTAGTTCATTCAACTTAGAGAGAGTTCGTGAGATAACTTGGAGGACTTTCAGAGTTTCACTGCATTTGGAGCTTTCCATCAACGAGCATCAACGTACTTCATCATGAATGACATCTCCTCTTCTTCTTCTCCCCCTCTTTCTCTCTCCTCTTCCCCCCAACTTTCTCTCACTTTCCAATATTCTAATTTTGCGTTGGGATTTTCACTTTTAATATGACTTAAGAGACTTTAGAAACATAATGTAAATTAAGCCACCTTCCTATTATAAAAGGGACTTAAATATTTGAAGTGGAATATGAACAGTCTTAAGTCATATTAAGGTATTCGAAAGGTCATGAGGAAGATGAAGAGTCATATTCTATTCTATAAATTGTAAAGCCATTCCCATTTCAAGGTCATTGGTGATTGATCTTTGTGGACACAAGAGTGCATTCTACCTTGAGAGAAAGCAAAGGAGATAGCCATTTTTTCTACTCTCTTCCCCTCTCAAATTTCTTCCATTCCTACACTATGTACAACTTTTGTTCAAGCATCAATACAAGAAGAAGGATTTTCTAGATTTCTTTGACTAAGGGATTTCATGACACTTTGTTCTCATGAATTCTATTTGGTCTTGTTGTCATTCGGGGTTGTTTCTTCTCATAAATGCATGTGATGAAGTTTCTAACTAGTGTGTGTCTAGGAATTTGATTTTCTAGCTGCAACATTAGTTCTCCTACCTCCATTCTCACTCCCTTTCCCACTTTGGACAAAGTGATCTCTTGTAGGTATATGCAAGCATTTTCCCGAGGGTCGGTGGAGTGCCCCTATTAGATCCCGGTCGAAAGGCAACCACCAGAAATCCACCTTTTCATGTGCATGCACATACGTAGCTATTGTCTTTGGTTAAGTAGAGGACTTAGATTCCCAAAACGTTGGCAAGAAATCCACAAGTTTGTCCACCACGACAAATTTTATTGCCAATAGTTTTGGTTCCCACTGTGGGGCATTTAGATTTAGCGACATCTGCACCCAAAATACGATCGCAAGGTCCCAAAAATCAAAAAAAAAAATCAAATATTGAAAAAATCATAAATAAGAGTTTAAGAAAATCCATTTTTGAAAGATACACCTTTGCTGATTTTTGCACATGAATTTTCACATCCCACGGTGGCCTTTCGTATTCTCGATTGCAGAAAGCTTCAAAAGGTAATTTGAAGGAAGATACGCCAGGTTGAGAAGGTCGAGAGGTGTTGCTGATTTCAATTTCGAAGCTTCACAAAATCTGCAAGAACAAATTAGAGATAATCCATATTTCTTCTCTCAAGCCTCCTCTTCATCTAGCTCTTCAAGAAGTTCACCTAGTAATCCTATCCAAAATCCTTCAAATTCTACAATTTTTTAACCACCATTGAACATCGAGTTCATGGAAGAAGAAGAATTTGAAGAAGGATCTTCTGAAGCAAGATATGAAATAGAAGAAGAAGAAACAATGGTGGACGAAGAAGAAAGACCTCAACCCATTGTTCCATGGGGAAGGAATACATGCCCGCTTGCTCTTGAACCCCCTCTTCATGATCTACCAACGGGTTCCTATAAGAACTTTCCAAAGTTCAAAGGTGACAACACACAACATCCGGAAGAACACATCGCTACTTTCACGACATCATGTGGAATTCTTGGTGTCCAACATGAAGACGTTGCTATAAGATTGTTCGTGGAGTCCCTCCAAGAAAAAGCAACAAAATGGTTTTACCTCCTTCCTTCCCGGTCCATCACGGGTTGGAATGACATCAAGGATGCATTTGAAGAGAGATTTAAATCAACTAAAGATTGTCAAGACCTCTTGGTGTAGTTGGCTCAAATAAATAAAGGAGAAAATGAAACCATGAGAGACTTCGTGGCTTGTTTTGAATTGTTGCTGCGCAGGATACCTGAAGAGGATTCACCATCTAAAAACAATATCAAAAGATTATTGATAAATTCTCAATCACCGAAGGTAGGATTTCTCCTACAAAGAGTTCAACCAAGGAACATTGTAGAAGCACAAAGGAGGGCCATTGAATTGGATGACAATCTCATCCTCTCTGGAAAGATCAAGAATCCATCAAAGGGAAAGGCCCAACATCCTGAAGATGAGAGAACTAATCCATCATTGCAAAAGTTGGTGAATGAGATGGCCTCTTTGAAGAGGGAATTATTTGAACGAGTTTCTTCTCAGAGAAGCAACAAAATCAGATTGTAGGAGCACCCCAAAGACTTGCCTTGGAGGCCCCACCCGTGAATGTAAATTGCAGATTTCAAGAAAGTGAAGAAGAGCTTGAACAAGAAGGTGGCGATTTCCAAGAAAGTGAAGAAGTGCTTGAACAAGAAGGTGGCGATTTCCAAGAAAGTGATGAGTTTGAGAATGATACACAAATTAGGTTTTGTGAGTATTCTAGAGGTTATGAAGAAGATGAAGAAGATGCACCAAGTTTCTCATGCACGGTATTCACTCGTTCTCAGTATGAGAAAAGAGCATCTCCCTCCACTATTGCAAAAGAAAAGAAGGTTGATGATCCTCCTATGGTGACTCCAAAAAATAAAATAATCAATCGAGGATCCCCACTTCCATCTTCCATGAAGTCTACATTGTTGGAGCCTAACCTGCAATAAGTAAGAAGATGCCCACAATCCCAAGTAAGCTTTTTGATGTCTCTTCCAAGTCTAAATCTAAATCTGCTCCTACAAAATCTAATACCTTGAAAGCTCCTAGTGTGTCTTTTAAAATACCCTCCATTCCTCAAACATCAAATCCTACTCCTAAACCTATCTAGACTCCAAAATCAGTCCCTTCACCCCCCTTGTCCACATCTACTCCCTTTGACTTCATAGAATATGCAAACAAAGCCAAAGTGCAGATTACCAAAACCAAATATTTGTGGACTCACCCTGAACAATTCGAGAGGTTCGTTCAATATATCAGGAGTGGTAGTCTAACACCCAATGTTGTAACTTCTAGTTCCAAAGGCATGCTACAAAACTCACATACACCTCCCTTATAGAACATGCTTTCTCTGATTGCATCAAAGACTGATAAAGTTGAACCTTTCTATGTCTCCCTTCTTGTTGGAGAATATGTACTAAACAATTGCATAATAGATTATGGGGCCTCAGACAACGTGATGCCTTTGAAGGTCACCAAGGCTCTTAAACTTACAATGACTCCACCTAGTGGCTCTTATTACTCTTTGGAATCAAAAAGGTCTCACTTGTAGGGAAGGTTAAAGATGCACAGGTGGCTCTCGCTAGATTTCTAGACAAGAAAGTTTTAGCGATGATTTTTGTAGTAGACGTCCCAGCCTCATTCGGAATGTTGTTGAGAAGAAATTTTTGTTGAGAGTTAGGAGGGAAAATTTAGATGAATTGGTCTTTTTGCAACCATACCAGTGAAGGGATACATGGAGAAATTGATTCCTAAGAAGAAAATGAGGTACACTTTGTGTAAAAATACGGAAGCCCGAAGCTAACATTTTGTACCAAAATACAGGTGGATGAATCACATGGTGCAACCAAAGAGGAAGAAGATATTCCCACCTTGATAGGTCCAGGACATGCCTTCCCAGAGATAATTGGACTTTGAAGAAGCATTGAGAAGATTCGAGTTACAAGAGGGCAGCCCCAAATCGCCATTTGATGCGGACCACGAGGAAGAGGAAATGGTTCTCGGTGATTTTCAAGAAGAAAAATCAGCCTATATGCTTTTCCAAGATGAGGAGTTATTCTCATTCCCATTTAGGGATAAAGATGATCTCTGTCAAGCCATCTATGGAGAGAAAAAATCATCTTGTGATGAGCCCGTGAAAGGTTTGAAAGAAATGTCTATACTGAGGATTGCTAAGAGCCGTAGAAGAAACAAAGGACCTTGAGATCATCTGGAACTTTTAATGCACGCCATGAATATGGAAGATAAACATGAAGCTTATTTGGAAGCCTTAACTAATGTGAAGGTCAGCCATATTGAGATAAGGCAAGATGAGAAATATGATGTCCCTCTTAAGCTAATGGTTGGTGGATACAATGATGAAATTATAGCATTTTCTTTCCCATTTGAAGATGAAGACTCTTTCTATGATGAAGAAATTGAAGCAAGGAGTTTGAAGACCTCTAAAGATGAAGCTCCTTTCAATGAAGGATCGGTAGAGTGTAGTGATTCTCAAGATGATGAGGTAATCCCTCCAGATAGTTTATTTGAGTTGTAAGATAAAGATTCTTCAAAGGAATACAAAGAGGGAATATAGGAAATGATGAAGCATTACTCGTGCAAGAAATCTTGGATGATAGAAGTGGCGGAAGACCACGAGCTGATTCTTGATCTCTTCACTCATGCCAGTGGGTATCTAAGACAAGTATCGAGTTTTCGCATCCAATCTTTAAGTCAATACTCAAGCACCTCATAGTGAAGAAAAGGAAATGGATAAGTCGAGGTTTCTCATGGAAGAGATGTCAATGAGCATAGACCTGGGAAATAAATTAATCAGAAGGTTCAAGGAATTGGGCGAAAATCAGCATTGGGCAGTGATGAGATGCTCGATGGAGAATCAGCTATATGGATAAACATGGAAGGAACCGCACGATGAAACCAATTTCAAAGAGCATGAAGACAATGCGGTTTCAAGAAAGGACACGAGCATCAAGAAGATCACATGGACTCACTCCTACCAAGTACATAGATAATTGTGAAAGCACACGGCTTTCATAAGCGGTGAAAGAGGAGGATACTTTTAGAACCCGTCAGTGGCTTTGAACATCATCATTCGATGTTGCCTCTTCGGGGTAACTTTTGTGAAATAAAAAGTACTTCGAGGGAAAGCGGTTTGTCCCTCGTCTTTTACCATAGGTGATTGATAGGTTTTTCCCTTTCCATTGTGTGTGTTTCCCTTCTGTTGTGTGTCGTGTGTTTCCTTTCCATCATTTTGTGTGTGTGTGTGTTTCCTTCTTCTAATCTTCCTTTCTTGAAGTTGTGCATGAATCCGTAGGGGATGGATAAGGCCTTTGGTCAACGAATTATATGGTCTAAAATTGATATTCGGATTCCCATGTCATGTCTTCTTTGTGCTTAGTCCATGTCATGTCCCCAAGCTAGAGCAATTTGTTTGTTAGGTAAAACTTAGTGTAAGTAATTTTACATTAGTTGGTTGTGTTTACCGTAGGTAAAATCTTATTTTTATATTGTTTATTCGTATGGTTTATTTGTTGAAACTATATTTTGTATTTATTCATTCCCATATGTATTTTTTTATAGATGTTTAAACGGCTTGGTTGTATGGATATGACTATGCAATACCTATATATATTGTAGTCATCCATTTCTATGTAATTTTGATGGTTTTACAGATTAATAAAATTATACAGGCTGCCTCCCTGTTTCGGTCCTTTGAGTCCTGTCATTTGGAATTAGAGCAGGAATTTTGAGAGACCTATATAAAAGGAAGGTGCATAGTGATTGCAGAAGAGGTTGAGGAGCATTGGAGAAGCTTTTGCAAGCAAAGGAGAGCCAGAGTTGCCTCCTGCAACTTCCCAGCCCCATCCCTTGCAATACCACCATCAAATTCTTCAAAACCACCATTAAATCTATGCAAAACCGTGTATAGTCTTTGCAATTCAAGCACGAGGAGGATAGAATCCGCCAAGGAAGAGATTGCAAGCTCAAAGGAGGGGAGAAAATTGATAGAAGTGCTATACACAGTCAAAACCACCTTCATTCACGCAAAACCACTGATCATTTTTTTCTTTGCTGGAAAATTCGCTCAAAACCACGTTTGAGCAAACCGTGGGTTCATAGAGGTAAGGTTTTACAGTTTACAAGTGTTTAAATAAAATGTCTTCACTTTATGTTTAGTTTGACTAGGCCGCCCAAGTGGCTAGCCTATTATTTTGTAAGACACTCTCACTAAAGGAGGTCAAGGGGTCAAATCCCCCCTCTCAAACCTTTTGGCGGGAAGTTTAGCAGAACTGCTAAATTTAGCAGGAAATTCAAATTTAGTTATAACTAACTAAATTTAGCGGAGAAATCCCTAATTTAGGGTAAATTTTTTTCTCCCATTTGGCCTGGTTTTTCATTTTGGACATTTTTTGCAAAAGGAGACTATACGTACCCAAAATTGTAAGGTACTGTACTGCCAGAACAGTGTAACAAGTGCCCCGATGATGATACAGGTCTCCTTGCAAGGTGTTCGGGATCCGGAAAAGCCCTCGGAGTATGCGTTAACATCCCGCATGCCCCGCTTAGCCCCGCGCCCTTTGTTTTCCCCTTTTTCCCTCTTTCCTTGGCCTCTTGATCTTCAGTGACGAAACCGCCGCCCCGCAAGGTGGCGGTCTCGTGACCGCCGCCCCTGAGTGGCGCTCTCGTGACCGCCGCCATGATCGGGCGGCGATCCTCAGTAACCGCCGCCCTGCTCAGAGCGGCGGTCCTGTGCGCGTTTTCCAGAATGCTCTTTTGACGCGACTCGCGTGAAATATCATGATTCACCAGCTTTTCCTTGCCGACTTAAGCATGCATTTATGTTTTTGGTCCCCTGGAATAGTGTTTTTCCTTTGTTTATTGTTTAGGAGTTCAATTTGGTTTTGGTTTTTGGATGTTTGAATTCCTATAAATGCATGGTTTGTGCATAAGCAAAGAGGTCTACCCTCATTCAATTTCATGCTCTGATTCTCATATTTCAGTCTTTTATTCTGTTTAGAAGCCATAGTGTTAATTCCTTGCATGTTTAGATAGTATTGTTCAGCTGTTAGTAAGCCACAGACCCATCTTGTGCAGGCAGTGCTGTTATCTCATCCAAATCTAGTTAGAAGCTTGCCTCTGAGTTTCTCTTTGCTGTAGATTTGTTTTCATTGTGTCTTGGAGTTTTTAGTTCAATCCATTATATGCCTGGTTAGCTTTATTCAGCTGTTGGTAAGCCACATATCCAACTTGTGCAAACAGTGTCTTTATTTTATCCAATCCATTGGAACGAATCGCTTAGGAAGCCATTAAAGTTGCAGGTTTTGCTCTTCGTATAGGATAGTTACAGGTTCTAGTCGCTTCATGTTGCATGGCTCGCAGTAAAATCCCGCTAGGAATCGCATAAGCCAAGCTCTGTACTCTTGCGCTATCCCTCTCCTACTCGCATTTTCGGTCTGCATTCTAAGTTGTCCTTGTCCCAAAATCTACTCCTATCGGTGCTAGCATTACACGCTTTTCTGGATCCACGTGAACACGAAAGAACGAGGAGATCATACTGAGGGGACGAGATCACACACACCATCGGATTCACCACTGTTCTGCGGAATCCAGGTTTTAAATTTCAAAGTTCTAGTTAGAACCATATCAAATAGAGTAGTGAATCGCTTTATTTCAATAAATTCTATTCTCGATATTGCCAGGGAAGCTGTGGGGATTGATAGTTTCTGAGAAACTATGATTCACTCCTCACTTCTGAGGTAGGATCGAGAATCTTGCAGGTAGATTAGACAAGCTATTTTATTTATTTAGAGTAATTCTACAAAATCGCAGGCAAATAACTACACTCGGTTATCTTGTCTGTTTTAAATTATTGTTTAGTTATTATTTCTAGATACGCTTAAAATAGTTTGCTTTCCTTAAAATTATTAAAAGTTTTCTTAGAAGAATAAAAGTTATACAGTTAGATTTATTTCACATAGTTAGAATTTGTTTCGTTACAGTTAGATTTGCATTTTGTTTCGTATGACAATCACGGGACCTCAAGAGCCCAGGGAATATATATTTGAGCCAATCGTGCCTCAACCAAACCTAGTCACAACAATAGTTGACATAGACCAAAATCTCAGGATACAAGTATTCCGAACAACCACAGATTTACAACTGATCAGTTCTCAATTAAGAGGATTAAACATAGAAGATGACCAAGCACACACATTTTGGTCGAACCAACCAAACTATAGATTGCCCTAGGTAAAGCACTCACATGACTGTAGAAGGGCTCGAAAGAGAACAAATATTCGGGTGCGATCCTTTAGTTCCATAGCCAGATGCTGGGGACACCCTCGTAGATATAGATACCAGCTTAAGAATCCAGGTTGCGAGAACCCCGTAAGGTATTCTGAGAAGATTGCACAACTATTGGTTCTAAATATAGAAGCTGAGAAAGCATACGATTACTGGATACTAGGGATTAGAACTTGATCTCGCGTATGACCATAACAGGACCGCAACAACCGAGAGTCTATGGTTGTGATCCACAGATCCCACAGCCCAACGAGTCCACAAGTCAATTAGATATAGACACTAACCTACGCACCTTGGTATTCAGGTCCACTCCACTTCCACCTATCATCATCGAACAACTGTCCTTACTAGATATCGCGGCTAACGAAGCTAGGGAATTCTGGACTAGGCCAGAAAATCATCCGTAGAGTCAATTATATTCATCATCCACTATATGACCTTATCAGGAGATATACACGAAACTATCCCGGGTCATTTTCCACGTATTCCGCAACCCATAGATCGAATCACGCCAGAGCTCGATATTGATTGGAGCCTTCGAGCAGTCATCCTTGCTGATCGATCTATCACACCAGTCCAAGTTAGAAGGGCCTTCTTTGCCTTAGATTCACAAATTCCACTAGTGCGTGTCGAAGACATTAGACTGCCTAACTAGTTTGTCTGAATCCAACGCATATTCTACCCCCACCGGCTGTCTCGGCACGACCTCGAGAGGTCGGGTACGCGGAAGAGTCACTTGTAGATTCTCAAGCTCACCTGTCGCTTTTCCGGCGTACAAAATTGGTGAACCCGACGTGAAACAAACGAAATTAGTGAAGCTGACGTAAAACTTCCTACTTTCTCGTTCGGAGTCATAATATCACGTTTCCTTTCACAAATCACCTTCGCTCCTTCCCATTATTCTGTGGGTATTCATATACCCCCCGAATATGTCGGGATTCGATGCATATGGCACCCCCTCTGGGTCTTGAGGCATACTACGCCCAACAGAATAGGCAATCATCACCCTCGCTCTCAGTATGGGGCGACAACTATTCAACTAATCAGTTGTCAACACAAACCCCAAGAATCAGATATAGTTCATCTTTTCAAACTGAGGAGTTAGATCAACCCCCTCGAACCCAACAAACAGAGCCTTCAGGTTCAAACAATATGACGTTTACCGGAGAATCTGGTTCGTCTCCTCAAATGCTACTCAGACCACAAATTAGTAGGCAATCAGATCCATACCTGGTCTTAGATGATGGACAACCAACACGTTATCCTAGGAGTGAACAACGCTCCCGGGGAATGTACCCACCTATAGGAGGTTTACAAATACAACCCGAAATCTCTTTTCAAGAAAATACCTCTATGCCACTGCATACAGGAAATATTCTTGGAGAAACTTGGCAAGATAGCGATCAGTTTATGACAGGATATCACGTACCTATACAACACCAAGGTATACAACAAACGCCGCTTAGGCAAAGTACCGTGACTTCACCAAATGAAGTCATTTCAACGTTAGTAGAAAGAGTGAGAGGGTTAGAACTGGCTCAAGCAAGTCAAAATTCTCCGTTCATACAAACAGGAAGTTCCAATCCTCCATACCACTCTGGCCAAGGTAGATCTCCTTACGGGAGTAGGCACGTTAGGCATGCCTCCTCAATATCCACAACAAACGCCAACAAGGCCTATCATCTCTAACACTATTCCTCCGGTCTAGTGTCGAACAATCCGTTCCTTGACAATACCCCGTCCTACTTAAACATATACTCTAAATCACCACAAGGAGATATGTTCTCCTCTCCCGGCATGTTTTCTCAAACGCAGGGACCTCCCTATGCCCCTGCCAACGCATACGCTGCACCGTATCAACAACCTATCCCACCACCACTCCCTCAGCAAACACCATCAATGGTCGAAAGCTATGCGATAGGGACTTATTCAGAATACCTAAAGGAACCCTTAGATTTCACCATACGAAGCGTCATGCTTCCAAGACCTCTCCCGATTTTGCCCAAGTTCAAGGGTGAGGGAGATCCAAACGCACATATCAAAGCTTACGCTATAGCCATACGAGAATTACTCCCTTGGGATGGGGTGGTTGCTAAAATATTTCCCAAAACCTTGGAAGGCATCGCTCTCGATTGGTATTATAGAATACCTGAGGCTTCCATACATTCATTTAAACAACTCGTGTCAGAGTTCATCAAAGCCTTCGACATGAACAAACTATTGAGAACAGGAATCAGGGAATTCTTGCATATCAAACAAGAACACAATGAATCTGTCGCCCATTTCATCCAGAGGTGGCGTACAGTTCTTTATTCTTCAGCAAGTGCTCCAAACATGGATCAGATGGAACTATGTGATTTATTCCTTCATTCTCTCAGCAGAGAAGTGAAGGAAGAAGTCCAGAAGTTCCCACTAAGGACTTATGATGAAGTACTTGAGAGCGCTCTGCGAATAGATCAAGCAATGATAGATAGTGGTCGTAAGACATATGGAACAAATGGGAGGTTAATCACCTCCACTCAAAACACTACAACTACCACAAATGTCAATCAAGGACCCAAAATCCTTAACAAAAATCATGGGGTAACAACGGATGGGGTAACCGACCAGCCCAAGAGGGTAAATGTTGTTAATGCTCCATCACAAACAAACAACCAACGAAACAACAACTTTACCCCGACAATCAATACAGTGGATTTTAACCATCCACAACAACAACAACAACAACAACAACGGTGAAATCCCATACAAGGGCCAAGCCAAAACTCATTTGGTTACCAAAACCAAAGTCAAAACCAGAAACAACAATTCCAAAACTTTAGTCCTAATAGGCAACAGTTTGATCAAAATTTTAGGCCACAATACACACCAAACCAACAAAACGGGAATTACAACCCCAATTCTTATTGTGGTTTCCATAAAATTTGGGGTCACGATACTAGAACGTGCCGTGACTACAATAAATTTATGCAACGCTTGCCAGAAGAACAAAGACAGTTCTTCACAGACCTATTTTTGGCGGATCCCATCTCATCATCACCAAATACTCTCGCAGGGGCAGTTTCTCCTCAGAATGCTCCCCTCAAGATCTTTAATGATCCGCTCCCAAATCATGATAGCAATAGGCTGAATCCAACCGGAACAAACAAAGGTGCAATGACGGGAAACAATGATCATGAAGCCTCGACTTCATTAAATCCATCAGTTGCGCCACAGTTGGGAGCTCAACCGAGACCCAAGATAGTCAGTTTGGTAGAATTAGACGCTGAACTACCTATCGAAGCTATAACAAGAACACGAGAGTATTTCTCTCAACCGAGCCCAAGTCATCTGCCAGAGACAGATAAGAGTCAGAAAATAGTTGAAAAACCCATCGGTGCTTATGATTTAATTAGTGACCTAACAAAGACCTTCTCACACATTTCATTTTTGGACTTACTAAAGAACTCTCCCCCTCACAGAGCTGCTCTTTTAGAAGCATTAGGTCTAGGCCATCTAATTAACATCACTCCACCTCCCGAAACACAAGTAAATCACGTAGATTTTGATATCCACCCTCCGGGGCAGCCGGACAAGGATGTCGAATTCATATTCGAAATAAGTAAAATGCCCACAGATGCTGAGATCGCACGCCGAGGTGACCCAGCCTTACACTTGCAAGTGTGGGTTTATAATAACTATGTAAAACGGGCAATGGTTGACGATGGGGCCGCAGTTAACATAGTCCCTTTCTCTTTCCTCCAAAAACTTGGATATGGAGAAACAAACTGTTCCACTACTCGAAATACATTGAGAGGCTATGATAGCCTTAAAGCCACTTCGATAGGAACTATAATACTGCCGGTCACCTTAGGGCCCAAAACCATCTTGACTGAGTTTTATATTATAGATCGGGAAACTAACTATAATATGATCCTCGACCGACCTTGGATACATCGAATGAAGGCAATCCCTTCTACTTTATTTCAAGAAGTAAGATTCTTGCATCTAGGAAAGGTATTTGTAGCCAAAGGCGATCCAAAACCTTTCGATTTCGCACACCTAGCTGATTTAAAGAAAAGACTGGGGTGCACTCAGAATTTGAACTTCCAACCAACCAACTTAATAAACCCTCTGACCCAAAGCCAGAGGAAAAGTTGGTACCTACGACGGATCTTGAAACTACCAGCATATCCAAAACAATTCCAACCCCTAAAGGTAAAACTAAAGAAACAGTATCATTAGGGACTACTGCGAAAATCGTTGAGTTGATAGAACAAGATTCACCAATGTTCTTACCATTCGATTCAGTAGGCATGGGATTTTCCCTAGGTGTTGGTTCCTTGCCAGCAGAGGATCTCTGTATGGTAGAAGTAGAGTGCGCAAACGCAACAGATGCCCCAACATCTATACTCCCGGCTAAGTATTGGACTCTCCATTTCGATGGAGCTAAATGTCGTTATGGAGCGGGGGCAGGTATAATTCTTACTTCACCCGAGGAGAAAGTCCTCCCATTCGCTTTTAAATTAAACTTTGAATGCACAAACAACGGCGCTGAGTACGAAGCCCTCCTCCTTGGCCTTACCTTAGCCAAAAGAATTGGTATTGATAACATCAGAGTCCTGGGAGACTCGCAATTAGTGACAAACCAAGTTTCTGAAGTATATGAAACTAAAGCCGAACATTTGCAACTCTACAAAAATGTTGTATTAGATTTAAGCAAGGCGTTTAACTTTATATCCATTGAAGCAATTCCCCGAGAGAAAAATCTTCTCGCCGATTCAATAGCAACCTCAGCATCACGTTTTACTCCAAGCAATGAGCTAAAAGATACTCACTTCACAGTATCCATTCGTGACAAACCATTGATAAAAACAATGACAAATCCTCTTTCAAGCGGAAGTGAATCTACCGTCCTAGACCATGTTGGAAATGATGCGGCTACTTTGGATTACTTAAATGCCTATGCAGCACTACATCTCTCCTATCACATGCTAGATTTATCCCTGATTCCGCATTCGTCTTCCTACTTCGGAAATCCCGTAACGGATCTTCCCTCACAAACGGAACCTAGCATATACGCAATAGAAAATGGGGATGATCTAGATTTACCTCCAGCACCACCTGAGTTCGAAGAGGGTAACGCCTCTTTGATCGAAGAAACAATCGATGTCAACATCGGGACAGAAGATGAACCAAGAATATTGAAACTAGGTTCTTCATTAACCCCAGAAGAAGTGGAAATACATACTCAGATTCTCAAAGAACATCAGAAGGCATTTGCATTTAATTACAAGGAGATGACAGGAGTCGCACCCCACATTGCGGTGCACAACCTCGTCACTAAATCAGATGCAAAGCCAATTAAACAAAAATCAAGACCCATGAAGCCCAAAGTAGCTCTCATGGTAAAAGAGGAGGTAATAAAACTCCTTCAGGTAGGATTCATCAAGCCAGTTGACTACTCCCAATGGGTATCCAACATCGTTCCCATTCTCAAGAAGAATGGAAAGATACGCATCTGCATAGATTTTCGAGATATCAACAAAGCGTGCCCTAAGGACGACTTCCCATTACCATCCATAGATGTTATTGTTGATGCAACAACTGGTTTTGAACTCTTGTCCCTCATGGATGGATTCTCGGGATACAATCAAATCAGAATATCCGAGCAAGATCAAGCTAAAACCACGTTTATAACTCCTTGGGGAACCTATTGCTACGCTGTTATGCCATTCGGTCTCAAGAACGCCGGTGCTACGTACCAGCGGGCCATGACATACATATTTCACGATCTAATTCATAAAATCGTGGAATCCTACGTAGATGACTTATTGGCTAAAGCTAAGAAGCGTTGTGACCATCCCGAAGTACTCCGCGTCATTCTTTCACGTCTAATAGAATACGGAGTCACGCTAAATCCAGAGAAATGCGTCTTTGGTGTAACAGGAGGAAAGCTCCTAGGTTACATCATATCGTCACGAGGGATTGATGTTGATCCAACCAAAATTCGGGCCGTCCTCGAAATGGTCCCACCTTTGAGTGAATCTGGAATCAGATCATTTCTCAAAAATCGGGTGCAATCCAGAGATTTATCCCAGACTTAAGCTTCGCCATTCATCCAATCAACAATCTACTCAAGAAAGACTATAGCATTGATTGGACCGAAGATTGCAATGAAGCCTTTGATGCGGTTAAGCGTTTCCTTTTATCACCACCTACGCTAATGCCACCTAAGTTAGATCGCCCATTAATTCTATATTCACGAGCTACCGATGTCTCGCTGGCTTGTATGTTGGCCCAAGAGGACGATGACAAGAAGGAACGTGTGATTTATTTCATTAGCCGAACACTGCTCGACTATGAAACACGCTATACACAGGCAGAACGAGAATGCCTTGCCATAGTCTTTGCTACTAAACGCCTAAGACATTATATGTTGAATCAAGAAACGAAGGTCATGGTAAAAACGGACCATTTACGAACTTTTCTCACACAAGGGTCCTTATCTAAAAAGGCTGGACGTTTTATAACCTTAATGGGAGAGTTCAAATTAACATTTGTAAATCAGAAGTCGGTTAAAGGACAAATCATCGCAGATTGGTTAGCTGACAACCCATTAGACGGAGGTGATTTAGTAGATTTAGACTTTCCAGATGAATGCGTATACTACATCGAAACTCGACCTGCTATCTCTGAGTGCCCTTGGTACACTGATATCATTAATTATATCATGGACCATACGTACCCGGAGGCAGTTACACCGCAACAAAGAAGGCGGTTACGCATAATCGTAGCTAAATACGTCATTATAGAGCAGGTGCTCTATCGAAAAGCATTCGATGGAATGCTCCTAAGGTGTGTCGACACAGAAGAGTCCAAGAGGATTCTCCATGAATCCCATAGCGGTATATGTGGAGGCCACTTCGGTGGCCATGCCACCGCTCGAAAAATACATCGAATGGGCTATTTCTGGCCCACTCTAGAACATGACGCGATAGAGTTTGCACGCAGGTGTCATAAGTGCCAAGAATTCTCCCACGAGATCCACATGCCAGCACAAGCTCTACAACCAATCGCAACTCCATGGCCCTTTTCTACATGGGGTCTAGACTTAATAGGGAAATTCTCTCCCTCATCCACAGATGGCCATAATTTTATAATCACGGCCACTGAATATTTTACCAAATGGGTGGAGGCCATGCCTCTTACTACTGTACCTGGTTCTGTGATCGCCAAGTTCATTTTGAACCAAATCATTTGCAGGTACGGTATCCCGCAAATCATTATCTCCGATAATGGAACTTCTTTTAAAAATGAAGAAGTTCGCGAACTATGCAGTAGATTTAAAATAAGCCATCATACGGCTTCCTTGTATTATCCCCAAGCCAACGGACAGGCTGAAGCAACAAACAAAACACTGAAAGCCATTCTCCTTAAAACGGTGAAAGAAAACAAAGAGATTGGCATTTGAAGTTATATCCGGCCTTGTGGGCCCACCGAACCTCAATAAGAACACCAATGGGAGCAACTCCTTTCTCGCTGGTATTTGGGGCAGAAGCAGTTCTCCCGCTTGAGGTCGAAATACCCAGTCTCCGCATTTCACTACAAGGGATTCTAGATGAAGACGCTTACAGAGAAGCACGTCTTTCCCAACTAGAAAGCCTAGATGAAACTAGGTTAGATGCTGAGCAAAGCGGCATAGAGCTTATGCTGACCGAATGTGCCGGCAGTATAACAAGAAGGTTTATGAATGATATATACGAAGGTGATCTAGTTCTAAGACTAGACAGCCGGATCGACAAGAAGACCGGCGAAGGAAGGAAATTCCGGCCCAAATGGTTGGGCCCATACCGAGTCATGAAGGACTACGGAAATGGTGCTTACCTCTTATGTACATTAGAAGGTGAGGAATTTGGTGAAACAGTCAATTCCCTGCACCTCAAACGTTTCTACGCATAAGCAGCTAAGGCTACCTATATAACTATCTACATTGCATTTTCATATAGATTAGGATCATTTTGTCCACTTGTTCTTACATAAATTGTGATCAAGAAATCTATTCTCAAAGCAATTTATTACAAACTCGTGATGTTTCTGGCATAAAGTTCTTTAATCATACCTCTCCATCTTCGTGTATCATCAAATCATCTTGGAATCTTTTATCAAATAAAATCAGACATGACGAAGTCTTAATGGTAACCATACCAAGATCTACAAGTTTGTTCTCGCTTTGATTTCTTCTTAGGATAGGTGTCTTGCCTAAGGTCTGTTCTAGAAGCTTCATGGTGTCACATCTATCCCATATACACATCTCTTTGGAAATAAGCATATACTGACATTTTACTCAAAAAGACAAGTCAAAAAGTGATTAAACAGAAAATTTTATTTTTACACATCTCCTTGCCCCACCAACCTTCGGTGATGAGCTTGCATCTCTTACTAGTGACGTAGGGTTGGGAAAGGATGGAAATGCCCTTACTCGCCTATGCCTTGCCCACGGTGATAAACCCACGCTTCTTACTAGTAGCATGGGGCAAAGTGTAGGGGGTCCTCTTGACAAAGCAAACGTTAAAAGGTCATAAACAAACTATTCAAACTTTGAGTCAAAAACGAATGAATCAGATATTCAAAATTCCAAAAAGAGTTAAAAATCCTAAAAACCTCAGATTTTGTCTACTATGTGGCCATCTACGGGTCTAAGTCTAGATAAACCGCAAAGCAAGTTGCATCCAAAACTATGAAGTCATTCAGGTAGAGTAAGCTTGTAGTTTTCAATTTGGTTCCACCAAAGCTTTGTCTATCTTTCATCACTATCATTTCACCATATTTCATAACTTGCACCCTTCTTGGCTCTTGGTGATGAGCCCTCGCATCTTACTAGTTGCGTGGAGTTAGGAGTGGGGCAAGTTGATCTGTTCATCATACTGGTTATTTTCATCACTTTGCCAAAACAAACATGAGGTATCCAAATTGCTCACAGAAGCTAAAAATCAAGATCACAATATATCTACAGTATCACGTATCAGCATCATGAAACACAAAAAGAAAACAAACATTTGCATCATTTGTTTTCCATTGCATACATTCTAGAAAGCATATAAAACATACATCGTAGTATACACGAGGAAGCTGGAAACAGAAAGGGAAAACATGAGTGACAAGTTTTGATCCAAAAACGAATGCATATATATAAATAATCAATGTTTATATACAATGCCATCATGCTCTAGGCATGGTCAAAACGCTCAAAGAGCCCGTGATATACAAAAGAATCTATAGCACAAAATACATAGGAACCAAGTAGTCTCTCAACCCCTGCGCGACCCCTCCGAAGGTGCGCGCCCTCGTCTAGGACTCCGGCTACGCTGACGCTCTGAATGAACAGAGGGCTCAGGGTCCCGAGGGGCAGCCGCGGTCTCACCACGAGAATGGCTCCTCATAAGACGCTCAGCCATCCTGTAGCCCGCTAACTCTGTGCGAAGAGTCGACACCATCCTCGCCACGTGCCAAACAGGAGCAAAGACGTCGGTATGCCTACCGGCTGCTGAAGGCTCCCCGACATCTACAGATAGCTCCGCACGGGTCCTATCCATGGGGATCACTGGGAATCGGGCAGTACATACCTACGGATCGATCCCGCCACTCACAAGCCTCGCAAACAAAGGAGAAAAATGAATTAGAAACCAAGCAAGAGGCTAAAATATACAAGATAAAAACACAAGGAGAGATAGCAATTAAAACAAATCCTAAATTAAACAAACATTGAAAGGAAGAAAGGATAACTTACTCGGATCACCGGGCCTCCAAGATGGATCACTGGGGCCAGCACCCACCGCAGATGCCGCTGCCGACTGAGGGGCTGCTCCTGTAGCAGGGGCAACATGTCACCCCACAACCGACTCGTCCTCTCCACCATGGCCCTGAGAGAGTGGCTCCTCTGAGACTAGAGTGTCTCTCTCTGCGCTCTGCTCGGCCCTCTCCACCTGCAAAATATCCTGAGTGTCATACCACTCAGGATCGCTATCATCAGTCTGCTCCTCCGACCCTCCCTCTGTAAGCTCCTCAGAATCGGAATCAATGTCTATAGGGTCATCGCTGCTGTGAGCAGGACCCGCAGCAATCTGAAGCAAAGGTGCCCGAGGCGCACCGGCTCTCCCTCTGGCCCGAACTACCCTCCTGGCTGCAATGGGAATGCCAGGAGTAACCACTGTCCAGCCTCGGCCTCTAGGCCCCCCTCTGGCCTCGCGAACTGATCTGTAAACTGGTGCCACTGGGGGAAGCATGCCCGTATATGGAAGGCCAAACTACTGAGGAACTCTGCCAAAAGGATGTACCTCCACCCGTCCCACACGGTCGATGAGCTGCCCTGTGGTGGAGCAAGAGATCAATGTAAGAGTCTCCTCTCCCCATATACCGGCCATAAGCTGGTATGGTGTCGCCTCCATATCTGCTGTAGTGAGGGAAGCAACTGGCTGGTGAGGTGCTCTAAGCACCGACATGTCTGACCATCTGGCTGCCCTCACAGCCCCAGGATCTGCCACCTCCACGCCTCTGCCATAAGGGATAAAATGCTCATACACCCAACTCATGACTAGAGTAGGGTGGCTCAATGACTGTCCCTGTAAACGGACCACCCTATACAAATCATGGTAGGTGGTCCCTGAATATCTCGCGCCCTGTGCGTATATCCGGCCATGCCCCTCTATCTGTGCAATGATGGGGGCCCAACAGTATAGTAAAGTATCCCCTCCCTTGTCCCCGATCAGCCTCGAGGCAAGGATCCCCATGATAGCCTGTCGAAATATGGGGATGGGAAAAGAAGGAATGGATCGAACTCTCACTCCCTTCTTCGACCCCGTGGAGATGGCTGCATCCCCCATGTAGCCTGCCCACTGTGCAATCTGTGCTCGGGACCCTGCCGTCTCTAGTATGAGTCTCCTCCCAATGATCGGGACCCCCAGGATACGGTAGACATCCTCCAAAGTAATGGTCCACTCACCACGGACCCCTGGCAATCGGAAAGTGTTCCGATCTGCGTCCCAATATGAAAATAAGTCACAAAGGATGTGACTAGATGGTGTGACATGGGGCACGCGCGATATACGCAGTATGCCGGCCCTCTGTAGTGTGTCCTCCTCATCCTGAGAAAGGGCATCCAATATCCCGGAGAGCCAATCACACTCTCTCTCGGCTCCATCTGATATACTCCGCTCTCGCCTGCATACACCCAAAAACACACAAAACAGAGCAAGTTAGTATCTGAACAATACCAAGAAGGTCATAAAAACATATAGAAGTGCAAGAAAATACAAGTGCAATCTCAAAAATCAAGTTCTTTTGCATTCTGGTCAGAACCGCCGCCCTGAGCAGGGAGGCGGTTTTGTAACCGCCGCCTTAAGGGCGGCGGTCGTGTAACCGCCGCCCTGAACAGGGCGGCGGTCATGTAACCGCCGCCCTGGCCAGGGCGGCGGTCGCGGTCCGAAACCCCGCGGGTTGCTAACCCCAAAAAGCCCAAAATGAGGAAAAATAGACCATTTAAACTAAAAATGGAGCCTACCCAGTAGGCGCCCCCCCTAGGTGGACCTTTTGAACCTAACATTTTCAAAAATAACCCCCCCATTATGACGAATTTAACATTTCAAATTTAAAGGGGGAAAAACACAAAATGGAAGAAAACCAACCTGTGATCGCTGAGGTCGGTGTTCCGCACGTGGAGGCATGATCACGATCTCACTGCGAACGTCTCGACTCTACTCGCGTGAGAAACCGTCACCGTGGGTCCCAGAGCTCAAAATCAATCAAATCAACTCGCGCAAATGAATAGGAAAATGGGCCCACTTTCATATATATATCATTCTGTTTCATTTTAAAATGACTTTTTCACAGGTTTGGAGCACTGATGGAGGTAAGTTTCTATCCCCGCACGAATGGTACGTTCTCATTCCCTATTATTTTAGCGTTTATTTTCCAAGTTATTGCATCTATCTGCACTTGAGCTCTCTTTTCATTTTGCAGGTAGCGGGAATTTCGGATGGCGTCATCTCAACACACGGACGAGTAAGGTATAGCTTCTAACTCCCCATTTTGGGACTGCCATACTGACCCACCGTTTTATGCCTCTTCATGGCTAAAATGCTTCTCCGAGGGGGCAATATGTACGTACCCAAAATTGTAAGGTATCAGATCTGCTGCCATAAAGTGTAACAAGTGCCCCGATGATGATACAGGTCTCCTCGCAAGGTGTTCGGGATCCAGAAAAGCCCTCAGAGTATGCGTTAACATCCCGCATGCCCCGCTTAGCCCCCGCGCCCTTTTTTTCCCCTTTTCCCTCTTTCCTTGGCCTCTTGATCTTCAGTGATGAAACCGCCGCCCCGCAGGGCGGCGGTCTCGTGACCGCCGCCCTGATCAGGGCGGCGGTCCTCAGAACCGCCGCCCGCTCGAGAGCGGCGTCCTATGCGCGCATTTTCCAAAATTCTCTTTTTGACGCGACTCGCATGAAATATCATGATTCACCAGCTTTTCCTTGCCGACTTGAGCATGCATTTATGTTTTTGGTCCCCTGGAATAGTGTTTTTCCTTTGTTTATTGTTTAGGAGTTCCATTTGGTTTTGGTTTTTGGATGTTTGAATTCCTATAAATGCATGGTTTGTGCATAAGCAAATGGTCTGCCCCTCATTCAATTTCATGCTCTGATTCTCATATTTCAGTCTTTTATTCTGTTTAGAAGCCATAGTGTTAATTCCTTGCATGTTTAGATAGTATTGTTCAGCTGTTAGTAAGCCACAGACCCATCTTGTGCAGGCAGTGTTGTTATCTCATCCAAATCCAGTTAGAAGCTTGCCTCTGAGTTTCTCTTTGCTGTAGATTTGCTTTCATCGTATCTTGGTGTTCTTAGTTCAATTCATTATATGCCTGGTTAGCTTTATTCACTGGTTGGTAAGCCACATATCCAACTTGTGCAAGCAGTGTCTTTATTTTATCCAATCTATTGGAACAGAATCGCTTAAGAAGCCATTAAAGTTGCAGGTTTTGCTCTTCGTATAGGATAGTTACAGGTTCTGGTCACTTCATGTTGCATGGCTCGCAGTAAAATCCCGCTAGGAATCGCATAAGCCAAGCTCTGTACTCTTGCGCTATCCCTCTCCTACTCGCATTTTCGGTCTGCATTCTAAGTTGTCCTTGTCCCAAAATCTACTCCTATCGGTGCTAGCATCACACGCTTTTCTGGATCCACGTGAACACGAAAGAACGAGGAGATCATACTGAGGGGACGAGATCACATACACCATCGGATTCGCCACTGTTCATGGAATCCAGGTTTTAAATTTCAAAGTTCTAGTTAGAACCATATCAAATAGAGTAGTTAATCACTTTATTTCAATAAATTCTATTCTCGATATGCAGGAAGTCATGGGGATTGATAGTTTCGAGAAACTATGATTCACTCCTCACTTCGAGGTAGGATCGAGAATCTTGCAGTAGATTAGACAAGCTATTTTATTTATTTAGAGTAATTCTACAAAATCGCAAGTGAGCAAATAACTACACTCGGTTATCTTGTCTGTTTTAAATTATTGTTTAGTTATTATTTCTAGATACGCTTAAAATAGTTTGCTTTCCTTAAAATTATTAAAATTTTCTTAGAAGAATAAAAGTTATATATGTTAGATTTATTTCACATAGTTAGAATTTGTTTCGTTACAGTTAGATTTGCATTTTGTTTCGTATGACAATCACGGGACCTCAAGAGCCCAGGGAATATATATTTGAGCCAATCGTGCCTCAACCAAACCTAGTCACAGCAATAGTTGACATAGACCAAAATCTCAGGATACAAGTATTCCGAACAACCACAGATTTACAACAGATCAGTTCTCAATTAAGAGGATTAAACATAGAAGACGACCAAGCACACACATTTTGGTCGAACCAACCAAACTATAGATTGCCCTAGGCAAAGCACTCACATGACTGTAGAAGGGCTCGAAAGAGAACAAACATTCGGGTGCGATCCTTTAGTTCCACAGCCAGATGCTGGGACACCCTCGTAGATATAGATACCAGCTTAAGAATCCAGGTCGCGAGAACCCCTGTAAGGTATTCTGAGAAGATTGCACAACTATTGGTTCTAAATATAGAAGTTGAGAAAGCATACGATTACTGGATACTAGGGATTAGAACTTGATCTCGCGTATGACCATAACAGGACCGCAACAACCGAGAGTCTATGGTTGTGATCCACAGATCCCACAGCCCAACGAGTCCACAAGTCAATTAGATATAGACACTAACCTACGCACCTTGGTATTCAGGTCCACTCCACTTCCACCTATCATCATCGAACAACTGTCCTTACTAGATATCATGGCTAACGAAGCTAGGGAATTCTCGGACTAGGCCGTAAAATCATCCGTAGAGTCAATTATATTCATCATCCACTATATGACCTTATCAGGAGATATACACGAAACTATCCCGGGTCATTTTCCACGTATTCCGCAACCCATAGATCGAATCACGCCAGAGCTCGATATTGATTGGAGCCTTCGAGCAGTCATCCTCGCTGATCGATCTATCACACCAGTCCAAGTTAGAAGGGCCTTCTTTGCCTTAGATTCACAAATTCCACTAGTGCGTGTCGAAGACATTAGACTGCCTAACTAGTTTGTCTGAATCCAACGCATATTCTACCCCCACCAGCTGTCTCGGCACGACCTCGAGAGGTCGGGTACGTGGAAGAGTCACTTGTAGATTCTTGCCTCTGCCATTCAAATTGTCCAGTTTTTTGAATGTAAATTGTATACTGCTGCATATTGTACTAATTTGCAGGTTGCCATAGTCAACTGAAAACTTTGTAACTACTCAAAATCGGCAGAATTGTAATCAAAAACAATAAAAAATTGGTTCTGTAACACTCACGAGATCCTAGATCTCATTCGCAGTGTTCGGTATATACGGTGCCTCTAGGAAGCGCTTACGGGTAAAGCCATCGTAACTACTACTACACTTAACGCCTAATATAGCTGCAACAACGTTGTCTGGGCATCGTCCCTATAAATCGACGGGGAGTAATAAGGTCACAGTGCACACACTATGAACCATCCCATCCGTCTGTGAACGATTGCACGACATAAATCCGAACTGAGAAATTATCCAAGTATATAGTGAAGTTACACACGCGTATGAGGATATTTCTTTGAGCCAGTGTCAATAATCACACAAACCCCTTTCAGTATTGTCTTGGTACCACGTATTGAATTCTTTCATGTACGTTAACGCCTCTTTCACATACCACTGGGTATATAGAAAGGGAAAGCTTCTTCCATGTACCGATGGGTATATCGGAAGGGTGCGTATATAGAAAGGTTCGGTATATCGGACTGACGGTATATAGATTGGGATACCTAATACCTGGAGTGATAAGAGCCAAACCCTGTCAGTGATCTCTGCAAAATGGGCACCAATGCCGCAAAATTTTTCTTCCAGATTCACAATTGCTCAGAGGAAGAAACTATGTTGCATGGAAGACAAAAATAAAGACACAACTTGAGTTTGAAGAAATATGGCCTGTTGTGACTGGTACTCTAACTAGATCAACAACTGATACAACACAACAACGACAGTTTGATAGAGCAGATCAGAAAGCAAAACTCATCATCTTGTTTGGAGTGTCCGACGATGTGCAAGCCCACATTCGAGATGCCACAACAGCAAAAGAAGTGTGGGATAAGCTGAGCACAATATATGAGGCCAAGAACAAGAATGTCATACTAAATTTGCAGAGTCAGTTACATACATTGAAGTTCAAGCAGAATGAGAAAATTGAAGCTTTCCTAAGAAGAGTTGCAGAGTTGAGGGCTTCACTTCTAGCCCTAGGAGAAGAGGTCAAAGATGAATCTCTCGTTCCCATTGTTCTGAGAGCTCTCCCTTCTTCTTACCACATTTTTGTCACAACTCTAAACTTGTCAGATACGACAATTAGTTTTGACAAGCTGGTAAACCTACTGCAACAAGAGGAAGCAATGCATAATAAGGATGATGAAGAGGAGCAGGCATTGTCTTCACATCAAAAATGGAAAGGAAAAGGTAAAGGAAAACCTAAATCCTATTAGAAGTGCCAACATCATAATCAGTATCATGGGGACAATCAATAGAAGAAGCAATTTCCAATTTGCAAAAGAGGACATGACTTAAAAGATTGTTGGTATAACACTTATAAGAAAGGTTCATCAAGAAAATTTGGACCACAACAACAACAATCTTATAAGGGAAATTCTAACAACTATCACGGGTAGAAAAAGGGGAACTAGAAAAGAAGACCCCACCAGTAAGGTAATATTGCTGAGCAACAAGAACAGTCAGACAATGAAGACTTCTTGTTCATGCTTTCGATCAAGTGAACCATCCACGTCATCTAGTGATGTCTGGTATGTTGATTCGGGAGCCACTCGACACATGACTGGCCACAAAGACTAGTTTATCTCAATGAGGGACACGCAATCAAAAAATCATGTTTCGTTGGGAGATGATTCTTCATATACAGTTTCAGGGATTGGGAACATCTCTCTACCCCTTGGTTCATGCAAATACAGACTATCAGATGTCCTATATGTCCCTAGGTTGACAAAGAATCTTCTTTCAGTTAGTCAAATCCTAGATCACAACCTAAAAATTGACTTTGATAGTCAATCCGGCAAGAAAACGTGTTTGATTCGAGATAAATCAAGAGGCTCGAAAATAATTGCAAAAGCCTCCAATGTGGGACACATGTTCCAACTTGATTTTGTTTATAGAGATGATCAAGCACTTGTGGCTAAAAATTCCACCTCAGCGCAGTTGTGGCATCAGAGATTTGGTCATGTTAGTTTTAAATATCTCGAAACACTTCACCGGCGTAATATGGTACATGGGCTACCTTCTCTTCAGAAGGATACAGACAAGTGTCCTCACTGCCTAGCAGGAAAACAACACAGGGCTTCATTCCAAAAGAGTACTTTTCGAGCTCATGGTAAACTTGACCTAGTTCATACCGATCTTTGCGGTCGATGCAGCCAAGTCATTCTGGGTTCCAGTACTTCATGCTTTGTGTTGATGACTATTCGAGGAAAATGTGGATTTTTTGTCTTCGCAAGAAAAGTGAAGCATTTGAAACCTTCAAAAAGTTCAAAGTAGCAGTTGAGAAAGAAACTGGTCGTCACATCAGAACTCTCCACTCAGATCAAGGGGGAATTCACTAGTGATGAGTTCAGAGACTACCTACAAACTCATGGGATTCATCGACAAATGCCTCCTCCACACACACCACAGAAAAATGGTGTTGTTGAGAGAAGAAATCGTACTATCATGGAAATGGTGCGATGCATGATCGATGATTCCGGACTTGCAAAGACATTTTGGGCAGAAGCAGTAAAAACAACAGTGTATTTGTTGAACAGAGCGCCCACAACTGCTCTTGATGGAATTACACCACAAGAAGCATGGTCAAAAAGGAAACCATCCATTGCACACCTCAGAGTATTCGGGTGCAAAGCAAGCATGCACATACCCAAACAAAATAGAAAGAAATTGGACATGAAGTCACAAAACTCATCTTCATTGGGTACAGTGAAGAGACTCTTGGGTATAGATTGATGGATCCTAAGACCAGAAAAGTCTACACCAGCAGAGATGTTGAGTTTTTCGAGAAGAAGGAAGCAGAGTCTCCTCCTCCAGGACTCGCAAGATGTAGATTTTTCACCTATTGTAAAAATTGAAGCTAGTGTTCCCTCAGAAGATGAAAGTGATGATGGGGATGATGGTGTTGATCAAATAGAACCACAACCCATGGGAACAGTTCAACGTATGCCTAAATGGTGTACAAGTACATTACGAGATGCAAGATTGGATGCTCCACCAGATACATCCACCCCTGGACCCATGACTGCAAAGAAAGCAAGAGAAGAAGTTAACTTTACTTTGATGAGTAGAGTTATTGAATCAGATGAGCCCTCTACAGTCCAGGAAGCCCTACAGTCAAAAGCTTTGAAAGATGCCATGGATTCTGAATATCAATTAGTGATGAAGAATAACACTTGGCAGCTTGTTGATCTTCCACGGGAAAAACCCATTGGATGTAGATGGATATTCAAAACTAAGTACAAAGCAAGACTTGTAGCAAAGGGGTACGCACAAAAAGAAGGCATTGACTATGAGGAGACATTTTCTCCCACAGCTAAGATCAAAATGATTAGGATGATCTTTGCTCTAGCTGCTCAGTTTGGATGGAAAGTTCACCAAATGGACGTAAAAAGTGCCTTCCTAAATGGAGATTTACAAGAAGTCTACATGACTCAACCTGAGGGATATGTCAGCTGGCAACTTAGGAAAGTGAGGATGATCGATGCAACGAAGAAAGATCTTAATTGATCGTTCGACATGACCGATCTCGGGCTGATGCACTATTGTCTTGGATTAGAAGTGTGGCAGAAAGAGAATCATTTTTTTTTCTCAGATGAAATATACCAAGACTACGCTCGAGAATTTTAGGATGATGGATTGTACACCAATTGCTACACCTTTGGAGAACAGATTATGGTTATCTTGTTCGAGATCCATCTCCCGAGGTAAGTGCCACTCTATCGGCGGTGATCGGGAGTCTCATTTACCGACTTACACTAGACTAGATATCAACTTTGCGCAGTAAGTTATTTATCTAGGTTCATGAAAGAACCCAAAGTTTGTCATTGGAAAGCAGCAAAGCGCATTTTGAGATATCTCAAAGGATCAATGGATCTTGGTATAGAATACAAGAATGAAAACTTCTTCTTGATGGATATTTGATTCGATCATGCGCAGTAACATTGATGATAGAAAATCCACTTCTAGATTTGTATTCTTTATGGGATCTAGACCAATATCATGGGGAAGTAAGAAACAACACTTTGCTTCTCGCTCTTCCCAGAAGTTTGAGTATCATTCTGCAGAGAAGCTTGTCAAGCGATATGGATACGTCGCATACTAGAAGGACTTGGAGTACCACAGGAGAAACCTACCACCATGTATGTTGACAATGAAGGTGTTCTCAAGCTTGTTCGAATCCAGTGTTTCATGAGAGAACGAAGCACATTGAGGTACAGGTTCATTTCATCCAAGAACATGTCTTGAAACACAATATACAAGCTTCATTTTTCCCAACAGCTGAACAACGAGCAGATATCTTCACAAAGTCACTTGCACGTGAAAATTTTGAGTTGTTTAGAGAGTTCCTCTCCTCATCCCTTGAGGCAATGTAAAATTAAGGGGGGGAATGTTAGGTAAAACTTAGTGTAAGTAATTTTACATTAGTTGGTTGTGTTTACCGTAGGTAAAATCTTATTTTGTTATATTGTTTATTCGTATGGTTTATTTGTTGAAACTATATTTTGTATTTATTCATTCCCGTATGTATTTTGTTATAGCTGTTTAATAGCTTGGTTGTATGGATATGACTGTGCAATACCTATATATATTGCAGTCATCCATTGCTATGTAATTTTGATGGTTTTGTAGATTAATAAAATTATACAGGCTGCCTCCCTATTTCGGTCCTTCGAGTCCTCACATTGTTTTTCGTGAGAATGTGCAACAGGAAATTGACAATTTCGAGCACGACAACTATACCCCTATGCCAAAATTTTCATGTTTTATCATTCTTAAGAAACCCTGATTTGTTCAAATCGGTCCAAATTATTTCCCAACCAATGCCATGATATTATCCTAGGTGATTTAGGAAATTCCATTCATTCCCCCTAGGTGATTTTGGGAGTTCATTGAAAATGTTATCTTTTGGCGGTATATGGAAGGGCTATTATTGGCCTTCCCGGGATTGGATCAACCCCCTAGAGCAAAGAAAAAGGGAAAAATTCAACATGACGGTGAATAGAAGACATTATAACATCATGGAAATTATTTTAGAAGGATTTGGGAAGTTCTGAAAGAATTGGAGCAGTCTGAGTGAAAATAGGGTTCACAAGCCTAGGCAATACATAGGCCTAAAACAACTGTTGAGCTTGAAACGAAGATTCCAGGAGCTCCATATGGAGTTATAAGTAAAACAAAACATCTTCAAAAATAGGATTCCAAGACCTACATGATGGTGAAATAATATTTTTCACAACACCTTGGCGTATATGACCTGGAAGACAATTTTTCTCGTGTACAAGTGGAGTCCCAAATCAAAACTCGATTTTTGGGGATAATATGATCGAATCAAGACATTATACCCACATCGTTGGATTCAAAATTCCATTTCTAGTTAGGATCATATAAATTTTCACCAAGAAATTGCATCAGAAGCTCAAGTTATCTACATTCCAAGTTACCCTCTCAAAGGCAGTTCAGGACTTAGTCATTTTTTCGAGAGAACACGTGCTAGCACCAGAGCACAGCGGCAGGATTTCATGTCCCCCACATCCCTGAGGTCAGGTACATCACCCCTTGGAAAATTTTCCTAACTCTCATGTGACCCTTGGGATCCTCATATGACCTCCAGACCTGGCAGTTCAGCCCTCAAGTGCTTATTTGGAGCATGCATTCCCTACCGTCGGATCGGTCGCCATGTGTCAGCTCCAGGACCACCATGGAATTTGATGTACCTTATGCACATGAGGTGGGGGAAATCAAACCTTGAAAAATGCACCCAACTCCTATGGGGAGTCATTTTTACACCCACATGACCATCGTTCGGCTCCGAAGTGCGGTTTTGAAGCATCCATTCCCTATCGTTTGATCAAAGTGCCACGTGTCACCTCCAAGACTACCGTGGAAACTGATGTACCTTATGTACTTGAGGTGGGAGACATTAGACATGGAAAAATGTGGCCAGCCCCTAGGAGGATTCTTTTGGACACCCACGTGACCTCCTTTCAGCTCCCAGTGCTTCAAATAAACTTTTTCCTCCTTCATTCCCTGTCGTTGGATCTAGTGCCACGTGTCACCATCTTGCTCATTGTGGAAATTGATGTCCCTCACATCCCTGAGGTTAGGAAAATCAAGCTTTGAAAAATTCACCCTAACCCTAATTGTGCATATCTTTTTAAAATCTCCCAAGTGTCGCTTTCTTCATTTCTAACTTCTAAACATTTTTGTGCACTCCATTTCTTCCTCTACAACATTCTACCGTCACTCTGCCATTGCAAATGCTCAGAACAGCTCGACCCAAGCACTGAAACAAACTCCCCATGGTGATTTTCAGGTCTTAGAAGGATCTTTCATCAAAACAAGAAGGAGAAATGAAGAGCAAGAAGGAGAGAACAGTGAAAATCCCCATAGCCTAAAAATGAAGATCTAAAGAAATGTTGCAAACCGGTGCATGAAACAACAAACCATTTGCTGCTGTTCATTCCTCTATCCAAGACCATCAAAAATACACCTTCAAACTCCCCCTCATGTGTCGAGCAGCCACAATGAAGAAATCTCATTTCCGGCTCAACGAAGAAAGAAGTAAGATTTCCCGTCAAACTAGTTGCCAGATTGAAGTAAGATCGCACGTGAAGCACTAGAAGAAAAACCCACATCAAAAATATAAATTTTATTGTAAATGGAGGATAAAACCAGACCTGCAATTTTCAGGTCCATTAATGGCTACCGTACCTAGAAGCACTGCCAGGTCCAAAAATTAAAACTTTAAAATCTCCTAGATTATTAAGCGGGCGGGCCCAAAATTTTAGAGGGAGGATATTGGGAAAAACCCATATCAAAAAACTTTGTTCCACGTCAATCCAACTCCCAGAGGAAAACTTTCTAAAAATAGCAGGTCTACTACATAGGAACTGCTATTTTGGGAAAGTCATTAATAGAAGAACCTGTGAAGGAGATGAAGATATTCGAGGTGCACTACAGCTAAGAATCCACCAAAATGGACATTTTTGGAACTTACTAAAAATAGTAAGTGGGCCCTTGAGCACCTGCTAAAAATAGAAATTTGATCCAAAGGAGTGAGGAATGCAGGGAGAAAGGGGAATCAAGGTCACAACACTCAGCAAAGGATCGAGAGAGTTGCCTTTTTCACACTTACTAAAAATAGTAAGTTACACTCAAAGAGAAGTTTTGGCACAATGGGATGTACAAGGATAATCATTCAGGGGGACATCATTGTTCGGGGGCATCCTCGTCATTTTTCACAGGGCATTTAAGATCTATCTTAGTTCATTCAACTTAGTGAGCGTTAGTGAAATAATTTGGAGGAATTTCATAGTGTGCAAGGAGTTCGAAGATTCAAAGTTTCACTACATTTGGAGCTTTCCATCAATGAGGATGTAGTGCCCGACTTTGGGACATCGGAAAACAAACCAGATATTACTAAAAATTTGGGATAAATTTTTTTTTTAAAGTAGACATTAATTATTTGTGCTCGGTTTTACCCCTTTCCCATTGATGATTTGTTTAAATTAATTAATACCTTACCCGGGATTAAAAGGCACTAGCCCCAAAACAATTTAATTACCTATTACAACAAGACTTACTAAGGTTACCGAAATAAAAACACACCTCCTTTAATTTTATTAGTTTGCCCCCTTTAAATTATTTGACCACACTCCACATTGGATAATTCTATTAATCCTATTAAAATATTTTGACTTAGAAGTGCAGGATTCAATGATGACCCTAGGATCAAACCAATCCTAACCCTTGTTTTTCATCTCACCCTAAAAATTACCCTAATCCTCTCTTTATCATTTTCTTCTATTTCTCATTTTGTTTGGTTTTCTTTTTTTTCTTTTTCTCTCTGAGTGCGGAGTTGGAAAGAAGCTAACTCTTTGTGGCCACGGGAAAACAATGGACGGGGGGAAAGGTTCGACCTTCCCCCAACAAACTTGGTTAAGAATTTTTTTTTTTTTTACGTTTTTCCTTTTTTAATATAATAAATGGTATATATATTAAAATTATATATATATATATATATATATATATATATATATATATATATATATATATATTAACACACATATAATATATATATGTTATATTTTAAAATTATAAGTATAATATTATACATATAATGTATATTCCATTATACACCAATAAATCTGCAAAATAGATTTATATTAACATAACAATTTAATTATGACTTAAAACTTAACTAAAATGTAGTTGCCTTTTAAAACAAAACTACATTAGATAAATTCTGATTATACTTATTTTTGTATATAATGATAAAGATTGTTTATTGCAGCATTGTAAAGTATAGATTTCTAAAGTCCCATTCTAGTCTCAAACTTTTCAAAACTTGTAAAAAGAAATAAGGGTATTTTCAAGAATGCTTTTAATCTCACATTTATGCAAGTCCTCAATATTTTTCAAAGATAAAATCTACAACAATGAAAAAAAAAGAACTTTCCAATAATTTGTTTCCTTTTTTTTTTAGCAAATTCCATAGATTTTCAAGATTTCATATAAGGAAAAGGCTTACTTTCTTTACACTACCCTCTACTTCAAAAAGATATTCAAAACAATACTTATTAAAGGAATGTAATTATCTTCTATTCAAACATTTTAAATAAGTATAAATATCTTACAAAACTCTTTTGTAACATCCCTCAATACCTCATATTACATACATGCTAAATACACAAGATGACAATCCAACAACTTCCTTTCCAAGGTTGAAAGAAAGTCTTCAAATACAATGGACTACCAATCTTACAAGTGATTCCAAATCACAAAGAGGATACTTTACAAAACAAGAAACCCTTCAAATAGCCATATCTTAGAGTCACAAAGAGAGAATGCCAACAAAGTGAAGGAGACAATGAGCACCAAGATGACAAGAGACTCCAAGTTTCCACCTCATAAACCTTCCAACTTCAAGAGCTCCCAAGAATCCAACACAAGAGAAAATCTTGGTTTTTTACCACCCAATCATAGGCATCATTACATGTCTTTCCCAAGGTTGGGATGTATGCTAGCCTCCCCCAAGCCCATGGGAAAGAGGACTACCGTCCACAACTTGCACAAGAGTGAGGGTGACCAAACAAAAATGCATCCACAAGACATAAGACAAAAATAACAATAAGACTCCAAATTTTACAAGGAGGAGAACCTATGTTCTACCTCAAAAGTGGGGAAGAGAGGAGTAGAGTTCTCCAAAGGTTACATCCAAAATTATTTACAAAAATAAAGATCTCCATACCCTCCTTATTGCTCCTAATTCATTCAAAAACCCTCCTTATCTCTCCACCCTTTCACCATTTCCTTCTTGGAAGGATTTTCAAACCCCAAAGGGTTTCCTTACCAAGAATGGGGAAGGAGATTCAAGCCAAATGAATCAACTTCCCCACCTCAAACCATTTGAGGGGAAACACTAAAACCCTACAAGGCTTGTCCATCAAGCCTTGAGGATTGAGAGGGAAAAATCCCTCTCTCTTCCCCCACAAACTCCAAAACTCCATCATGCCATATGATGGAGGGAGTAAAACAAGCAAACAATAACCAAAATCCACATGCAAAAACAACATTTCCAAGTAAACAATCTAACAACTAACATGAATACAACACATACAATAAGGCTTAAGATCCTACCTCAAAGGAAGCTCTCCAAAAATCTTCCCAACTTCAAAATTCTCTCCTTCTTGATCCAAGAAAACTCAAGCTCCAAATCACCCAAGCATCCAAGCCAAAGGGCTCCCCCAAAAAAAGTCCTCTTCTTTTTCCATGAAGGGGAATTTGAAGAGGAACAAGCAAAAATCCTCACAAATGAGGGAGTGACATGTGCCACCCCTCTCCCCCTTCAAGGTCAAAGATGCCAAAACAAAAGAGAGAAAGGATAAAATTCCTTTTAGCTCTCTTCTCCCAAATTAACCAAATTGGTTACAAAACAAACAAGTGCAACTTTTAACAAAAACACTTATCCAAACCCCCTTACATGGATGTGACCAAAGGGAAGGAAAAAGGTGAGGGAAAACTCCCTCTAGCCTTGGAAATAAGCTCCCCTACCTATTAGGTAGGGTCCAAGGGCCCATTTTAATGATAAGGGAACCCCCAAACTAAAAAGAGGTCCCCAAAATGCCTAAAATAACCCAATTTCGGGTTTTGCATTTTTGGCACAAGGGTAGAGGGTGTGGGGACCACCCAAGGGTTCACATGTGACCCTAAACCCTTGTGATTAAGTACACCATTAAACAAAATCAAAACTTAATGAAAGTGGGATCATTAATTCCCAAAAACAAGTTTACAACACAACTAATTACCCTAAGCAAGATTAATAATTCAAGGCACATTACATTAAAAAATTGGGGTCACTCATGGTGCCCAAAACAATAAACTCCAACACTAAGGTTTCACACAATGAACATGGCTAGGACTCAGCCCATGGGCTGCTTGTGTAAGATTTTATAACTAGCCTGAATCCCACGTTCTCCTGTAAACCTATCACCTGCACACTCATTGCACACATTAACCACACCTGTCCGATAAAATATAAATTAACTACTTAGTAAGATATTAATGAGTTCAAAACTAACATATCATCCTACTGGAATCAAAGTGTGACAACGTACACAATTATACTCAATTTACCAACAGTTAGACATATAACCATAAAATCCCAACATGCAACAACTAAGTATCCATCAATATAATTACGTTCCAAAAACAACATCATATCCATTAGTATCCATGACATCATATGATAATGCGACAACATAGAAATTAAGCTAAATTGGCGCCATACGCCTAAATGTCCATACATGTCTAATAAGATCAAATCTCTAAATATAATGTCCAAAATATAACAATCCCTGCTGAAACATGTCAATGAGTAAGAAAACAACAAGTAACTGAGCTATAAAAATGTGGGCACTACGAGAGGATCAACGGACTTCATCAGGAATGACATCTCCTCTTCCCCCCAACTTTCTCTCACTTTTCAATATTCTAATTTCACGTTGGGGTTTGCACTTTTAATATGACTTAAGAGACTTTAGAAACATAATGTAAATTAAGTCACCTTGCTATTATAAAAGGGACTTAAATATTTGAAGTGGAATATGAACAATCTTAAGTCATATTAAGGTATTTGAAAGGTCATGAGGAAGATGAAGAGTCATATTCTATTCTATAAATTGTAAAGCCATTCACATTTCAAGGTTGTTGGCGATTGATCTTGTAGACTCAAGAGTGCATTCTACCTTGAGAGAAAGTAAAGGAGATAGCCATTTTCTTCTACTCTCTTCCCCTCTCAAATTTCTTCCATTCCTACACTATGTAAAACTTTTGTTCAAGCATCAATACAAGAAGGAGTTTCTAGCTTTCTTTGACCAAGGGATTTCATGACACTTTGTTCTCATCAAATTCTATTTGGTCTTGTTGTCATTTACTGTGGTTGTTTCTTCTCATAAATGCATGTGTTGAAGTTTCTAACTAGTGTGTGTGCAGGAATCTAATTTTCTACCTGCAACATTAGTTCTCCTATCTCCATTCTCACTCCCTTTCCCACTTTCGTAAAAAGTCATCTCTTACGTGTATATGCAAGCATTTGCCGCATGGTCAATGGAGTACCCCTGTTGGATCCCGGTCGAAAGGTCACCACGAAATCCACCTTTTATGCGCATGCACATACGGAAGCTACACCGTTAAGTAGAGGAATTTAGATTCCCAGAGCATTGGCAAGAAATCCACAAGTTTGTCCACCCGACAAATTTTCTCACCAACACTCATATAAACAAACATTTTTTTTTGTAATTATTAATAATTTTATTAGACTATATGGACTATCCCTAGCAGAGCCAAGTGTTGCACTACATACCCTCGAGAGGGATCAAGTCTTATGTAATTCTCATCGTACAATATATATATCTATTTTTATATAGGAAACATAGAAGAAGAATAGATATTTTGAATGGGCATATGCCTATTCTCATATAAGAATCATAGAAGAATAATAGAGATAAAATTTATTTTGTTTATGATTAAGTTTTTAGATAGAGATATTTATACCCATTCTCATATAAACAAACATTTTTTGTTTTGTAATTATGAATAATTGTACTATACTAACTAAACTACCCCTGACATAGCTAAGTGGTGCACTACATACACTCAAGAGGGATCAAGCCTTATGTATTTCTCACCTTCTTTCGTGTGTGTGTGTGTGTGTGTGTGTGTGTGTGTGTGTGTGTGTGTGTGTGTGTGTGTGTGTGTGTGTGTGTGTGTGTGTGTGTGTGTGTGTGTGTATTCATTCATTCTCATATAGGAAATAAAGAAGATGAATAGATATTTTAAATGGGCATATGCTCATTCTCATTTAATAATCATCGAAGAATCATAGAGATAACAATTTTTTTATGATTAAGTTTTTAGCTAGAGATATTAAGATGTTTAGGGTTTGATCCATCATATACAAGTGATTTTTAGTTCTCACATATGCACATTCTCATGTATTAATAATCATATAAGAATAATAGAGATAAATTTTACTTCATTTTAACATGGGTAGTTAATTTGTTTTAGAATGGTAATCAGTGCATTATGATAACCTTTATAGATAGATAATATTTCCTTTATAAGAATGTTTATAATGGGCACAATCCCATTCTCACACGAAAAACGTATTTTATTTTGTAATTATTAATAATTATATTATACTAGCTTGACTATCCCTGATAGAGCCAAGTGTTGCACTACATACGCTCGAGAGGGATCAAACCTTATGTAGTTCTCATCTTACAATAATGTGTGTGTGTGTGTGTGTGTGTGTGTGTGTGTGTGTGTGTGTGTGTAAAATTACACACACACAAACATAATGCATTTTTAAGAATGATAAGTGTGTTTGTATAAGCAATATTAAACTTCATCATTTTAATGCCTCTCATGTAGGAATCATAGAAGAAGAATATATGATTAACATTATAATACAAGAAATTAATAGAACTTAATCATTGTAGTGTCTCTCATATATGAATCATAGAAGAAAAATATATGATCAAAATTCTAATACAAGCAATTAATTGAAATTAATCATCTTGTATTTATATAAATGAAAATAACCTAAAACATGGTTATTCTAATGTTTGAAATTTATGTTTGTTTTTTTACTATGACAAAGTGATACTACCATGAAAATATATTGTTACCACCATTTATTCACTAATTAAAGGCAATTCTTCTAAAACACGTCTAACTACCATGCCACAACGAGGAACAATATATAAATGGAAATCAATGTTTTCGAAGGAAAATGTTTGTTTGTATGAGAATAAACATATTCACATTCTAAAACAAACTAAATTTATAAGATTAAAAATGTTAGTTTGTATGAGGATAGGCATATGCCCATTCTAAACATTCTAACATTTTGATACCTTGTGATAATGGAGAAGCGCCTTGCATATGCCCATTATTAGATAAGAATAAAAGAGAAAAAAATTAATTTGTTTTAGAATGGGAAGTTGTGCATTGTCAAAGTCTTACTTTGCTTTAGAGTAAGGAGTTGTGCATTATATATATAATATATATATATATATATATATATATATATATATATATATATATATAATATTGCTTGTATAATAATGTTTAGAATGGGAACAAGCCCATTCTCATATGAACAAATATTTTTATTCACACAACCAAACAAGCAAATATATGAGGGAACTTCAAATTGCATCAAATATAGGAGCCCCTCTGTATCATCCACACAACTAGACATCCCCACATCTAGCCAATATTTACCCTCCCTAGAATCCATCATGTAGAAGATACTTATGCCATCACCACCACACCATCAACGATTCCCGGTAGATATTATTGTCATCCCCGCCAAGGGTACTCCTCAAAATCTAAATCTAAATACCTTGGTGTCCTTCCATAGTGGTCCCTTAAGTATCACCATAAGAAGGTTGACATTCCTATGATCAAGAAAAAAATTCCCATCCTCCATCTTGGGGCCACATCCATCCATCTTAGGCCCCCTCCTTCATCATGATCTAAACCATCCAATTCTCTCCTAGGATCAACTCCTTCCTCTAGAGCACCTTAATCTACCCAGTCATCCAAGCCTAAATTATCCACCATCGCTTCTTCTTCTAGACCACCTAGACCCTAACACAATCCACCTTCATACTTGTCATCTCAGATCATCCCCAGCAGACCCCTCCTAGTGTATACATTAAATCCTATGTTGAGGTCCTCCAACATTTACTTTAGAATTCCACTATCATGCTTCCACCTATTAGATCCTTTGACCCAAACTATCTAAAGCCCTCATGGTTTGATCCTTATTGCATATATGCTTATCATCACACCCCGAGCCATGACATCGAGTATTGTAAGGCCCTCCACACCATTGTCCATGATCCTATTGAGTGAGAGGTCCTCTTCGATGAGTACACTTCTCCATCTACTACTTCATCCATAGAAAATACAATCCCCTTTACCACATCTCCATATAATCAACTTCTTGGGTTTCTTCACTTTTCTACATCATTTCCCATCACTTCTCTTGACGAGGGTCCTTCGTTGTTCATTAATACTATTTTCCTTGATACACTATCTTCCTAACATCCATATCCTTTGACATCCACTATCCTATCCACATCCCTTTCATTGGGGAGCATCTTCCCACATGTTTTTGATCCTTTAGCATATTTATACTCATCTTCATTGATTTATCCTCCTACGCTAGGGGGACTTCTTTCTAGGACTTGTCTATTCATGGATTAGTTCCTTTCCATATTCGACATCATCCTATCTCATCTAGCTTGGTTTATCTGATCATACTTTCATCCCCTCTTCCTACGACCACCTTTGTGTCCATATCTGTGTTTCCCTTTGGAAGAAGCTGTGGCTTTAAACTCGCCATTATAGTGCCTATCTCATAATATTTAACTAAATCATATTATTTGATCCCGATTTATCTTGTGTCTCTAGGGGGACCATTTTTTCATCTTAAATGCGTACCATTCTCTTTCTTAATAAGTAGTGTTTTCTCTTATTTTCTCTTGTTTACCTTATCTCCTCTTCCAAAGTGAGATGCTAATCTCTTAACTTTATCTAGAACGTCACTACTCTAGAAAGGATCCAACTTAGAAAGTTTTCCACTAACTAGATTAGACCATACTTTATTACACATAAGTATAGGTCGGGACCCTATCATCTGGCCTCTCTCGAAGGTAAATTAGAAGTGGAACCACTTAACGCATTGCACATGCAACCATTCTATTGTTAGCACATTTATCAATGTGCCCTTAGTCATGTCTTTAGATCATTCCTCTATCCATCCCCTTCCATTTATCATCGTGATGATTTGGAACTATGTGGTCTTCTGTCACTTCCTATATGTGACCTTAAATATGGGCACCATATCTCTACCCATAGAATTTTTCTTATGGATAGGTTCTCCCCTTTGGTGAGAAATCCATGATCATTACATCTATTACCCTCTTATTCACCTATTAGAACCATGTAAAGGGTATAGGGATGTCTCTTGTACATTCTTTATCCCCTCTTAAGGGGTCTACTTAGCTATTCATAGCTCTCCCCCATGCAAAATCAAAAATCATGGACGGTCAAATAAACTGATCCCTCAAATGAAAATTGTTCGTGTAAAAAGGAAAAATATATATTTTAAGAGCATGACATCAAAATCAAATAAATAGACCGATCTCACGAAGGATTGCTATCATTTATTCATTCCATATATATATTGTAAAGTAGACAATACCCTTGAAGGATGGTTACTCCTTATGGCACATGAAGGCTTCATGCATTGATCAACCTTCCATTTTACATAGCATCCTAAGAAATCTTCCCACATTGATAAGCTTTCTCTTTCCCCTTCCTAGAGTTGGGGCATAGTTTAGGGAACACCACTTTTGGAGAACCCTCTTTCCTCTGTACAAGTTTCATATCAAACCCTTTTGTCATGTCAAAATTAGGTTTATGAGATCATCTCATCCATTGCTTCCTTATGATCTATGAAATGACTAACTATCATTGGTTATTTGCTAACATCTACTTTGGTCGCATGTGCCTTGCATTACCTGGATTCCCTTTTTTACCTCCAATGCGGTTGGAGGCATATTTCCTCATTGTAACGTAGTGTCATTCGCACCTATAGGTCGCCACCATTGCGAGGCATATTTTTCCTAAATCCTATCGCATCTATCTTCTAACACATATTTCTTCATCTTAATCACCTATATGCTATCTATCTATCTTACAACACATCCATCATCCATCACATTCATTCTTAATTTGTTTTCATCACATCACACATCTATATCATCATTATATTCATACACATATCAATTTAAAATAACCATCTAATCATACATCTGTTTCACCATCATCACCAAATATAAAACAAACATACAATCTAAAATCACCATCACATCTAATCCAAAATCCATCATCATGACATATAATGTAAAATCATCACATCAAATTAAAATCCATCACAACACATAATGAACACATGATAATCCATGAAAAAACCATATATCATATATCAAAATGTTTATCAATACATCATGGCCCTCTAGGGGGCTCCCTCAAAGCAGAAATACTATCAAAATCTATAAAATGAATATCTGAAGCTCTCAAGTCCTCATCTCTTATGGCGGGCATAACACCGATCCTGCACATCTTCGCCACCCTTGTGGCCTCCATCTATTCGTTGTGGTTATGACACACTAGCCGTACTTAAAGATGGACCAACACCTCGCCGTCATCCTCTCAAGATGTTGTCAATAAAGTAGGGTCTTTGGAAACTTCTCAAAAAAATCCCCTAGTAATATCTTGCCTATATGGCTAGTGCTTTGTATATGTCCATCGAAATCATGCTAGGGGTGACATCTGTTCTAATCCTTGTGGTGCTTCCCGAACACTAATGGCCAACTCTATTGCTACGATAGTAGCCAAATCTCCAAAACAAGCCCTGTAGGCATCCCTCTACCGGTGATAGTAGTCCCTATCCTAGATAATCTAGCCTCTCTCGTGAGTGAACACATGCCTCTACTATAAGGTTGTATCCCTCTCTACTCTCATCTGATATAACTCAACATACAAGCGTGCAACCTGTGTAGCCTCTCTCCCGCTGTGTGTCCACCACCTCGGAGCTGCCTCAACCTCGACCTCCATCTCCTCCTATTCTCCCTCCACAACCACTCGAGCTGCCCATGCTACTGTGTACTAGTCAAAGTATCCTACTCCTACTCCTATATCATTGTCACCATCCAATGGCGTATTCAATAGCTCTCTATCCACTCCTCCTCCCTCCTATAAAAATTAGATCATGAGGCACCGACTAAATGACTCCAAAATCTCACCATACTCCATCAAACTTAACAACCTCAATCATCTCCGGCCATCTCCCCTACACCCATCTCATCCTCCTCATCCCCACTAGCTCCACTTCCACACCACGCTAAACGGGAAATCTTGATATGGCCACCATCTATCCTACTCAATATCTAGCTCGTAATCTGATCTACATACCAATCACCCCTCTCCCCCTCTTGTCTTTGAAGGCTTGATCGACCCCCATCTCAGAAATCCAATCTCCAACTGAATATGGTCACTTGTGACCCATGGAATCCCTGGTGGCCTAATCACTGCTATGTGCTCATAAGCCCAACACTGTAGAAAGAATCTGACATCCAATCTTGATCTCCTACTAGCCATGTATCCAAATAGCTCATGGTAAACCTAAGCCAATAGTTTGGTCCCAAATGAAAACGTTTTTAGCGATCAACAATATCGACCACTATGAAAATCGAGCTCTTCCGTGTGCGGCAACACATAACATGACACTTCCATCATAGCTAAACAAATCAATCGGTTGTGTGCCACCCTAGCCTCATATCTTTGCTCATAGGAAAATGCCCCTGAAGAAAATATGATAAGGGGCACATCGGCTCCAAAATAGCTACGTCAAAACCGCCAATCTTTCATCACTAGTAATAGGAACTATTTGCTCCCGCTTTGTATCAAAATCCTGAAAATCGATACACATCCTCCAAGGTGATGGTAATCTCCCTTTCCTAAACCAAAATATACCAGTCTTTCAATCCCATCTCTCCACAAGAGCAATCATAAGCCCCACATCCCATGGGATCCTCTGATAGTGTCTAAATCCACCTAATCCAACTAGATAGATGGTCCCACTCAACATTTGTCACATCCCCTCTAATATAATCATATAGAGCTGGAACCCGATCTCTAAAATATAAGGTCTCTCTAGCTTGTAATCACAAATAGAACATATATACATTAGACCTCTCATCCAAAATCCATCCAAAGTTTCATCCAAATTTTAATCTAAATCCTAATCTAGCCAATCTAACCTAGTTTACATCAACCCAAGTTAGGTTGACACATCTTAGGGTTAGTCTACCCACCTAAAGGCTAGGTCGATGTTGAACCACATGGGTCACTACCAACCACCCCTGACATCCTCCACTTTTTACAAAAAAATGTAAAGAAATAAAATAAACCATGAAATTAAATCAAAACCAAAGTGTGAGTTTTGTTACTCACCATCCTCTGCATCCTCTGGCATTTCCTCACAACCCGGCACTGCATTTCCTTAATATCTCTTTTCTTTCTCTGTTCTCTCTCATCAACTCCTCACGTGAAAATGAACTTTGAAGGTTGACCATTGGGCTTATATAGCCCACCGATACCTAGTCGCCATTAACCTCTTTGGGTCGCCATTGATTGGCCTTTTTCACTTTGTCGACTTACCTTAACACCAACCATTTTAGGGCTTTCCCCCCCTCTTTTCTAGCATTCCTTCTTAGGGCACCATCTCTTGTTAATCTTTAAACCAATATTTATGGTAATTTGTATTTTCCCCTTTAGGCATTTTCTTACAAAATTTTCAACTATTTCTTCCTCCGGGCATTCATATTCTTAAATTCCACACTTGTGGCCATAATCAATCTCCCTTTAGGCATACATACTCTTCAAGTCCACATTCATGGCCATATTTTTTCCTTTGGGCATGTTAATCATATTTATTCCATAAGTCCACACCCATGGCCATAATCACTCCTCTATTGGGCATTTTATTTTATAATCCTATCCAATCTACGCATGAAGTCCTCCTTTGAGGCCATACTCATCTTCCCATTTAGGCATTACATTCATTATATCAAGTCCACTTTTGTGGCCATATTCATGCCTGTCCTTAGGGCACCATTATTTTTCATCAAAGTCCACCTTTTTGGCCATGCTTATCCCCTCTTGGGGCATACCTTTTATTTTTTCCTTTGTGGCCATACCCTTTTCCCCACTTGGGGCATAATTTTATTTTTCCTTTTTTCCTTTGCAGCCATACTTCTCCCTTTGGGGCATATTATTTTATACTCGATCTTTTATTTTGAATTCCCAACCCTTTTTCATCTTCCATTGGGCACCATATCATGCATCCTCGTCCCTTGTGGATGCATACCTATTCACTTGATTCCTCATGTACAAAGGATTTCACATACTTTTCACATATAGTTGCACATATTTTGATGACTTTCCCATGACCCAACCTAAATCCATACTATAGTAATCTTCACCCACTCATTGGTCCATAGAATGTTATTTTCCATCTCCATTGAGACCGCAATTTTCCCCTACCGATGTGATATTGGAGTCACCACCATAGTTTTCCATCATTATTGCAATCTTTTTTCCTGGGACATCTTGCCTTGGTTATGCCTTCACCCATATTTTCATCACCCACCCTCCCTTCATCATCTACCTTTTTCAAATGCTTCTTTGATTTCCCTTCGTGTCATCGATCCCCCATTTGAGGGGGAGTTCATCATCATCCTTTATCGAAACCTTTTTGTTTTACTCTCGAGGATCATTAGCCTAAACCATTAAAAAAAAAAGGGGTAAAATGTAGATACTTAAATTTGGTATCTACACCCTCATTCACTCACATGTGCATATTTAATCATTTATTTAATCATCCTCCTTGTTTAATTAAGTTCCCATCCCAATTCTTATTAATCAATTAATCAATATTAATTAATTAATAATTTAAATATTTCACATGACTAATCATCCCATATTTATTAATTAATTAATTCGTATTGATTAATTAATCATTTAGATCCTCATGACCCTAATCAACCTTCTAATTAGGATACTTTTATCCTACCCATAAATCCCTATGCTTTTTCTACCCAATCCTATCTTCTAACTACCTTGGATTTATCCCCAAGTAACCTAATCCCACTCATATGCTTTAAAGCACTCACCCAAGCCTTAAAAGAAGACAAAACCCTTCCTTAAATAAAAAAACATGCCCATTGGGGAAAATTTCCCGTAGTCGGTGGTGACCTAGCTTGTTTTTCATCGACCCTCTTTAAAAATAAGTGTTTCCTTTCCATTATGATCATCAGGTAATTGAAAATCAATAAATCAAGCTAGAAATAAGATGCATGCAACCTCTTCATGTCTGAATAGTTCTAAGACATCCATAGACCTTGTGGACATCCCTTTAGCTTGCCTACATCACTCATAACCACCATTCGTGATATCTTCTTATCATTATTGCATTATCTTAATCATATTATTGTATATGCTTCACTTATAACATCTTACAGGTACATAGAAGCTTCGGAAACACTTAGCAGTCTTCTCCCATAACTCCTTTTTCTTGCAGGTTTCCATTTTCATCCTTTCATCCTCGACTTACATTATCTTGATATAGTCACCATCGATCGTCCTGGTCACCATCAATCGTGGTCATGTCTATCTAAAAATCTTTATGAATCCTCATTTCATCATTTATCCTATACCTTTTGCTTCGGTTCACTCACATGACCCTTTTATAGCGGTTATAGGTCCTTATAAGCTCCAAATCACTCATGGACACTACAAGTCTCGTATATGTCATTCACAACTTCAGATCCATCCTCCTAGGTTGCCGTTGACATGCCTTTACATAGTCTAGGTATTCATCGACCTGAGACCAAGCAACACTTATTTTCTGGTCATTTCAATCAAATCATCTTTAAAATTCATCTTAATAATTTTCTAGGTTCAACATTTCGTTGTTTATGCATGTTATTTACAACACTTGTCTTATTCCATCCTTTCTAAACAAATAGGGGTTGACATCCGCCAAGGAATTCAAAAGATTCTTGGAACCACTTAGTCAGAAACCCTCGCATTTACTTATCTAATCAAATCACATTTCGGTCTTATTTATAGGTTTGATAAAGAACAATGATTCATCATTCAATGCTTGTATCAAACATCAAGCATCAGAGGTAACATAAACCCTTTTTCATTTTTTGAGTTGCTAATTTCTCTCGTAGCTAGTGCATTCATTTGATTAACGAACAAGAAATTTGGACAACTACCTTTTAGAAGGGCCATTCCCCATTTTCATATACTTTATAGAGGTATTCAAATGATTATGTTCAATCTTGTATTGAATGGATGGATGTGTGTTCTCATACGGGAATAATAGAAGAAAATATATGATTTCTCTACGAGAACGTGTATATGACCATTCCAAAAATAGAATGTCATATCTAATAAGTGCCATGATAGAATTATTAATACTTTTTAAAATTACGTACTATGTTACTTCTATGTTATTATTACGAATCGGATAAGAAGAATATATGATTGCTCTATGATAATGGGCATATTCCCATTACCATAAATAGAATTTTATATCTAATAAGTACCATGATAGAATTATTAATACTTTTTAAAATTACGTACTATGTTACTTCTATGTTATTAGTTTAAAATTACATACTATGTTACATTCTATGCTATTATTAGGAAATTGTTTTTATATCTTATTTTAGGAATTTTTGTTTCTTTTGTTTTATTTAAGTCAAATAGGTTGAAAATTTTCAGTTACAATGTTTTACTTACATTATAATTTTTCAAATTTATGTTTTTTTATTTACGATTTCAAAAGTTATATTTCATCTACATTTATATATTTTTAACATAACAAACAATAAGTTTAATGTTAGGAAATGCAATATCCAAAGTCAAAAGTCTATGTTTTTTTAATTTACAATTTCATAAGTTATATTTTATCTACATTTACTTTGTTTACATTGAAAATCCCCGCACCCATGAAAATCAATCTTGGTTGCTAATTGTTTTTATATCTTATTTTAGAAATTTTTGTTTCTTCTATTTTATTTAAGTCAAATAGGTTGAATTTTTTTAGCTACAATGTTTTACTTAAATTATGATTTTTCAAATTTAGGTTTTTTTATTTACGATTTCATAAGTTATATTTTATCTACATTTATATATTTTTAACATAATAAACAATAAGTTTAATGATAGGAAATGCAATATCCAAAGTCAAATAAAATTATTTTTTATTTACGATTTCATAAGTTATATTTTATCTACATTTCCTTCGTTTACATTGAAAATCCCCACACACATGCAAATCAAACTTGGTTGGAATTTATTAAAAAAATCAAACTCTTTGTAAAATCATCGATTTATAAGAAAAGTATTATTATGAAAGACTTTTGTAATATAGTAATGAGATTTAACATAAGCCATGAAGAGCACACCATAGAAAAATGTGGATTTATGATTTAATGAGGGAAATTATTCAGACTAGGAGCATGGAGGTTCATTTGAATGAAAACTGGGAGGAGCAATACAATTAATTTTTTTATTTTTATTTATAAATTTGATCCTACATGATCCCTAAATCAATTTTAATATTTCACATTAATGTAAAATCATTGAATTATTTTTATAAAAGAGAAAATGGAAGGATAAATGTACAAAAATGAAGATTCTCATGAGACTTCCAATCATATAAATGTTTGATGAAAATTATGACTCCTATTGTCTAATAGAGATGATGATAGTTTATACATGTGATTGGAATATAACTAAATTAATAATTTAACTAAACAAAACGTGGAAACTTAAGATAACTAATTATAGGGATAAAAGGTTGATAATAAGGAGAATATAGAAATTAGCGTCATAATAAAAATCATAACAATGAAAATAAAGATTCTAAAAGTTACCTCTTTTTCTCTCGGAAATTTGGAAGAGTTGGATTAGACCTTCAGAGATAAAAAGTAGTAGTGATAACGTTTGCAGAGCTGAAAGTGAAAGATTATAAGAGATAAAATGGGAATTGTGATGCCATGAACCATGATTATGAGAGGCCATAGGATAAAAATATTAGGAACAATGTACTTATTTAATATAAAATTTTAAACTTGCAACACAATGTTTTTGGGGAAATGAAAGCAATATCTTTAATGATTGCAACCTTTTACTTTTTAATGGAAATCCAATTAATTTTAATATAAGTTAATCCAAAATTGTATTTGAATTCAGATGGGATTGAAATTTTTAATGGTTTATTTAGGATTTAAAATTTATTCATCCAGTAGACTAGTTGTATTGTGCATGTACTTGATTGACATTGAATTTTTATACAGCTATAGCATGCAGGGAATTTATTAACACTGATGTGGCACAAGAAAGTATTCGATGGGAATTTTTAATATAACCCTTCATTTTTGATGTTTAATGAACATTCATACTTCTAAAATGTCAATAAATTTAAAAATATTAATTTTTTTGGACACCCTAAATTTATTTTATACAGTATATAACAGTACCAATTTTTTATAAATGAAAAAACCAAAAAACATGGCTATGATGAAATTAATCATCTTGTATACTTTTTTTTTTCCCAATTTTTAAACACTTTTAAGCCATAGCTATGCACCAAATATTTTTGGGGCCCCACACATACAAAAAAATAAGGATATGATAATAAAGCTTGAACTAAAACAAAAAAGTTACATAGGAGAGTATAACGAATTACAACCAAAATACCAAAACAACAACAACCAAACTAGCTTCCACCCTCCACCTCTAGCCCCTAGCTAAAAGGGTTTTGCATAGTGAAACTAAGGTAAAATATGATGCTATGGCTCAAAATATCCTTCATATCAGCTAGTCTACCCTTGACACTCAAGCTAGATTTGATTTAAAATCCCAATCGACGTAGTATGTTGACATTATAAAGGGAATAGAAGAAAATGTTGACTTTCTTCTTAATGAATGCTTAAAGGAGGAATTGGACCCTTATGTTATTTTAAGGATTGAGGAGAAAATGGAAACTCTCACTAAAAACACAGTGCCTTAGAGGAGAGAGTGCAATAAGTAGTAAACAAACAGATCAACCAACTCTCCATGCACAAAGCACTGCTTGATTTTATTCAAATTCAAGTAAAACATATATGTGACAGTTGGGAAACTCAAGAAGAAGTCATTTGTAGTGAGCATCAAGGACCCTACTCAAAAACTTCCATCAATTTATACAAGGCCTTGAAGGATACTTAGGAATTTTTTAACAAGTTTCTCAAATAGGCCTTTTATGTTACTTGGTTTTTGTCTCAATGTTTTTTGATGCGGTTTTGTAGCTGCTATTTTGTTGTTTATTGTCGTAGTTGGGATTCTTGCAGTAAATATTCCCTTGCCTTATTATTTATTATTTTATCTAGATTTTCTAGGCTTTTCTTTCTGCTGGGGTGTGGCCCCCACTTATCAAAATACCATAATGCTTTTATTGTGTATCCTAGATTTTGATCCCTTTTTGTACTACGCGGTATGGTCCCCTTCAAAACCATTTACAAATAATTAAAAACAACCAAACCAACCAATCATCATTTAATAAATTGATGACCCCTATTTTGACACTAGAAAAGAGGTTGAAGAACCCATAGATCTCCTCCGAGTGGAAATTCTAGAACGCCCACTAATGTATGTGGCCATTTTAAACAAGAGAGAGTAAACAAGGACAAATTTTACCTACAACAGAGAAACACGAGCATGAGCTGGGTGAGGGGGTAGTGATAGCCTTATCCCAGCCCTACAAGTTCATCTAATAGCCTTAACACTCAACCCCCGACCTCGGTGTATCTCGGGGCATATTTTTACTATACCTTGGTCTTACATATGAACTTACCTAAACACCCACACCAACCTCACCCATTGGACACTCGAATTCTCTTACTCATTGTACTTTACGATGACACTACTCTTGTTGCTTAGCCTACCAACCTTGTTTTTCCTTGTGCCGTGATTTTTATCTTGACCAGACCGAACCTTTTGGTGCTTTGGAACCCACCTAATGCATGTTCCTACACCTAGCCTCCTTGTGTTTGCAGGACTATATCCTATACCTTGGATGCCTAGACCACATGAACCTTGTTTGGATAAACTATTGACCTTTCACGATGTAGAGTTTATGATCTCTTAAACTAGGTGCCTTATCATATTCTACACGCGTGCAAGCATTTGAATGCCCCCACACATTACCCATACCAATATCATTATTACCTACACCTGACTTACCATATTTTTCATAACCTACCACTTTATCAAACCCATCACTAATTCACCGCTTTACTTCATCGAGTTCTGGTTTGAGGGGGATCACCTTCACCCATACCTAGGGTAACCACCTCCTATTTTTTTCATCGTCACTTATCAATACAAGCTACGTGAAAAAAGGGGAAAATGTAGACACCCAAATTAGGTCACACCCTACCAATTCCCCTTCGATTAACATACATCTAACCATGACCCCTCCTCACATCATTATTAATTTAATTACCTAAATTAAATTAATTTCCACCTCACCTAGCCACCTCATCTCTCCACCTCATCCTAGACCTATTCCAAGCTTATTAATTAACCTAGACTAAGTCCCCACTCACCTTAACTAACTAGGACTCATTCTAACCCTAACATTAATTACCTATTATTCCTCCAACCAACTTCCCGCTCCATTTAGCGCCATTCCACACTCTTGACCCAGAATCAATTCTGAATCATGCCAAAATTGGGAAGAAAAGGCTATTTTTGGAAAAGTATGACCTTTTATCCCTAACCAATTTCGGTTATTCCTCGGTCCGTGATGATGGTCACCTAACCGTGATCGGTTTCCTTAAATAGAATTTTCCAACTCTTTTTTTAGGTTCTAAATCTTGGGTCTTGTGACCTTGCATCCTTACTCTTGAGTTTTCCAGTGATCTTTCTACATACCAAAGGACCTTACAGTGTTTAGACACCACTCCATTCATCAACAAATTAATCAAGAGATCCAATGTACTCACATGGAAGCATCGTGCCTTCCTTCTGCCATTGCATTTGTTCGGGACCAACCTCTCCTTCAACTACCACCACCCTCTACTATTCACCTTCATTTCACAATTAAGTAATCTTATTCTTTGTCATTTGCTTTCAGTAGATTAGTTGTTTATTAGTTATTTTCTTCCTTCTAACTCCTTCCATACCCGGATCTCTCCTATAACACCTCCATCCAACCATCTTCCCAAAGGACCTTCATACCTCACCCAAACAATTATTTTACTACCCCGAGTCTTCTTGAAAATCCCATGACCTCAAAACCTTGCTCTCTCTTTGTGCAATTAGAAATATTTCCAAACCTCTCATTTTTAACATTTCTACCCAATTGCCCCTACCGACAACAATCACCAACTGACATCAGTCACTTACAAGATTCTGTCATCAATCACCTAACCGATCTTGGTATCTCTAATCAGTAAGATCTTCCAAACCAACAAGCCATTAACTCGTTCCCAACAACCCAGAACCTCACCAAATCTTTCCCAAACCTCATTTATAGTCTCTTTCGGACTTGCAAGCCTAGATAAACCTATTAGCCATCCAAATTTAATCTTAACTTTCTTGTTAGACTAAATTTTCTTATTTTGTTTTATATGAGATGCCTAAATCATATTAACTATATTATGATTGACTTGTTTATGCTCTTTCCTTACATTAAATTGTTAAAAATGTGGATTGATAGCCTTCTAGGAAGCAACCTACTTCCCAGAACTAACATACGCTAGGTAGTCCACTACCATATGATGTTTTATATTATTCGGTGGTATTGCATTGTTTCTACAGGTCATTCCACCTAGCCAAAGGGAATCTCTTCACAATCATCTTGGTCAACATAAAATACAAAAGAAAAAAGAAATTAAAATCAATGGATTCTCTTGTCTCATGTTATCTTATGCAAAAATAGATTGATCCATCAAATGAAAATTGTTCATTAAAAAGCATATAATAAGTATAGACTGCTCCCCAAAGGAAAACTATTGTGCATATTTTATCTTGCCATCTCTGAAACAAAAAGTCAAAAATTCCAAAGCAAAAGAAATAATTAGACCATACCCTCAAAGGATGGGTACTCTCTTATCACGATTAAAGTGAAGGCTTCCACATTGATAAACCTTTTACTATATTAGCATCCTTAGAAAGCTTCCCACTTTGATCAACTTTCTCCTATAAAACTTCCCGCATTTATCAATTTAATTTCTTTCCCTTACCCAGAGATGGGTCGTAGTATTAGGAATACCCACCCTTGGAGAAATATCTTCCCTCATACAAGTTACATCTAGAATCCTCTTTTTTGTGTCAACATTAGGTTTATGAGAATATTTCATCCATATTTCCCTCATGGTCTTTTGGTATAACTAACTATCATTGGTTATGTGTTAACACCTGCTATTGGCTACAAGTGCAATGTCTTCAATTCTTCTCTTTCTTGTTTACCTCTAATCCGGTTCCAAGCATGGTTTCCCCATATGTCCCTTTGCTATGATTATGTGTCATTTATCTCATTAAGGTCATCTTTTATCAAGATCTCATTCTTACATATCTAATTTCAAACTATGCCACCTATATCCATATGTTTACCTTTAAGGATGGCATATCTTACAATCATCCATAATTCTATGAATTTTTTTAACATATAGGAATGCTCTCGTTAATATAATTTTTAGTTTGGGAGTTATACTTGATCTCCTTTGCAATTTTCAAATTCTACTTGAGGATCCCTCTCAAGGTGAGTTTGTTATCCTAAAACTTCTTATCCCACACCTAGATCAACAATGTCTTTTATCCATTGATCCTTGCTCCTCATTTCAACTCATCACCACTTATCTCCACATAACCCTTCTCACCATTCCTATCCCCTTTCACCACTATGTGTATCTTCCTTTCCTTTCTTCCCAATTTTCCCTTTTCACTCTTCCAATTTTAGCTTGGTAATCTTACTTAACCACTTCCACCGTGTAACTATCTTACTTAAGGATTTCACTTAAGGTAGACTTATCATTTTGGAATTCTCCTCACCTCATTCTTCATTCCCTCCGTTGATCATTTATTCCTCATGGTATTCCTTACCAACCACATTTTCATCCTACCATTATCCTTTCTCAACCATTCATATCACATAATGCATCTCCTATATTCCGCTTATCACCATGTTCCTTTCCCCATTTTCCCCTCCTTGATCCATCATCCTTCATACCACTTCCTACAATGTTTTTATGTCTTTTTCATCATCTTTACATCATTAATCCTCATCAACTGCATCCTCTCCTCACCTTCATCTTGGTACAAACCGTTATCCCTCTATTCTTTACTCTTTCCACTTTATCTTCTTTCTACCACATATCCACCCCCATGTCTAAGCGCCATTATTGATGGTCTTCCCTTACATTATTTCATCTTCTTCTTCCATTTCCACACTAGTAATTATTGGTGGATTTATCCTAAAATTCCCTCTTCCTCATCTTACGTGGCCTTGTTCACTCTTTTTGACCTCCATTTTCTCTTCATTCATTCCTTCCCCTATGCACACCAATCATTATTAGTGGACTTATCCTAACATTCCTTCGTTTTCTTTTCCTCTTCCATTCCTATTTTAATTTTTCCCTCTTCTCAATTTTCCCCCATCCTTCCCTATTGATCATTATCAATGGAATTCTCTGAAATTCCTTCACGGCATTGCCTTGTCTATCCCTCGCCTCTCTTTTTTTTCTTTGCTAGTGTCTCCATCTTCCATTCTTCCTTTTCAATTTATTTATTGTCTTCATAATTCATCCTTTGTCTATTGTCTTGTAATAATTTTATCCTCATCTCATACATCTCTACATCTTTTCCAATCCATGTCATTCCTCCCCTCTTTCTTCTCTTTACATTTCGATATTGCCCACTCTTCACCGAATATTTTTGTTCTTGGTTTCCTTTCTTCTACATCATTTTCTCTGTTGTCCTCCCCTCCTTTCTACTCCTCATCTTATTTCACTTCCTATGTATCATCTTCTTCCCCTTTTTACTTCATGTTTCCTTCTTACTTCCCCATTGATAACCTGGATCTTCAGCGTTGTCCCATATTTTTTTATCATCTCACCCTCCACATGCATTTCCATGCAGTTTGTTCCATATTATTTACCTTGGTCTTTCTCATGATGACAAGGTTCCTTCAATCTTCTTCCCGTATCCAATATTTCATCCCTTCTTCCTCGTCATTTTAACCTTCCAGCTACCATCCCCTTCCTTTCTCTATCACCTCCACCTTTTCAATCATTATGTACCAATTTCTCTTCTATTCTCTCGATCTTCTCCAAAACTTCCCGGTCCCTCAATATTCCTTTCTTTTCTCCATTCCGATTCCTCTTTCTTCTTCTTTAAAATTTTCATCGTCCTCATATCCTTCATTCTTCCACCCTTCTATCCCTTTTTCCTATTTTTTCCGCCTACTCTCATCTCGTTTGCTTATTCATCTTTCCACGAATGTCTTCTCTACTCACATTTTATTTTCTTCCATGAATGTATGCTCTACTTTATGATTAGTGAAATTAGATTGAGTTCTTCCACTATTTTTCGAAGAATAAGCAATGATTTCTCTTTTCTTCGTCAAGGGAGATCCTTTTTATTATGAAACATGTATTCAAAATCATATTTACCCCACAGGGGAATTTTATCTCAAAATTCTATCCAATCTTCTCTCAATGTCAGCCTTTGTGACCATACTCAGTCCACCTTAAGACATATTATTTCACCACCGACTTCTAATTTTTCTTCTTGGTCATTTTCATGGCTTGTGTTGGGGCATCATTATTTTTTTCCTCGTCCCTTTTGCGGATGCATAATTATTCTCTCGATTCCTCACATACAAAGGATTTTTCATTTGGTTGTGCATACTTTGAAGTTTCCTATGACCCATTGGTCATCACAACTACCATCCATTTAAGGAGTTTCTCGTTGGATTCCCTCCATTTTAAAATTATTTTTCCCACTCACCGCCCTATAGAAAATTCTTGTTGTCTCCATTGAGACCGCCATTCGTAACCTACCCACCTAATATTGGAGTCACCACCATATTTTTTTATTGTTATTGCGATCATTTTTGCTTGGGGCATCTTTCCTTGCATTATCATTTTACTCATTTTTATGTACTCACACGACCTTTAACATCCACCTCATTCAAACTCATGATTGAATTACTTTATGTTGTCCTTCCCGAGCTTGAGGGGGAACACTCAATCAATCGTATTTTCACTTCTTCATTGTTTCTATCTTGCGGCTTGCCTAACGCAATAGAGTCATAAAAAGGGAATATCTGACAGGACACGGTTTTTGGTATCATTCCTCCCCTTCACTGCGTGTTTTATCGCTTCATTAGGATTACCCATTCAAAGACTATTTACCACCAAAATACATATTCAATTAATCAATCTTAATTGGTTAATTGATCCCCTTTAAATCCCTAAATCTCATTATATGCTAATATCCAATTGATAATTAAATATTCTAAACTAATTCATATCACCCCACCTAATAATTAAATACTCCAAAATCATTCAAATCATGCACCCCACTCACAAATTAAATAATGCAAAATAATCCACATGAAATCCATTATTGCACCTAATCATTCAAATCATGTCCCCCACTCACCTAATCAAGGTTACTTTTTCAAACCAGGATTACCTGATAACCCCTAAATTAACCCCATCTTCAGGCTATAAATACAAGCCCCCTCTTTTAGACAAGTAAGAAGTCATAGCAAACCTATGACATTATAGCTCTCCACTTTTCATCGTATCACCACAATTCCCTTGTGATGCCACTTGTATCACCATAATATCATCCTCATGCCCTTGTGGTTCTCTTAGTTTGGTTTTATTTTATTTTGATTAGATTAGTAGCTCCTTTATACATCAATATTTTTAGGTTATGTTATTTATCAGTTTCTGTATGTTATCTATCTATCTTTCATTTATATTGTTTTCTCTTATATAATGAGGGTTGATATCCGTGAAAGGAAGGTAACACTTCTTGGGGCTGAATTCGTTGAGAAACCCCATGCATACCATCTAATCCATTTTTCTCTTAGTTTCCTTTTTTTTTTCAGGTCTATTCAGCTTATAATGAGGAAATCCACTTTACGCCTGTCCATTTGTCACCATCTTCTCCCAAGGTACCATAAACACTTGCCTATTTGAGGTTGTTTGATTTTATTGGTTATCTAGCTCACTAATCTAGATAGGGATGAAGAAAATTTGATCAACATTTTGGCACACCTAGTGGAACTTACCCATGTTATGTTACCATTGATTTCCCAATTAGTGGTTTTATCCATTCTTTATTTACTATTATTTGTTGTTATTATCTCCTTTTCTATGCCTTATGGCGTCATTTGGTTAACCTTCACACTATGGGAAGTGCTTTTGTTGTGCGGTGTCTTGTGGTGTATGTGTAGGTTATAGTAATAATGAATCTATGATGCTTGTCATGTCTTTGACCTCCTCAGTGTAGGTGTTTTGCAGAAAATCCATTACCAAATTTGGATACTCATGGATCACAGTGGAAGTATTCCATCTTACGATCTTCATAGAGGTTACATTTAGAGTAGTTTCCTATTTTTGGTTTTGAGAGGAAAATTTTTTTATTTTCTCATCATTTTTGTGATTCTCTCGAAGGATACGATCTTGTTATTTCTCTTAACTTAGCACTATTTTTCATTCTTTGGTTTATATGAGTCTATTTTGTTGTTATCCAACGCTTCTAATATTCGCTGTCAATCTACAAAATAAAACACAACAAATTTAGATCTTCACTTGTAGATTATCTAGATCAAAATTTCTACAAATTATTAGATTACCTTTATGACGCATAATTGGTTTTCCTTTTGGCAAAAATTAGATCTCCTTTCCGAAAAGAAAGAAACAAAAATATATAGATCCCATTCACAAACAAATTCTTAGTTCATAGTTTTGAAATCACTATAGATATTTATTTCCGAAAACTCATACTTTGAGTTCTACTGGCATGGGAAATCAATCGGAAATTAATCTTATTACTTGGCTCTTGTTTACGATCCTAGTTTTACAATAGATATATATCTTAATTTTAAAACTCTAATAGTCTATATTTATTTATTTAAATCTTTGTTTTAGCATAAATATAGATTTCTCTTTGAAAAAGTATATATGTGTGTGTGTGTGTGTTGTAGTCTTTTATTTCGATTTTTATATCTAATATATTAGTTTACATATATATCTATTTATTTAAATAAGTTAAAACTATATAAAAAAATTAAACCAAATCTTAAACTACCCACCTGCCCGGCCGTAGTAACTTAGCCAAGCCACATGTCTACCTACCCTCGGCACCTCGCCAACACCCTAAGTGAGTTTCCATCCATCTACCCGAGTGTCCCCCATCTTAATGATCTATTCCTAATCCGTACCCACCTTAGCTTTACATAGAAAAGCCTATCCCAATCTTCTTCCCCATCAACCCACCCCACTCACCATCCATCTATCCATCAACCCATCCTCTCTCAATAGCTCTCACTTCCACGTGCTCCCCAACCATTCTCCTTATGACCTATCTACATATATCCCACATGGCATAGTGCTTCCCATTCAAAATTCCCCTAGTCTATACAATTTCCATTTGACAATTACATAGGGTATACTTCCTTCTACACCTCAATTTGTGTAGTACACTTTTACACCTCTTTTCGATCTGATAGACAATAATCTTATGCACACCTTCTAATTCACATTACGTTAGATAATTAATTGTACCGCCCTTTAGAGTTGTATTCTTCTACGGATCAATCTCTGTCTCACTTTCCTACATGAATGGTAGTATAGGCGGTGACTGAAATTTCATATGATGTCGAGGAGTTCATTAAAATCCTCTTTCTCCACCACTTTTACATCTAATTTGACTTAAATCAATTTAAGGTTGCATCCATCCAAAACAAACGACAATTGGATACCTTCATTGTTGGGAAAATAAGACATTCTCGCCAAGATACCTTTGTTTTATCCTTGCCCACTACAACATTTAGATCCACCATGTTAACGTAAGCGTTTAGAATCTTGTCTTCTACACACATGACTGATTCGGTAGGTGTTGTGTTATACCCATAAAGTTATCCTCCCTGCGATCTAATATACTAATTTCTATTGTTGATCTCCACCACAAGCTCCGTCCCAATCCCACCCTTCACATCACCAAATTGCATTCTTACTTACACATTTTTATGGTCGTATAGATTTTTATGTATTAAATAGTCTACATTCACCTATAGTTTATTTAGTGTTCTACATGACACATTTTACATTCATACTCATCTTTATGGACTAGCTTTATCATATAGACTACCACTTCGGTCACCAACCAATCTCTCTGTTCATTAACATTTCCTCTTTTGGATGTTTCCTTAGTGTAAACACTTAGGTCATCGTTCTCCTCTATAGGTTAAATTTTCTTATTTCTTGGCTTGACATCTTCCTTAAAATTCCTCTACTCTGGTCATGCTCACATATAATATACTTGCCTTAATTTTTTCCATTCAATTTTTCTTTGTCCTCCTTCAAAGTCCACATTTTTGTCCTAAAAGTCTACAATTTTGTCTTAAACATGTACACTTTACAATCACCTTTAGGCTTGTCCTCCTTAAAGTCCACATTTTCATCTAAAACTGTATAAGAGCTTATTCTCAAACCAAACACATTCGCACTCCTATAAATTTGTATATTCGAGTTATTGTTATTGCTTATTTTCTCTTAACTATGACTTTAATTACACTCCTATTTAATTAATATTTTATCATTACTAATTTTTTGTTGCTTTTAATCGCTTTGTACCAAATCGTTAATATTTTTTTGTAATTTGATTATCCTGGATCAAATTTGTACCTTCTTATGTGGCTATTCACAATCATCGATAAAAAAGTTATTTACTTTTTGCGACCCTTTTATGATTAATAGTGCTATATTTATTACGTTTTGTAATTCTTATAGTGTTTTTGTGATTCTTATTACTTTTTGTGATTCTTTTCCTCTATCATTCTTATAGTGTTTTGATATTTATGAGTACTATTTATAATCTCCATATTTTATTTTTATCAACCTAATTTTGTGGCTTTTACCACTTCACACTTTTCAAATATTTTTTTTAATGATCATTCGATAGCAATGTATGCAAGTTCACACTTCTAATCGTATTCTTGTAGGACCTTCTCACCAAGATTTTCCGACACCCTCCAGAATCTATTTCTCTCACATTCTCCATCATCTTTTACACATTGGTGGTCACTCGGGCCCCGTCAAAACAAATTTTTTTTTTCCTTACATTCCACTTGTCCACATCCGCACCCATGCTCTATCATCTATAGTTTTTTCCTCTCACTTTGTTGTCTTGTTTGATTCATTAATCTAGTTCATCTTGCTTATATATTTTATTTCTGCTAGCTTCATGTTCTATCATTATTCTCTTTTACTTTAGTTTCCTGTCATAATCGATGGTTTAATTGTGGACCTTACGTTTACAAGTTTCTTGGACGCTCTTGGTCACTTTGACGTCTCTTATTTTTGTAGACACCTAAAATATTCTTACACTTAGCATTTCCTCCAATTCAACCAATTGACGACACTTTGTTAATCAAACCTTCTTCGCTCCATTCTCGAATGCCCATTCACGACACCTTCTCGGTTGTATTCCTCCTATAATCAACTTATTTGGCTAATATCTCTTTTATTAGCTAAACATTCCTCCTTTTGACCATTTAGAACCTCCCTTGTTCTCTCTAGAACACTTCCACTGGCTTTGTAGGCTATCTATTAGTCACAATTGGTTATCGAGACCCCTCCCAACTCTCAACGAGTCTCTAATCACTTGCTAATCAAGTTTAACTAGCCTAAACCCTAGTTAACTAGCCTAAACCAAGCTTAACTAATTCTAAAGCATGTTTATCCTAATCTAATCTAAAAGTGTTGTTTGAGATTTTGTCCTACATGCACCCAAAGTTCAACATCCTCTTATTTGGAAATCTATAAATAGAAGGGTCACCCCTCCCTTTCAAACTTACAACTTCACTCATAAGTCCTTCTCTCTCAAGCACTTTGGAAAGGCATAAGAAATCATTTGTGATAGCTTTAAGCTATAGAACATTTGGATCTTAGCCATACTCCATTGTTGAGAGATCCTCCATCTTGCATCCATCCATTCCAAATATAGTTAGTAAGGGAAGATCTAAAGCTTGGCCATGTAGCCAACTTGGAGAGATCTCTTCACTATGTTTGGGAGTAAACAACACACAATTTGATTGCTTAGAATCTAACTAGGTTCACTTTCATTAAGATTTCATTGAGTAGAGAGTAGTATATATGTTAGGGTTTGAATATTTGTTTCAAATTCATACATGCATAGATAGTTTCTTATTTAGCTCTAATCTCATGGTGCATGGATGAGGTAGAAAATCTTTGAGGTTCGTAGCCTCATTTCGTAGCTTTTACAACTTTCCATAGCATACATTTGGAATTCTCGATGGGACATGAAGTCCATCCTCCATTAATGGAGGCCTATTTCAAGCTTTTTTAACCCATTTTCATCTTTTTAGAAAAATTAGCTTGTTATTTGCTTGTTTCCAATTCTTAAAGGGGTTAAATAAGCTTGGTTCATAGTTAATTTGTGGGTTAAAGTTAGAAATAATTTTTCTTTAACTAACAAATAACCTGTTGGCTTTCAAAAATTTCCATTTCCATGTTTTTTGCAGGTTTTTTAGGGGTATGCGTAGGTGTCTTCATGGGGTGCATCTCCATTGAAACCCTAGCACTAGTGTTGAGTTGGGCATGCACTTGTTAGGACATACTACACAATTGACAACATATTTAGACAAGGTTGCGTCTCAATCATGAGGGGGGCATCTGCGTCGGATAGCAAGTGCACCTATCTCTCTAGAAGCATTAGTGTATATAAGCTTACTGTGTAAAACTTTGTCATACTTTTTTTACCCAGGCCGCATCTCTGTTGAACCGTCGATGTCTCTGTTGAATCATCGATGTCTCTATTGAATCATCTTGATTTGATATATTGTATTTTCTGACGGTTTTTGCATGCAGGTGTACACGTTGAAATGGGCACGCACGTGTCGAAATCCTAGCATACACATGTCAGTAAGGCTTGTGTAGGTGTCATACCCCTATGTGATTTTTTCTTGCTCAATGTCCGTGTTGGTAAGGGCGCGTATCCATTGGCTGGCTAGGCACACAGCATCTATGTTAAAATTTGAAAACTTTTTTACATGTTGTGAAATCATTTTTCTAAACTTTTCTGAGATTGTTTTGAAGACTAACAAGGTAGTTGCAGGGTTTGTCTTATTATTTTTGATTGCATAACTTAAGTGTTTTCATTCCTTAGCTTGAATAAAGCTTGTGAAGTGTGTATGCTCTCTCCTTGCACCTTTTTGGCAATCTTGGAGATCAAAAACACTTGTACAAAATTTGTGTCATACTTTAAACAACACTTGTTCTATGATGCTAAAAAAGTAAAATAGAGTTCCATATGATTTGTCTTAGTGGAATTTTCACATTGCATATTCTCTTCCTTTGTGCCTTTTTGGTGATCTTAGGAATCAAAAGCAAAGTGTAAATTCTCTTTCTTAAAATTTTCATTTGGAAAACTACTAAACTCATTATCTGCAAGGACCTAACGATTGCTAAAGAAAGGAGGAGCTAAAACAAAACACAAAACTTCTAATACACATGTTTTATGTAGGTTTCCAAATGGTGTGCTACTTGAAACCACATTTAAATTAAAAAAGATAAAAAAACACACCACTTTCATCACACTGTATTATAGGTTTCAGAAAAGGGTACATCCCTATCCGCTCAACTGGAACATAACCCCTTTGGCATAAAATCCTTAAGCTACAATAATGGGGGTGGTTCCAAGAACCCTAAAGTAATCCACCATTGAGTAACCTCGTGGATGAAATAGGAAGCGCTCTGCTTACCCACTTGACTAGTTTTTCCTTGTGAGTTAGCATTACCGGTTGTCCGTATGGCGACCCCAGTGAGAGTACACATGGACGCATTTATTTCCCACTATGCTTGAAGGGGGTAAAGTAAAGCCAAGATACTCCCAATTTATTCATTGCGACTTTTTGGGTAAATCATGCTTGCTTAAGACAACTTTGTAACACCTAGTTGAGAGAACTTATTAAGGAGGCCATTCTATCTTGGAGCCCACTTTGTAGTCCTTTATCATGTCTTGGCCATCACGAACTGATAACTTGTTTGGATTCAAAACCTTTTTTTTCGAACATGATAACGAATCCATTTAAGTTAGATCTATGTGTAACTCATCATGGAGTTTACTATGTGTAACTTATCTTGGTTTATTTCTCTCCTTCAGACGAGGTGAAACTTTTCCCAAGTAACGCTTAGTTTATTTTCATATTTTTATCTACACCTTTACATTCTTGTTTCCTATTCGGGACAAGAGAAGGCATCATTCGGGAGAGGTGTCGTAAATAGTGTTCACCACGTTTTTGTCCGTTTACACTCATCCATGTTTGCGGCTGAGTATGTTAAACATCTAAAGTGCATGGATGCATCCTCATATCTTTGATGGCCACTTGATCTTTATTTCAAGATCGTCATCATAGTTAGGATTGATTCATCATTTGATCTCCCTTTGATGTGTTACCTTGTTCACATTGTCTCAACATAATTAAGATACTTATGTCATATTTCTTGTAAACATGATATAAGTGTCTTCATTATGGCGTTATAATGCCCACATTTTAGAAAATCCCTAGTATACTTTGACTTAGTTTTACTTCTAACATTTTCCAAAATATTGAAGAGTGTCGCTTACTTTTTTTGCATTGTTTTGATACAACTTTGACACTAATACCTCACTTCTCCACGAAGCTTGACAGACGTGTCCAATTGGTGTGGTTACGTGAATTACATTTGTAAACCTCACCCTTTAACATTTATTCCTTGTTGGTTATTGAACTTGTCGTGGTATCCTTTGATTGGGAGTCACATATACCCATTGTTAATATTTACGCCTTGTTCATTTAAAGCTTGACGTAAATATTGACATTTTGTTGATCATATTTGCATCGAACTATCATTGTGCACACACATTTTACATAGGGTGTATTTCCTTGTTGATTGAATTTGTGTTTCACACTTGCATGATTGTTCCTTGTGATTATTCATCCAAAAAATTCTTTTCTAAGAAAAATCCTTTTGATCTCGTCAAGATTGCATCATCAAAATGTCTATTTTTCTTATACCTTCTTTATCACGCATGCATCTCCATATTTACGAAATGTAGAGTTGGTTACCCTTATGCTACCCAAATCAACATGTCACTTCCTTCCCTTTGAAGGAGTTCCATCACACTATCTAGGTCTAGAAATTTGTGCTTAAATGACACTAACAATGACTGACTATCGCGCGGTTTCTCACATTTACAACAATACGAGAACCTAGGTTTAGGAATTCAAATCAAAAGATTCCCATTACAACTAAACCTCATTTGGTTCTTTGTGCATGAAAGCCCATATGGGTACCTTATTCCCCACCTTCATCTCATAGTCATTGGTATGGTTTGGATGCTTCAGATGCAAATTATTATTCAGGTTCCCCCACTCTTCTTCTGATTCAGATCCAAACTACCATTCAGATTCCCACTCTTCTTCTGAAGATTCAGATCCCAACTATTGTTCGAATACCCCTAGATAAAATCTCGAATCACGGTCCTCCCTTCCTTTGTAGGACCTTTATTCCAAATAACCTTAACGATGTCTTCCTCCTTTAAAGACTCGTGTGACTCCATGCTCCATTGATCAAAGATCAGATTTAAGCCTTGAGTCACGGTCGGCCGTCCCTTTCTTCGCAAGACCTCCTTCATCGGTATTCTCAATGAAATATTCCTCCATTGAAGAGTTCCATGACTCAGATTACCTCTATTAAATCATCTAATTCGACTCCAACATTGCAACTTAATGGATGGCTATGTGATCCTAATTTCTAACCTACATTACATCGTCTTCTAGAAAAATGACATAGGTCCAAATCATCCATTCATGAGACGTTTGCCTCCAATCCTACTTCCTCTCTTGAGTCATCTTCTTTGTCAATCAATCTTCCCCACTGATTGGACCTATTTATTCTATTCATCCTTCTATGGCCAAAGAAAAACAACCGCTATTGATTGATTTCTCTCAGAATGAGGGAACAATTAGACTACATGATGATATCCCTTTAGAGGATTGCAAACAAGGATTATTTCTAGAACTCGATACGCTCACGTATTGGGGATTATAATTTGAGTCCTTTTATCGAGCATAGGGAAGATCCTTAAGTCATGGAACTTGATTCCTCTTCCGGCATTCCATCTTCACCTTCCTCTTAGCATGATGAGATGCCAAGGTCTAGCATTGAGCCATGGCTTATCTTCTCATTACCAAATCATTCCTTATCTATCATCATTCCTCAATCAAAATCTCTCCTTGGGTCACCACTAAGTAGCCCATCGTCTTCTTCTATCCTAGGGCCACATCCTAGTAGCCCTCCATTTTTGAGTTGTGGTTCAACTCTTGGTATCCCATTACCTTCTATTCTTGGGCTGCGTCTTGGTAGCCCTTCTTCCTCTCCTATCTATGGGACCCCTCTCGGTAGTCCCTCCTTGTCTATATTTGGGCCACACCCTAGCATCCCTTCATCATCTTCTTCTATTCTTGGGCCATGTCCTTATAGCTCAATTTATTCCATCTTAGGGCCATATTCTAGTAGCCCTTCGTCATCTTCTATCATTGGATCACCTCCTTGTATGCCATCCCTCTACCAATGACCGGGAAATCCCACTATCATTTCTTTTGTTTCTACCATCAACCATAAATCTCCACATTCTCTTTCTTCTCCTTCTCAAGATCAGAAAAGTCACGCATCAGCTTATAAGAAACCCAAACAATTTCTTAATCAAGCTCAGGTCAAAACTTCCAAAAGCTCCAAAGTTCCTAACAAATCAAATGATCTTAAGGTTAAAAATAAATCACGATTCAAGAATGCACACCAATGTAATCATCAAGTATGGTGAAAAGTGTATAAACCTATGAATCATGAATTCAATATCCCACATAAGAAATCCTTGTTTAAGGATAAATCGAATTCATTTGTTGAGTATGAGCTCACCTCGATCATCGATATCGAGAAAATATTACGCTTGATAAGCAAACACACCTAGTCTCCTTATTAAGGAAGGCACTGAAACATCATTGGATCTTACTACGAAGAGTGACTTTATTGGTCCCACCTTTAAAAAAATATCAAAAATATAAAAATAAAAATCAATGCAAAATACAAAAAAACATGAGAAAACCAAGAAAAATAAAAGGTACAAAGATCAAACATTACAATAAGGTATTGCGTACACAGGGATGTTCTTTCTTCCATTCCTTGCTATTAATTCTGTAATTCTTCCTATCATTTTCATCCCTTTGATGTTATTTTGGTTAGCCTATTCGCACGCATTTTGTGACATTTATCTCTATGGTATCTATTTGACCTTGGTCTTTTATCACCTTGGTAAATCAAAGAACGACTGACCTCTTAGAGATCCTATCACAATCAATAGCTAATAAACTTGTTGCGAAGAACTTTTGGACATATTTTTTGACACTAGCCAATGTCGTCATCGCATTCACTTCCATTTCCTTCCATCAAGCCATCAGTGGTTCTTAACCCCTTGTAAAACAAGAGATATGAAATAAGTTAAAAAAAAAAAAAATCAAAATCAATCAAATATCAAAAGCACAAAGCTACAAAGCAAATTGATATATTACTCTCTCTTGGGATATTTCCAATAAAATCTATTGGGGCTATGGACGCTTTGAATGGCATTAGAGCTATGTTGTGATTACAATCAAATACATCTCTGTCGGAGCTATGGATGCCTGGATGGCAGTGGAGCAATGTATGGTTATCCTTCCACCCTTCATTCACAAATCACCTATCATCTAACAAAATAAATCATTTCTACACATTGGCTAGGGTGTCTTCACTTGTTATCTATTAAATCTTCCCTTCAAGAGATAATTAAATTCCACATGCACACATTGGATCACTATAAGTGGGCAGGTTTAGTATGTTACCAAGTGTCCTTTTTTGGACCTTTTTCAAACTCTTGCCTTAGTCCTTATCTTGTCTCACGATTTGTGCCTTTGGCTAATAACTTCTTCATCACAAGGCTTCTAAGCTACATTCATATCATTCACATCATTCTTCTACTTCATTCAGAACATCCATTTGTATAAGATTACTATTTTTTCATGTTTTCGGACACCTTTGTCCCCTTTCACAAAAAGATTCTCCTTCCTTTCTATCATGTGATTTTAGGCCAAATTAATTTAAGGGCATCCTTGCTCCTTCCTAGCACTTCATTGGTTTTTATTCATCATCACGTTGAACTTATCCATAATAGCCTTGGGTCCCGCTTCTACCGTGAAGAGTTTTCCTTTGAATACTCCCACCTAATCGTTGGGGCATTTTTGTAACTTCATCTTTCTCACGACGCACGTGGCCTTATGCCCTTGTACATCCCATATATCTCTAGGGGCATCCACGCTTCCTTATCTTCCTGCATAGTTTGAAAAGTTTCAAAAATAAAAAACATTAACATATGTTAGAAAAATCAAAACATTCAAATATGCTTCAAGAATCATAAAAAAATCAAAATCATCCTACAAAATGCCGTTCTTTGGTTCTCACCTGTTCATGTGCGCGACTCGCAGATCATCTTGGTCTACTTCCATCAACAAAGGCTAAGTTGATTACTATGTCTATATTCTAGGGCACAACGAGTTATCTGGTATTGTTTCATAGTGCACATTGCTTTTTCATCGGACCAAAGTGTCCTCTGTTATTCCCCTCGCATGTATCCTTGCTTGGGGCACCATCACAACCCTTGTCGTTAATTCGCATAGGTCGAAACTGAAGCTTGATAACAAAAACATTACATTATGTTTCTCTGTTAGGTTAGCTTGTTTACTTTCTCATATTGTATTGCATTTTGTACGTTGCATGGAGTTAGGAATCTTTTTCTTTCTTGTATTGTATTGCATTTTTATGTTGCATGGATTTGGTGTTTTCAGAAATGGACATTTGTTCATTTATGGATTTTCATTTCATACTACACTTTTGTTCATTCTTTTTAATAAGGACCGATGATGAAGATCACTAGCAATATGATGAAAAATAAAGTTGTTTAAAAGGCACTAGATGGATGTTAGCTCATTCCCTCTTCCTCATACTCCTTTTTCTTCTATATCCCATTTCTTTTCTTCTTCTTCACACTATTCTTTCTTCTTTTATCTTTTTATGATCTTTTCGATCGTTAATCGACCTCTTTCATCACCCCATCAATAATCGAGGGGGCATCCTTCATTCTACTCATTTCTCTTCTATCCCTTCAATTTTTTCTACTTGTTTATGCTTTTCTACTTTATTTGAAGTGACATTACTTACACCACCTAAAAGAGGGGCAAATGTAGACACCTAAAATATACTTACACTTAGCATTTCCTCTAATTCAACCAATTGACGAAACTTCGTTAATCAAACCTTCTTCGCTCCATTCTCGGATGCCCATTCACGACACATTCTCAATTGTATTCATCCTATAAGAAACTTATTTGGCTAATATCTCTCTTATTTGCTAAACATTCCTACTTTTGACCATTCAGAACCTCTCTTGTTCTCTCTAAACCACTTCAATTGGCTTCGTAGGATATCTATCACCACAATTGGTTATCTAGACCCCTCCCAACTCTCAACGAGTCTCTAATCACTTGCTAAACCAAGTTTAACTAGCCTAAACCAAGCTTAACTAAGCCTAAAGCATGTTTATCCTAATCTAATCTAAAAGTGGTTTTTGACCTTTAGTCCCACATGCACCCAAATTTCAACATCCTCTCATTTGGAAATCTATAAATAGAAGGGTCACCGCTCCCTTTCAAACTTATAGCTTCACTCACAAGTCCTCTCTCAAGCACTTTGGAAAGGCATTAGAAATCATTTGTGATAGCTTTAAGCTATAGAACATTTGGATCTTGGACATACTCCATTGTTGAGAGCTCCTCCATCTTGCATCCATCCATTCCAAATATAGTTAGTAAGGGAAGATCTAAAGCTTGGCCATGTAGCCAACTTGGAGAGATCTCTTCACTATGTTTGGGAGTAAACAACACATAATTTGATTTCTTAGAATCTAACTAGGTTCACTTTCATTAAGCTTTCATGGAGTAGAGAGTAGTATATATACTAGGGTTTGAATATTTGTTTCAAATTTATATATGCATAGATAGTTTCTTGTTTATCTCTAATTTCATGGTGCATGGATGAGTTAGCAAAGCTTTGAGGTGCTTTAGCCTCATTCCATAGCTTTTGTAACTTTACATAGCATACAATTTCGACAACCACCGTGTAGTACGATATTTTTATACTCATAGTCTCTCTCGACGACTCTTTTTGCGATAAATAGTATTGCTAGGTGAACTCCACAATGTTGTGACCACAAAATTACAACGTCAAAGATCAATTGTTTAAACCTAACATGTCGTAAATCCCTTTCACCGACTCCTTTCGTCATCATGCATGGTGCAATTTTAGGGTACCCAAATGTTCCTTTTCATTGATTACCGCTTTTAAACACATCGTTATCACATGTCAACAGATAAAAAGGAAAAGCACTATCCTGGTATTTCTCATTTCCCCTATTTTTCTCCTTGTGCGTCATGATTTTCCTTTCTGGGTGATTGTCTGCATCGAACTTCACATTTGGGATTTGGTCTAAAAAGAACCCCATACATCCTACTTGCTCACATAGCTTAAATATGGGTTTAACCTTCTGCATCTCACATCCTATCACACACAACCTAAAATTCATGCATCTAAATAACACATCAAAACATCTCCTTACCCAATTGACTATTGGGATTTCATCACCCAATAGGAAGTCACCTGAGACTCTCTGTAGAAAAAACTACGAGAAAATAGCCTTGGACTATCGTTCTTTAGGTACCTTCATTAGCCATTGTTATTTTCTTTTCACATCTTATAATTAATCATGATGATAAGAAACTTGTTTCTTGATTTTTTGTTAATAAATTACATAAACAAATGTTCATCTATTTGATGCCTATTGTCACTATCAAAAGAAAATAAAAATCCACTCTATCCAATGACACCCCATCCCTTAATGATCTCACCCAACAATATTCCACACTTGATACCACACCTTCAGTTACCCAACCCATTGTCTCCATGGCCTCGCTTCATGAGGACCATGTTATCCAAAATTGTTCCTATCCTAAAACCAATCCTTATATCTCTAATTAGTCTAACCTTTCTAGACAACCTACACACCTATCTCTCACTCCTTTAGAAACTCTTAGACCTCCTCCTAAGCCCATATATGATTTTTTATTTCATAAATCCCCATAATCCTTCAATAATATATTTATACTCAATGTTTGGATCCTATTCCACTCACATCCATTTTTTTCAACTCCATTCCATTTGCTACTAGTATGCCTATCCAACCATCTTAACCTCTTCACACTTACATTCCTACCCACCATATGCTCCAACCATCTCAATATCTTAACACTCATATCCCCACTTATCATTTACCACAACAACCTACCCAATCTTAACAATCACATCACATCCCTATTTCTCAACACCAACCTATGCAATAACTTACCCAATCTCAACCTAGGACATATATTAATCCTTATCAAACGATTCCCCAAATTCTCGCACATACGAAAATTAATAAACTACCTTATCAAACAATTATACAAACATCATACGCACAAGCTTATCAACTACCTCATCAAGCTGCCTTTCATGCCACACAACCAATCCAATCCCGGTCTATCATCACATCAAACAATCCTATTCACACTTTTATTAATAGAATGATTAGTCTAGAAGCCGTTACCTTGGCACCCAAGGTTATTTTATCCTACAAATAAATATGTAACAAACCGATTCATCCATTGGTTCCTATCAAACCTTACCCTCTTCATTGGGAGCTTCCTAAGTTCAACAACAAGGAATATCCCCAGAAGCATCTTTGTGCATTCAAACATGCATGTTATCTTATTACACTTGAAAAAGACCTAATGCTTCACACTTTCCCCATGTCCTTGTCTAGTCCCGTGTTAGACTGGTACAATAGTATACCTCAATACTCGATATTTTCCTTCACCCAACTCACATAGTTATTCTTAGAACACTTTTCGATGAACATTGTGCACAAAATCACTATCCCAGTCTATCATGGACTTTTCCGCATGATGGTGCGGAGTTATAAAATAACTATCCTTCTCTCTTCGTAAACTAGACCGATCGGGCTCTTCTCTTGTTCATGTGCAAAGAATATAACATCTACCTTTCAAATCCAATCATTTTGAACCTTTTATGAAGCCTTCACCATGGCTCACAAATGCAAAAGCCATGCCATTGAGCAAGGTCATCTTAAACTCAGATCAGCCAAACCTAAAATTTAATTTACTAAACCATCTACACATAATGAAAACTTTAAGGGTGTGCCAAAGCAAAGCAAAGGTTGTTAAATATTCATCCATGCCTACATATAGCACATGGCCTCAACAAAAATCCCCTCAAATATCTCCTAACCATACCCCTCTGGGAGAATCCTATAGTTTGGTATTTGATAAATTAATGGCAAAACACTCCATCCAACTTCATCCTATATGACACGTGGATGATTCGTGACCCAAGCCCCCTTGGTATCATGAAGCCCACTATTGTAAATATCATCAAGTCAAAGGTCATGACATTGAGAAATGTTTTTCCTTCAAAGATCATATCTGAAAACTTATAAATCAAGGGGATATCCAAATAGATAGCTCCACCACTTCACCTAGCCAACCCCTTGACGAATTATGCAAGCTTTTCCTAATCAACCACGAACAAATCAAGCCACCCCTTTTACATCTCAACTATCAAATGCTTACACCATTAACATAGTCAATCAAGGTCTCATCTCATCACCGAACCCGCATGTTCCGACATCGACATTATTCCCACTCCTTATTCAAAACCTATCATTTCCACAACTATCACACTTATATAAAATTTTACTACTTGTCCTATACCTATACCTGCTCCTTCCCTTACCACATCCGCATCAAATGTGACTATACCATCTACTTCATCCACTTCAATTATGCCCTGGTCTATCGTAGAGTAGATACATCATTGGCACTTATTTTGGCCCCATTGATATACACATCTATTCCTTCACCAACATCTACATCAAACAAACATATACATACGTCCACACCTACAACATCAACCCCATTCACAAACATATCACTCTTACCCTCGAAACATTTATGAAATAACCATTCCCACCTACTTCTAAACCCAATATTACTCCTACATTTACTGCATTACCCATCATATCTACTCCATTAATTACCACATCCCCTTCATTATATTTGACTACCTTACCTACATCCATTCCACCTTTACCCATTATACAATCCTTAGATTCAATCCTAATTCCTCCTTCCGCACTTTTTTCTTTACCAACTACCTTTACCACATCCAGATTGACTTCAACTATACATACCACTTTATCCACATCTATTGTGCCCCAATATTTAATACCCAACACCTTAACAACATCTACATCAAACATACCCATCACCATATCACTTACATCTTAAACTATCCCAATTACACCCACCTACCTATCTATCCCAACTACCCATATATCTTTCATATAAAAAAATACACTTACCCCTACCTTGACATCTTTGTCGGCTATACCTATATATTTTCCCATGGCCACATCACCCATTTTATCCCAATATTATTTACTTAATCCTTCTATCACACCAAACAAATCCTCTCGATTTGTAACTCTATCAATGATACCCCTTGAGAAATTTATAGAACAAAAACCTCCCCGAGGAAAACACAAAGGGGATTCACAAATCAACTACTTTTACATTAATCAATAAAAAACCTATACGATCCACAAACCCCATACAAACATCTCTCTCTCCATTGATATCCACCCCTACACCACCACCTTCAGATCCTCCAGTTGAAATTATTGTAATCCTTGCCAAGAGTAAACCATCTCGATCAAAATCTATGACTCTTGGTAAGCATCCCCAAAAGTCTCCTATGCATCCTCATAAGAAGTTAGGTCTTCCCTCTTTTCAGCAATCCAATGTTATCTAAAGGTTAGTCCATTCATCTAATACACCTCATAATGATAAATCCTAATCCAAAAATCTAACCCTTCTCTCAAAATCAATTCATCTTTCAAGAAATATAATTCACCAATCCGATCTACGTCCACTTCTTCCCTAAATCCAAGCCAAAATATTCTATCAAAACCCACAAGAGTTACCTTCCCCATGAGACTTCAATTGGGTCATATGCAAACATTCGTCAACATTTAATTTGATTATATGTTGTCATGCTTCCCGCATTAAAGTTTTTAATCCACATTTTCCAAAGCCATTGTTGTTCAATCCCAATTGCATTTGTGCTTATCATCGTACCCAGTCCATGTTATTGAACATTGTAATTCCTTTCAGGATAATCATCTATAACCTTACCGAGAAGGACAATTTACTCATTTAGGGGAACATCCTTCTTCACCTACATTTAATCCAATTTGTATCCCATCCATCGGGTTTTCGATGATTCCTCCATCCACATCATCCCTTAACATATCTCCCGCACATGAAATTCCTCCTATAGGAGTTCCTTCATTGTTCATCGTTATTGTTTATCTTACCAATCACCCTTGTGTTCTTCGATCGTTTATAAAATCTAAATCCTGAACAATCCTATATAGGATCCTTTGAAATCCACTAACTCATTTGCATCTATTAAAATCTCCCTTGTTAAGGAAATCCTCTCCTCATCCTTAGTATCCTTTCTCGCATCAATTCATCTCTTATCTTTCCATACTACTTCCTTGATTTAGGGGACTTCACTTTTGGAATCGCTTTATTTAATCTCATCTAGTCTATATCTATAGACACCCAAACTAGATTTGCTTATTGTGTTTTATTTGAGATGCCTAAATAATATTAACTACGTAGGATTCACTTGTTCATGCTTTTTCCTTGGATTAAATTGTTAAAAATAGTGGATTAACAACCTTCTAGGAAGCACCCCACTTCCTAGAACTAGCATACACTAGGAAGTCCACTGCTATATCTTGTTTAATATTATTTGGTGGTATTGCATTGTTTCTACTAGTCATTCCTCCTAGCCAAAGGGAATATCTTCAAAATCAGCTTTGTCAACATTCAACGGTGTGCATCCCTCTTCGACTATCACAGGTATTTCTCCTCGATTTACCTCTTATCGGTTTTATCTCTACTTTACAGTGAAAATTTTTGGCACGCCTGGTGGGACCCCATCTTGTGGGTTCTTTTCATTGTTCATATAGGGTGCATTTTTGTGTTTGTTTCTTTCTGAAAAATTCACACTAAATCTCTCCCTGGAAATATTCTTTTCTTTCTATTTGTCTAAAAGAAATTTGTCCTTTGGTTCTTAAAAAGAACACTTCTTCTTTTCTTCTATACTACATTTAGTGAAAGAGCATTCCTCTTCCTATTCTCCTTTTGCTACATCGAATATCATTTTTGATTTGGGTTTAAAATTTGTGCATTTCATCCTTTGAGTGTTGCATTAGATCACATAGATTTAATTAGAAATCACACGGTGGAGGTCATGATCACTTGGTGATTGGATTAGATTAAACATAGTTCACATTTGTGCACACACTCCCAAGTCAAACCATTGACACAATTTACACATTTCTTAAATATTTCCCTTCCAGGGAAGAACCCATGAAGAATTTAACAAATTGTCGATGGTGGGCGTTGCCTAGTGTTTTAGCTTGAGTTTATCATATCAAAGCTCGGACCTCATGCATTGAAAGGTATATCAAGGAAACTTTAGGCAAAACTAACTTGAGACTATCCATATATTTCTTATAGGGTATCTTCATAATCCGAGAAAATTGTATTTCATTCACAATTAGTTCTATAAGGCATAAGCTACTAACACTTGAAATCTAACACCTAGGGTTTACGTGTTTTTCTATTTTTTGCTTGATTGAAGTGCATTTTGAGTTATGAGTACGATTCATCACTTTTTCTTCTCTTTCATACTCCACAATCATAACTAGTGTATGCTAGTTTTTCTGAGTGTGATAGGACATATTTCTGCCATACACAACTTCTGGGTTGGCTTTACTTTAACTTAATTCACTCCAAATCTAAAATTTTCTTCATCTTCTCTAAAATCTCAAGAACCGACATCGGTCAAGTAAGTAATGACATCGTTATTTCATCATACCGAAATTGGTTAACTAACCGCCATCGATTTATCGTGATTTTTATTATTCTTTCAAAAACAACATTATCTTCTTTCATATCAATATTCTATGTTCTAATTCTTTCAATACACTTATTTCTGAGTCTCTGTCACCCCTAACAGGACCCAATTTTACCTATTTTCCACTTTTCTTCTCTAGATCACCAAATTTATTTATTTTCATAGTAAGTGGCATCGGTCCAACAACCAACATTGGTCTTACTACCTATCTAACACCGATTAAGCGACCAGGTGTCGGTCTCTATGTTTTATATTTTTATCAGAAACAACAATCAATTTCTATCTTCCAGACTTCATTTAACATATATTTCTAAGTTCATCACAATTAGGCAAAGCCTAGAACACATATTTTTAAATTTTCATATGGTTTTGACTCACCAAGAGGCATGATCCCTTACTTTTCAAGCTAGTTATGTACCCTTTCGATTTAGCCATTCACAACCCTCCATCTTTTCTCCGATGGATCCTAATATCGTGACTATACCAGTATGTGACGAGGATTTTTCTAAATTTCTCAATCACAACCTCTTGGCCTTGTAGCATTATTGTTATCCAAAATGTGCCCCAGCTCATTTTTTGTGGCTAACTCCTTGTGTTCTTGCCTCTCTTGTGCCTCAGTCCACATTTTTTGATTTTAAGGCACTCAAGGCTTTTTGGAAGTGGCACCATCAGATAGAGCTCTCTCTCAGCTTTCCAGAAAGGTAAAGTTTGCCTCCTAACTCCTTATATTTTTCAAGTTATGGCTCGGCGGAGTTTTTGTGGAAAATTTTCCCATTTTGGCCCAACCAATAGGAAGCTGCCATGTGGCAGAGGAGTTCGGGGTCGGAGGAAAATTGGAAATTTTTCCAAGAAAAGGTCAAATTTTCAAAGAAAAACCCGTGGAGAAGAAAGGAGAGAGAATTGCGTGACAAATTAGAGCTTGCCATGTGGCATCGACTAGTGGAGCACGGGAATTTTGAAATTTTTTCCAAAGGTAAACAAGAGGTAAAATTTGAAACTTTTTTCCCGATCCGTTTTTGGGCGTTTTGCCCTAAATCTTCAAACGATCATATCTTTTGATCCAGAGCTTGGATTTTCGCGTTCTTTATATCATTAGAAAGTTGTTAAAATTATCTACATGATTTCATGGTCAATTTATAATTTTGGTTCAGTTTGGAGAGAGAAAATTTAAAACGGTTCTGTATGCGTGTCCATGGCAGAAATGACATTTCAACAACCAAATTTAATACTGAGAATGGGTCGCATTCTTCTCCAATATGGTCAAAAATGACGGGGTATGGGTTTTTAAGGTCCTCCGTGCTGTTTTAATGCATTTTCCATCAATGAGGAATGGGCTCCCACAATTTTTACATTTTCTCTCTCCTGGGCTCGACCCATACCGTGTAAAAGCGATTTGGTTCATTTCTTCATGGTTGAACACTTTTTGGCATTGAAAACTTCTTCTTTCACCTCCAGCAAGTGATAGTTGTAAGAATCAGACCTTTTTCACAGTTTTTAACAGGTTTATACCTCTTTGATGGTGGAATGCAAGAGATTTTTACATGGAATTGATAGTGCAAACTCTGTGAATGCTTTCAGTCCTCTGTTTGTATTGTTTTACTTCATTTTAAGACCTCTAATTACATCTATCAGCTTGTGTATGTTTTCCCTTGTTGCATTTCATGAATTTGTGTTTATTTACATGGCAAAAATGTTTCACCACTCCTTTTGGTGCATCACCATCTTTAGTTTAGTTTCATTTTTGCATTTTTATCCCTGTCTCCTTGCAATCTAGGGTAGAATTAGGATTAGAACCTCTGTAGTTGTGCAAAATATAGATCTAAATCAGAGGAGTTTGAGGAACCAGCCTCTATTATGGAGATTCCTCTCTCATTTTCACAAGTCCCACACTTGGAGAGAGGTTTCCATGTTGTGCAATCACACTGGATGCTCTAAACATCATTTAGAACCTTGATTTGCAACAACTTTGCTGCTTTTTTGGCACGCTCAGTGGGACCTTAGAGGTCTCATTTTTATTGCAGCAAATTTGATGTTCATCTGCTGCAATTTTCTTGCTTGAAAAGAGCTATAATTTGCATATTTGGCGACTCCAAGGGGAAGAATCAACTGGTTTCAGCAGTGCAGGCCTGAAAACTCATGAGAAGAATCACTACAAGGTCAAGAGCTGAAGAAGAAGAGGTGTTGTTTGAATATCTGCAGTTATCTCCAAGAGTAAGGCAAAGTGGGAGAAGGATTCAAAGGTCTCCATCTCCACCAAACATAACTCTCTCAACTCCTCCACTGGTAGGCCTTTCATTCGATCAACAAGGGTTTTAAGACCAATTAGAATGGCGCAAAACAACCCACTTGCCTTGCCCTCAATGCACAACATCCAATTCCTATTGCAGCCTTGAAGAACATTCCATACTTCACTGGAGAAAATCAGACTACTCCAGGTGATCATGTTAAGGATATTGCTAACCTTTGTGCAATTCATGAAATCAATGAGATGCAAGTGGTTGTCAAGTTGCTAGCATCTTCATTCAAGGGGAAAGCATTGCAATGGTTTAGAAGCCTTGGAGCTAGTTCTATCACAAATTGGAATCAGCTGTGTATAGCACTTCATGAGCAATTTGGAGAGAAGGGAGACAACTTGTCTCTTTTGGAGCAGCTGACAACCATCAAGAGAGCTCCCAATGAGCAGCTGACCGATTTCAACTTCAGATTTCAAAAGACTTGGGAGAGAATTCTAGTGGCAGTTAGGCCAACAATCAGAAGGTGCTTTTCTCTATTATCTCAAAGCTCTAAATTCTGATATTTCTATGTTGATTCAGTCCATGGGAGGCATAACTATCCCTATGGCTTATAGCATTGCCATTAGGGCTGAAAATTGTTTGATCCAAGCTGGCAAACTAGCCCCTAGACCTCCCATGCCATTGTTTCCAAGTTTAGAGAGTCCAAATACCAATCAAGCACCTAATTTGGCTCCTTCTCCCACTCCTAGAAATCAAAGTTCAAATGAAGCTTCTACTTCATCTCCAAGTGCCCCAAATGAGCTTCAAGAAGTCATGAAGCAATTGCAAAACCTAGGTAATGAGCTGGTTACTCTCAAAAGGCAACAAGCCCAAGGTTTTAGACCTTCTTACCAGCCCCAAGCTCAACCTAACAGGTAGCCATACCAACCACAAAGACCTCCTAATCCAGCTACAAATGTAAATCAAACAAGGCCTCCTGCCAATAGACCATTTCAACCCTATAATCCTAATGCCATATCTGCCTCTAAGGCATTGGTGCCAACACAAAACAACATTGCTCAAGAGTATGATTGGTGTTTTCCATGCAATGAACCTCATAACCAATCTATGTGCTTCAATGGTGCTTTGAATCAAGCATTAATGGTGACAACTACTGGTGTGGAGGGTGAAGGAAGTCAAGGAAACAACCAACAACAAGAAACATTCCAACAGCAATCAGCCCCAAATGACACCACATTGGTAAACTGGCAAGCAGAAGATTTTTGTGGCATGAATCAAGCAGTTTCTCAAGGTGTTGCAGCCAACACAAGGTCAAAAAGAAGGAATTTGGGTGAAGAATAGCCATTAGCTCCAACCAATCCACAACCTTCCATGGCTCCACAAATGGTTGGCAAGCAAAATCCAATTTCAAATGCACAAGGGCAGCCAAGAACAGCTCCTAGACCAACTCAAATACCAGTTATTACTACCCACGTGCAAGGAGTGAATGTACAAGCAAAGGGACAACAAAGAGATCCTTCATCACCATTCAGTATCATTGATTAGATGAAGAAGACAAATGTTAATATATCAATGTGGGAATCCCTATCTATCCCAGGCCAGAGAGACTTGTTACAAGCTGCCATGAAGGACTGGCCAACTTCGAATCAGCAAGTTCATATGTAAGAGAAAGTGCTCACAAATGATGCCCAGCCTGAGGGAAATCATGGAGGACAGCAAGGTAAAATGTTGAAGCCCCCTCCTTTCTATGTTTCATTAATAATTGGAAATCAGTTAGTGCACAATTGCATTATAGATTCTGGGGAAAGTAGCTCAGTCATGCCTAAACAAATAGCTGATCAGCTAGGGCTCCAGTATGAAACCATATCCAAAGGGGTAGTGCAGCTGGATGGGACAACAGTAACAACAGTTGGGGTGATTAGAAACTTGAGTCTTACCTTGCATGCATGTCTAAATGTTGTTGTTTTACAAGATGTATCAGTCATAGACCTTCCACCACTCTTTGCCCTATGCTTGTCAAGGGACTTCATAGCCAAGATTGGGGGATATTTGTCTGCTGATTGGTCACACATGTTGTTCAGAACGAGGTATGGAACTAAGGCTACAATCAGGTCTGAACCTATTGCAAACTTCCACATTGAGCCTTACACTCCAAGTCAGATCAACGCCAATTGTTCAGCATTTGATCAAGAAGACCACCCAAGCACCGATGAAGCTGACACCAAGGTTGGAAGCATCCCGGATCTAACTCTTGATGAATGGGCAAACAAGGTACATGCTTTTGATCCTTATCAAGAAGTGGAAGAATCTGAGCTAGGGGTCTATTGCATACACGAAGAAAATCAGCCTATTCCTAGCATCACCAAGCCAAACCATGAAGATGACAATGAGGTATGGCAGTTGTTTTTTGATGGATCAAGGAGTAGACAAGGTGCAGGAGGTGGAGCCATGCTTGTTTCACCTCAAGGAGTAAAGTACTATTCAGCTTTTAGATTTCAGTTTGCATGCTCCAATAACACTGCTGAATATGAAGCCTTGGTGCAAGGGATGCATTGGGCAATCAAGAAGAAAATAAAGAACTTGTAAGTCTTTGGTGATAGTGAATTGATTGTAAATCAGGTCAAGGGACAACATGCTACCAAGAATGATCTACTCAGTGAAACAATAACAGGGGTGTGGGACCTCATGGAAGATTTTGAGGGTTTTGGCATCAAATCCATTCCTAGGAAAGAGAATCAAGCTGCTGATAGGCTTGCAGTAGTAGGGGCAGCCTTTGACATTGTGGAAAGCATTCAAAAAGACAAGGTATAGCCAAACATCCACATGATTGTGAGGCCTTCAGTGCCAGATAACAATGTCAGTTGGCAAGTGTTTGAGAATGACCAACAAATCATCCATTTCTTGCAAGAAGAAGCTGAGTTCTCAGCTAAGAATCAAGAAAAGTTGGAACAGCAGTATGGTGACCAGGTGGTACAGCTGAGAACTAACAAGCTGCCCAAGGGACTTATCACTTTGGAGTCCATTTTTAATCCCAATGATCAGTTTAGAAAGGAGAAAGCAAACATTCAGGTCAAGAGAGAGGATTCAGTATCCATCTTGGTAGAAGAGAACAAACCATTGCAAATTGGAAAGATGACAACTGAACAAGAAAGGTATGAATTCATGCAGCTGTGTCAAGAATTCCCAGATGTGTTTGCTTGGAGCTACGAAGATTTGAAAGGTTTCAATCCCAACTTAGCTCAGCATACCATTGAATTGGATCCAAATACTAAGCCTGTCAGGTAGAAACAAAGACCAGTCAATCCACACATGGAGCCTCTCATGAGGAAAGAATTGGACAAGTTGATTGAGTCAAGAATCATATTCCCAATCAAGCATTCTAGTTGGGTTGCCAACTTGGTTCCAGTCAGAAAGAAGAGTGGGGAGATCAGATTGTGTGTTGATTTCAGAGACTTAAATAGAGCATCTCTCAAGGACCATTACCCACTCCCTTCCATGGAGCAAATCTTGCAAGTTGTGGCTGGCTCCGAGAGGTTTTCACTACTTGATGGCTACTCAGGCTACAATCAGATTATGGTGAAGGAGGAAGACCAGTTCAAGACAGCCTTCACAACCAAATGGGGAACTTTTGCATACAGGAAAATGCCATTTGGGCTGTCCAACGCTGGTGCTACCTTCCAAAGGGCAATGGACATGGCGTTCAAAGGTTTGATTAACAACGTGGTGCTGATTTACCTTGATGATATCACTATTTTTTCCAAAAATGCAGCAGACCACCTCTCTCATTTGAGACAAGTTTTCACGAGGTGTAGGAAATTTGGAGTGTCTTTGAATCCTAAGAAGTGTATCTTTCTTGCACATGAAGGAAAGCTCCTTGGCCATATTGTCTCCAAAGAAGGATTAGCAATTGATCCAGAGAGGGTTGAAGCCATAAGAGCACTACCATTGCCAAGCCACAAGAAAGCCCTTCAGAGTTTCTTCGGGAGGATAAACTTTGTTCGGAGGTTTGTCCCAGATTTTGCAGCCCTTGTCAAGCCCATCACCAAAATGTTAAAGAAGAGCATGGCTTTCAAGTGGACAACAGAAGGCAAGGAGAGTTTTGAAGCAATCAAAGAAGCCATTTCTCAAGCACCAACTCTCATCAACCCGGACTTCTCCAAGGATTTCATCCTCTATGCATTTGGAGGTAATGACACTATTTCTGCCATTTTGGTACAGCAGAACAAGGATAATGATGAGTAGCCAATTGCCTTCTTCAGCCAAAGCCTAGATGACTATGAGGTGAAGTACTCTTTTATTGAGAAGCATGTGCTAGCAGTAATCAGAAGCTTGAAGAAATTCAAGCATTTAGTCTCAAACAACAAGGTCCAGTTGCTGGTCTCACATGCTAGGGTTAAGGACTTCCTCCTCAACAAAGATTTGAATGAGAAAAGGGCAGGTTGGATCACCCGTGTCATGGAGTATGACATTGAGATCAAGATCACCAAGATGGTAAGAGGAAAAGGATTGTGTGAGCAGCTGGTTTTGGGAAGCAAAAGAAGTATGCAATGAATAAGAGGTTGTTTTGATGATCCGGGACAGCCATGAGCCAAGTGGAAATCAAGAAGAAGATAATGCTGCCCCCACTCCTTGCTGGACCCAAGGTATTATACACTTCCTAAGCATAGGTCTATGCCCCCCGGAGATGAACAAGACCCAAAGAAGACACTTGATTGCGAGGCTGTCCCATATGCCATTGTTGATGGAGATTTGTTCAAGAAAGATGTGAATGGAGTGCTGCTAAGATGCATTAGCACAAATCAGATTCATAGGGTGTTGGAAGAGTTCCATGGTGGACCAGTTGGTGGTCATTTTGCACCAAGAGTGACAGCTCTAAAAATCATGAAGGCTGGTTATTATTGGCCTAAAATTTTCAGTGATTGCTATGCATGGATTAAGAGGTGTAAGAATTGTGCATTCTTCATAGGAAAAGAGAGACTTGCTTCCCTTCCATTGCATCCAATCTCAGTTGACCAGCCATTCATGCAATGGGGTTTGGACTTCATTGGAGTCATTAATTCCAATTCAAGCCAAGGGCACAAATGGATTTTGACAGCCACAGACTACTTCACCAAGTGGACAGAAGTAATAGCACTCAAAGAGGCAAATGAGTCTAGCATCTTAGACTTTTATGAGGGGATAACAACCAGATTTGGTGTACCTACTACAATAATCTCTGATAATGCATTGGCATTCATTAGATCTAAGGTGACTGAGTGGGCTGTCAAGAATGGTATCTACCTAAGCACTTCATCAAACTATTACCCTCAAGGTAATGGCCAGGCCGAGTCTACAAACAAGAACTTGTTGAGGATCATTAGGAGGACTCTTGATGAGAATCAGAGGTCTTGGCATACCAAACTGAAATCAGCCTTATGGGCTGATAGGATAACTCCCAAGAGATCCACAGGTAACTCTCCATTCAAACTTGTCTATGGAAGAGAGGAAATCTTGCCCATGTCACTTGAGTTGCCAACATTGGAACTCATGAAGCAATTAGAGTTGCTAGAGTTTGAGCCCATGGAGGTGAGATATGCAGAGTTGATGGAGCTGCAGGAGGTCAGAAATCAGGCATCCCAAGTAATGGAAAAGGATCAAGCTTTGATCAAAAAGACCTTTGATAGGAAGGCCAAGGATAGATCTTTTCAGGTTGGAGATCTAGTGTTGAAATGGGATGTGGATAGAGCAAAACCAGGAAGGCATTCAAAATTTGATGCCATTTGGAGTGGCCCATACATGGTCACGAAGTGCAAGAACAACAATGCTTTCCAATTGGCCTCATTGGATGGTGAAGAACTACTGATTCCGATCAATAGAATCTATCTCAAGCGTTGATTCTAGAGGAAATTTACCACCTTGTAAATATTAGATTAGATTTTCATTCCTCCAAGTGCTTTGCACATTATTTTGTTGTAGGTTAGTTTTGCTTTCCCTAAGTGCTTTGGCATAGACTTCTTTGTCCCTCGGAGATGTTTTGCGAGTCCTTGCTTCCATCTTCCATCTCCTTGCACATTCTAAGTCGGTTGGGGTTCTAAACAAAATATTTGATAGCTCCATGCCCAATGGACTGCTTCAGGCTATGGTACTTTCATCTAGCAGGCAGATGACCCCTCTAAGTCGCCAAAATTGTTATCCAAAATGTGCCCTAGCTCATTTTTGTGGCTAACTCCTTGTGTTCTTGCCTCTCTTGTGCCTCAGTCCACATTTTTTGATTTTAAGGCACTCAAGGCTTTCTGGAAATGGCACCATTAGATAGAGCTCTCTCTCAACTTTCAGAAAGGTAAAGTTTGCCTCCTAACTCCTTATATTTTTCAAGTTATGGCTCGGCAGAGTTTTTGTGGAAAATTTTCCCATTTGAGGCCCGCAGCCAATAGGAAGCTGCCACGTGGCAGAGGAGTTCGGGGGTCGGAGGCAAATTGGAAATTTTTCAAGAAAAGGTCAAATTTTCAAAGAAAAACCCGCGGAGAAGAAAGGAGAGAGAATTGCACGATGAATCAGAGCTTGCCACGTGGCATCCGACCAGCGGAGCGCGGGGAATTTTTGAAATTTTTTCCAAAGATAAAAAAGAGGTAAAATTTGAAATTTTTTCCCGCCGATCCGTTTTTGGGCCGTTTTTGCCCTAAATCTTCAAACGATCATATATTTTGATCCAGAGCTTAGATTTTCGCGTTCTTTATATCATTGGAAAGCTGTTAAAATTCTCTACATGATTCCATGGTCAATTTATAATTTTGGTTTAGTTTGGAGAGATAAAATTCAAAAACGGTTCTGGTACGTGTCCATGGCCAGAAATGACATTTCAACAACCAAATTTAATACAGAATGGGTTGCATTCTTCTCCAATATGGTCAAAAATGATAGGGTATGGGTTTGTAAGGTCCTCCATGCTGTTTTAATGCATTTTCCATCAATGAGGAATGGGCTCCCACATTTTTTTACATTTTCTCTCTCCTGGGCTCGACCCATGCACTGTAAAAGCTAGATTTGGCTCATTTCTTCATGGTTGAACACTTTTTGGCATTGAAAACTTCTTCTTTCACCTCCAGCAAGTGATAGTTGTAAGAATCAGACCTTTTTCATAGTTTGTAATAGGTTTATACCTCTTTGATGGTGGAATGCAAGAGATTTTTACATGGAATTGACAGTGCAAACTCTGTGAATGCTTTCAGTCCTCTGTTTGTATTGTTTTACTTCATTTTAAGACCTCTAATTACATCTATCAGCTTGTGTATGTTTTCCCTTGTTACATTTCATGAATTTGTGTCTATTTACATGGAAAAAAATGTTTCACCACTCCTTTTGGTGCATCACCATCTTTAGTTTAGTTTCATTTTTGCATTTTTATCCCTGTCTGCTTGCAATCTAGGGTAGAATTAAGATTAGAACCTCTGTAGTTGTGCAAAATATAGATCTAAATCAGAGGAGTTTGAGGAACCAGCCTCTATTCTGGAGATTCCTCTCCATTTTCACAAGTCCCACACTTGGAGAGAGGTTTCCATGTTGTGCAATCATCACCTTTGGATGCTCTAAACATCATTTAGAACCTTGATTTGCATCCGTGGGTGCCTGCTTTGATTTGCAACAAAAATTACCTCACCCACTTTTCTACCCATAATTTATCAGGCCATCCACTATTAAGTATGCCTACCTCCATGCCCCTTGCCATATCCATGAGCGCTACTTCAACGTTACCTACCTCCTCGCGCCCACTTTTTCCCAAAGTGCCTCAACATCTGCCATATCTTCATCTATGACTCCTAGTATAGGTATTCCCACATCATCAGTACCTATAACTTTGCAAGTCCTAGTAGCATTGACATCCTATATCCTATTGCAAAATATTGTCCTTTCCATACCCAAAACTCTTTTGCCCATCGCCACAAGTGTCTCTACACAAGTTCCTTCCACCTATATCCTACTTCAACCACCGCCTATCACCTCCACTTATTATTTAGAGTATATGCCTTCATCAATTATTCCCTCTTACATGCCCCCATCTCATTTTTCTTATTCGGCACCACCATCTATTGGTGTGCCTTCGATGGCCAAATCATCTTATCCACCCCCTTATACTAAAGGGGGCGTCCCTCAATCTAATCCTACAACGGATCTTATAAAGCTGATGATGAATAAAATAAAGACCTTCAAAGCATCTATTTCTAGCTCTCACAATGCCTTGACTTACGAGGAAATATGTAATGAGGTTATTCATCCATCTATACCCATTCACCATTATCCCGCAGATTGGGAGTTGCCTAAGTTTAGTCGATTTAATAACAAGGAAGACCCTTAGTAGCATTTGTGATTGTTCAAACACATTTGCTATTTGATTGCCTATGATGATGGCTTGCTCCTTAGCACTGGCCTAGATTGGTATAGTGCTTTACCTAAGCACTCAATATTTTCCTTCAATCAATTGGCCCAGAACTTCCTTGACCACTTCTCCATCAATATCTCTAAGAATGTCTCCATGACTGATTTATACTCCATTAAATCAAGACGATGACAATTCTATCATTGAATTCATTACATGTTGGTGGGGTCTCATTAATCGATCACCTTTCAACTTCCATAACCCAAGATGATAGATCTATTCACTAGAGCTTATGCTAGGAACATTTTTCTAACTCTTCAGGTACAAACATTCTGAACATTTGATGAGGCATTCACCATGGTTTGGAAGCTAGAGATTTGTGCCCTTGAAGAGGAAAATGTTAAATTACGCAACAAGAACGCTTCATTTAGGTCAAATGACTCCTCTTTCTTCTAAACCACAAAACAATCATTCTAAGGAAAAAGGATCATGCCAATGTGGTGGTTCCAAAGCCTTCCCCTCTCATCCGTCAAACCAACCAAAACCTCCTCCTATTTTTTCCTTTATGCAGAATTTCTAGTACAAGTATGAACATAAATGTTATACTCCCATAGGATAACCTTACTCCTCTGTGTTGGAAAATATTTTAACATCAAGAGCCATCACCTTTCCACCTATCAAACCACATACTATTTTTTACCTTCTCATCTTGTACCGCATGGTATAAGGAGAATGAATACTATAACTATCACCATGTTAGGGGGCATAGTGATGGAAATTGTAAAACCTTTTAGAAAAATTTCCAAGAAATATTAGATAATGAAGATCTTGTCTTGGACAACCCTAATGCACCGAAAAGTCAAAATGTTAATGTCTTTAACAAACCTTTTATAAGCCATACCCCTTCATTAAACCAAGACAATGAGACCTCTAGCAATAACACCTACCCTACTCCTCTACGCATGAAGGAACCTACCCTACCCACTATTTTACCCATAGAGCAGCCTATGCCACCATCTCATTCATCTACAGGAGCTTACCCAACTTACCCGTAACCTATCAAGGATCTGCTTTACCCATGCTTCTACCCGGGAAGAGTCTATCTTATCCTTTTCTCTACCTAAGGAATATTCTCCACCACCTATCTTGTTGCCTCCTCAACCCATAGAAGAGCCACTTTTATATCCTCTTGTTGTAAGTGATGCATCTATTAGGGTCTTCAAGATCTTGTCAACCTTCTCAAATCACTTCTACCTACAAAACAAGAACCTAAAAATTCCCCTGTCTCACAAATCTCAAAATTATTCATAGGGGTTACCTCCAAGTCATCATCATCTTCCTCTATTTATATGCCATTCTATCGTTTGGCTGATTGCTTAGAAAATGTTGATTACTCCACACTTTGGGGGAACCTTTGACTCCAAGTATCCACCCAAATGCAGATGTTATCCTGGTTACTTCAACTATCTATCTTAAATTATTCAAGGTAATCGAATCAATGGCACTTCAATCGGTCATATCAACCTTTCTTTCATCATCCTCACCTTCGCCCCAACCTTCACTCGCATACAAACCTTCATCTACACCTAAACCTACCACTACATTGGTGGTCTTGCTGATGCCTAGTCTAGTTCATCCCCACTATGAAGATAGATTTGACCACCTCATCACAAATCACCACCAAGTCTATTCCCACACCTAAGAAGAAGACCAGCCTCTTATGCCTCACACCATGTTTTCTCCCACGTCATCTTATTAAATTTCACCTCTTCCGTCAATCTTAGGCTCGTATCCATCGAACCTGGTCAAACAACCTCTCTCCCAATGTAAACTTAAACCGAGGCAACCCACACCCTCGCTTCGATCTTTTATTCTACTCATGCCTTCTTCATCACCCATGCCTTTACCTTTTCTTTTACGTATGCCTTATGTATTACCATCGACCATGATCTTACCCACACCTCGATTTTCACCTTGGATGATTCACATGCTTACACCTTTTGCATCCCCTCCTTCTTCACATGCTTACTCCAACACCTTTACCCAAGAAGGTGTAACCTAAACAAAAAACCACACTACCTACCAAAAAGGTAGTTAAACCGACTCAACCCCTAACTCTGACTCTTTCACAAAATCATCCACACCTTCATCCAAACCTACTCGACTTCTCATTGTGATCCATTGGTAGGATCATATTCTAACATCCTTGCTAGGTTGTTAGAAACCTCCGCTATCACACTTCCACCCATTAAGCCTTATGACCCACTCAAACCCAAACCAACAGGGTTTGATGACTCCAAAATATGTGCATATCATTGCTCATCGTGGTATGATGTCAAAATTTGTAAGGCCCTTTAAAATGTTCTCCTTAAATATTGTTCTTCGGATGGTATTTTTGACGAAGATGACTTGTTAGAGGAGAATTCCATTTCCCCTTCACCTGCTACCACACATGACCCTAGTCTGTATCTACTTAGCAACCTTTTCTTGCATCTCCACAACATGATTTTCCTCCTCCAATATATGAAATAAAAATGGTCAGAGTAGGCACTTGATCACAGAAAGATAAAGGAAAAGAGAAAACTGTTAGCCCATCTAGTGCAGCTTTACCTACCATTCCACTCGCACTTTCGCCCCAAGGAAACCATCTCGTGGGCCAACTTATCCTATTTATGATGGAGTCACACATCATACTATGGTTAAAAAAATTTATCAATATTTTATGAAAATGTATTTGTATGACTTAATTCAAACCTCGAGTCTCATCGTCGGGCCCTCATCGAGGTCTTGCAATGTATTGAGGTTCCACAAAATGATCCGACACGTGTGGCTGCCCTAACTAATCTACCTCAAACTTCTGCCCCCATTTCCTCCATAGTCATTTAGTTACCCTCAATAAATTTAGTAACCCCAAACGGGCCAGCCTATCACCCAGTGGACATTGGGTGCTCACCCGAGCCATGCACAAGCACCAAGCCCCTCCTTTATGTGAGTCTTGTGAGAAATTTCCACCATTAATTGAGGATGATTTATAGAAGTAGAAGTACATTCACTTATTTAAAGAGGTAGAAGATGCAACTTAACATATCTAACATGAATAAATAATAAAAGCTAATATCATTGTAAAATGCATAATAAACTAGATTTGAGCTATGATAGGTCATATTGCATGAGAGTTTACACCCATAAAAAGATATAAAGAATGAACCACACACACACACACACACACACATATATATTGATTTAAAATTTTCCTGGTATCCACATTACAGTCAAAAGGGTCACCTATGACCATACATATTAAAATTATAGAGACTCAACTCCTATCTACATCTCTCGATATGAGAATCTAATTATACATTTCCCATTTTAACCCTTGTCACAGATCCTAGTGCCATACAGAGGTGATGAAATAACTTACAACCTTTAGCACTAAGTTCTCTAAACCCTAGCATTACTATAACACCTTGTTACTCTACTTCTTATTCTCCATGCATTCTATCTTTATCTATCTCTTCATCTTTTGTCTTAAGCCCAAGAATCTCTTTTTATAGGACCAACACCCACCATCATGCCTTCTCTCTTGAACAGATCATGTGCCAAGTGTCGATGTGTTCCTCTCCCTTTGAAATCACTCCACTCTCTATAATGATGTCTTCTAAGAATATTCCGTGCAGGGAATATCCTTTTCTTGACCTCCAAGGTTCCAAGATGGCACCTTATCCACTCATCATGCCTAGCTGGGTTATCACTTTTTCCTCAAGTGTCTCTTGAATGCCAAATATTTTCAAGTCCCTTTAAACCCATGTTATGCCTCCCACATGCACCCTATTTTCACTTAAACCCTTCTTAAACCCATTTGTACCATGTGCTTTTCCCTGAGCATCCTTCTTCTCACCGGTCCTATGTGTGTGCAACCTTTTGTACTTGGCTAATAAATTAGGACTCAACATCACCCCACACTAAGCATGTTCTCTGTCCTTGGAAACATCCCACTTCTTCAAATAATAAAGAATAATAGGAGAGGGAAAATCTTAATAAAGAATGAAAGAATGGAATAATCTACTACCGCTTTATAGGAGGAGTGGGAATTTCTCTTCTATGTTACTTCAATATTTTCCCAGGCATCCACCTCACCCTATGCTTGCTAAAGTAGGTCACCTACTAGAGTGCTCACCTCATCAAAACTTAGTTCGTCGCTCTTAGCATTCAGTGTATCTATAATTCCTTCTAGCTATTTGTTAAGATCATCCAACGCATCCATTTTGTGAGTGACTTGGGGATACAACTCCTTAAGCCGATTCTTAATCGAACCCCACAAGGTTTCGATTTCTTTAAAAATTTATCAACCTCAGCTAGGATCTTATCCCACTCTTCCCTATTTCCTTTGTTCTTATCTTGAAACTCCTTTAGATCCACCTCATGTGTAGCAACTAGTATGATTGCTACCCTATCTTTGTCACCACAATTTTCATAAAACAACTCAGCCATTTGCATGGTGGTATTTATAGTAGTAAGGAGCTCCGTATACCGAGTAACTATCTCCCCGATCTTTAGGTTTTCTTCCTTCTTTTGGCATGTCAATTCCTCTTCTATTGATTCCAACATGAGTGGCCTCCTTTCCATGGTGAGGATGTGCATCAAGTATTCCAAGCATTGCATGGTTGAATCATATTTTTACTCAGGTGGATCCAGGTCTAGGTTCTTCAAGATTATGGCATTTGAAATAGTTTCTATCTTCTTATGGATCTCATGCACCTTTTCCTTCTCCTCCCTTAATTTTCACCTTAATTGTGTGTTGATCAGCTCCTCCTACTTTAACTCCTTGTCTTTTTCAATGATCTCTTCATTTTTCTTTTCAATCTCTTCCTCTAGGACTCTTACTCTGTCATTCCTCCCAAAGAGCCTCACCTTAACCTTCACCGACACTTTATTGAGTGCGTTACAGACTTGCTCATCTGATAGTTGTTGAGAATTCACTAGAGGGTTTACTTCTTGGTATCTGGTATCTTCATCAATTCCTAACATTTGACCTTGAATTCAGGATCATCAACATGGGAATCAAAAGCCCAAGACAATATCTTCCTTGTGTGTGGATACACACCTCTTCATCAAAAGAATACCATGCAAGGATTTGGTTTGAAGGTACGATACTTTGGAAATGTGTGCAAAGTACCTTAATTGGATCATTGATGTAATTCATTCCTTATTCTTGCATCGCTACCATACCCTTTCCACCTATGTGTGATGCCTTTGGGAAGTTTACTACTAGGATGGGATCTCCGCCCATGCTTCCATACTCCTTTTCTATACTTTCACTTCCCTCCATCTCCTTGAGTACTTCTTTGGTGCTGCGCTCCACCTCTTGATCCACCAAGTCTTTTATGATGCATGCTACCTCCCTTTCTGCGGCATCCTCTATCTACTCCTTGGTCAAAATCGAAGTCCTTTGATCCTTCATGTTGACTTCTTCACTTCCTCCCTTATCGTGAGCACCTCCTTCGCCCTCATCCTTTTCTTCATTTCCATCCTCCTCTTACTTGTGTACATCGTACATAGGATGGTTTTGAGCCTCACTATGCTCTCCATCATCCTCATCACCCTTGTCAACCTCTACGCTTTATGTTTCTTCTCACTCTACCTTTTTGTTACTCTTTACTTCTTCCTAATGGATACACACCCTCTTCATCAAAAGAAGACCATGCAAGGATTTGGTTTGAAGGCACGATACTTTGGAAATGTGTGCAAAGTACCTTATTTGGATCATTGATGTAATTCATTCCTTATTCCTACACCGCTACCATACCCTTTCCACCTATGTGTGATGCCTTTGAGAAGTTTACTTCAAGGATGGGATCTCTCGCCCATGCTTCCATACTGCTTCTATACTTTCACTTCCCTCCATCTCCTTGAGTACTTTGGTACTATGCTCCACCTCTTGATCCACCAAGTCTTTTATGATGTATTCTACCTCCCTTTCTACGGCATCCTCTATCTAGTCATTGGTCAAAATTGCGGTCCTTTGATCCTTCATATTGACTTCATCACTTCTCCCCTTTCGTGACCACATCCTTCGTCCTCACCTTTTCTTTATTTCCCTCCTCCTCTAACTTGTGTACATCATACGAGGTGGTTTTTACCCTCACTTGTGCTCTCCATCATCCTCATCACCCTTGTCAGCCCTCTATGCTTTATGTTTCTTCCGAATCTACCTTTTTGTTACTCTTTACTTCTTCCTAACTGGTGATTCCAATATAGGTGACTCCTTTCTTCTTGGTGATTCTTCTTTCACAGGATATTTTCTTACTCTGGTGCCTCTTCCTTAGGTGTCTTCTCTCTCTCTCTCTGTCTCTCTCTTCTATGGGAACTTCTTCCTAAGTTCATAGGTTCTTGGTTTTGCACTGACTCAGTGCACGTCTACAGATTGTGCTATCTGTGTACTTGGTGCATTTTTCTTAGGGGCCTCCTCTCTCTCCCTTTTCCTTAGCATGGCCTTATTTCTTATGGTGGGGTCTTCTAGGATAGAGACATCATTATCAATGTAAGAGACAATATCTTCCTTGTAAGCGCCGATACGCACCCTCTTCATCAAAATAATACCATGCAAGGATTTGGTTTGAAGGTACGATACTTTGGAAATGTGTGCAAAGTACCTTAATTGGATCATTGATGTAATTCATTCCTTATTCCTGCACTACTACCATACCCTTTCCACATATGTGTGATGCCTTTGAGAAGTTTACTTCAAGGATGGGATCTCCGCCCATGCTTCCATACTCCTTTTCTATACTTTCACTTCCTCCATCTCCTTGAGTACTTCTTTGGTGTTACGCTCCACCTCTTGATCCACCAAGTCTTTTATGATGCCTTCTACCTCCCTTTACGCAATATCCTCTATCTACTCATTGGTCAAAATTGGGGTCCTTTGATCCTTCATATTGACTTCCTCACTTCTCCCCTTTCCGTGACCACATCCTTCATCCTCAACATTTTCTTTATTTCCCTCCTCCTCTAACTTGTGTACATCAGACATAGGATGGTTCTCGACCCTCACTTTGTGCTCTCCATCATCCTCATCACCCTTGTCACCTCTATGCTTTATGTTTCTTTCAACTCTACCTTTTTTGTTACTCTTTACTTCTTCCTAACTGGTGATCCCTAGGTGACTCCTTTCTTACCGGTGACTATTCTTTCGCGGGGGATTTTCTTACTCTGGTGCCTCTTCCTTAGGTGTCTTCTCTCTCTCTCTTTCTCTCTCTTCTATGGGGAACTTCTTCCTAAGTTCATAGGTTCTTGGTTTTGCACCGACTCCCGCGTGTCTACAAATTGCTGTTTATCATGTACTTGGTGCCTTTTTCTTAGGGGCCTCCTCTCTCTCCCTTTTCCTTGGCGTGGCCTTCTTTCTTATGGTGGGGTCTTCTAGGATAGAGACATCATTCTCAACGTAAGTGCCCTTCTCATACTTCAGCCTTATGCGCAGGTATACCCTTGTTACGGTCCTTCTAGAAACAGGTAATGTTATTGGCTTCAACATATGTATGTCATGGGATACATGCTTCTCCACATAGGCGTGCTTCTTTGGATATATCAATGTCCTTCATAGCTCATAGTTATGTCGGTCTATCTTCTTTGAGGTTAAACATTAGTGTCTTTGCCTCTTTTAATCTATTGACTCCGGCTTGGAAGTATTGTGTTGTGAAGGAGAATGGAAATTTACACAGGGTCCTCTTGCGCCATTTTCCAAGCTAAACCTGCCAATACATAAGTGTTGGTACATGGAAAATTCAGCCTCTCCTTATAATAAACTAGGTAACTTCTTAGGCATTTTCTACTCAAGATGGTGCCGAATGTGTCACGCATATGCTTATGCCATTTTTATAGGCACGCCTTTTGGGTGGTTGTCATGGTGTCACAAGTGTACTTCTCAATTTTTTTGGTAGGGGAAGGGTTCTCATCTTGGTATTCCCAAAAAAAATTATCTAGCCCATTGGGAACTCCAATCTCCGAAAATACAATGGTAAGGAGGACATTACAAAACATGCTCTTTTCTCCATCATGAGCGGTATTGATGATTTCTTCTTCTATGAATTATAAGAGGTTATAGATGGTCCCCTCTGAAATCTTATGGAAAATGTTCAATCAAGCCTTAATGATTTTTGTCCATATCTCCTACCCATTCATCTTCATGACCACTTACGCAGACATCCTCATTATCGGATCAGAGATTGCAGAGATTTCAAAGTATTGTGACCACTTCTTGTAGTCATAGGATTTGACAGTCTTCTTGATGGCCTCCTTATCGTCTAAGTCATCATAAAAAGATTATCCCTCGTAAGTAAGAATGATAAATTTAGAAATCATTTGGGAGTTATCTACATCCTACATCCTACGAAGTAGAAATGGTCTTCATGTATGTGCGACATTAACCACTGGTACAATCGCTCAGGTTTTCTAAAATAGGGAAAATCATAGAGTTGCAATAACCTAGCCTTCTCCATCTTCACCTTTACCTCATCATCGTAGATATGCATTCCATCTGGTGTCCTTTTGTCTATAGGGAAAACTAGTTCCAATACCATCTTGTTCTCTTGTGGTTCGTTCGATGGTTGTAGTCACTTACGGCCATATTTCTAACATGAGACACCCATTATTTTCCAAGCAATATGCCATCTGGGTATTACATCTCCATGTACCATTCCTTATTGAAACTAGTGGAAACAACTTATTTCCCCTTTCCCTTGCCCTTCTTTGGTGAAATGTTTACTACTTTTCTTGGTGCCATTTCTCTATCGGGTCACTAAAAGCTCTTTCTTTCTCCTGATCATGGCTCTACTCAACTCTATGGCTCTACCCTTTTGTGAAAATCCCTTCAATAATATGCCCTAGCTACGGAACCCTAACCTGAAAAACCCTTCTTTCCACAAGATGATGTATTCACTTGCGAGATTTGAAATCTTCTACAACCTTCTCCCTAACGTCCATGTACTCTTTTTCCACTCGGTTCACTAAAAAAATAGCTATGACCTCAAATCTTCACAACCCTTTTTCACACAAATTTTCTTCAAGGATGCCCTAGTTCACAAGAGCTCTTCAATATCACAAATGCAAGGTAAACAATAATGTACCATGACCTTCTACTTATAGATTTTTCTTTTTTTTTCCGCAATAAATGCCATGCCACCTACCAATGTACTTTTAGAATAAAGGTGTATTTTTATTCTAAAGCCAAGCTTCAGCGATTTTACCCATGTACCCAATCCTACGTGAAAACTTCTATAACCTTTTGGCACACAAAACCATTATTGACTAAAGATCCCTACATGCACGCTTGCGTTGCAAAGGAATTTTTTTTTCCTTATCCTAATTTTTGATACCAACCTCCTCATGTTCTCCTTTTCCATGCACACTCTTCTAAACTACTCACTTTTGATACTTTGATCTAGGCCATTGAAACACAACTTCCAATACCAACTTCCAGTTCTTGTCGCATCACTTCACCCCACACAAAAATAGATGCACACAGTCCTCTGCGCATAGAATTTTTTTGAAACTATAAGTGGCTACTAATGTAAAACATGCACACAAAAACAAAAACATAAAGGGAACAAGCAACGAGAAAGGGAAAAAAATAAAGGAAACACATTAAAGGAAATCCTAGGCTAAATGGCAATATTTCCTCACTTATAAACACAAGGAATACTTATTTATAGTAGGGCTTTAGCCTACTCCCATTAAAATGGCTTGGTAACCGTGTTGCATCCAATTCTTGTAACTAGAAAGCAATTGAATCAAGTATATAGGATACAATGTATGGGCCCATCCAATAGACTTTGAATTTCCCAGGATGGCACAAAAACTTGGAATCATACAATAGAGCCATCTGCCCAACCTCAAATTATTTGATCTTGATGTGTCTATCATGCCATCTCTTCTTCCTGGATTTTTCTATCTTCTGACTCTAGCAAGCAATAGGCCACCTCTCATCTAACTGCATTAATTTATTAATCCTCTCCTCAAGTGCTTTTTCATCAGCTAACCCTCATGCACACACTATATGTAGTGATGGTAACATGAATTCAATAGGTAACACCGCTTCCATGCTAAACACCAATTGAAAAGGTGTGGCCTTGTTCAATTATTTTATAAGTAGTCCGGTATGACCATAACACAATAGAAACTTTATCATCCCAATCTCTTCTTCCTACATCACAAATTTTGGTTAGCGTGTGACTCAGTATCTTGTTAAATGCCTTAGAAGTTAAGTTTTCGTGTGGGTTATAAGGGGTAGTATTGTGGTGGGCTACCATGAATTATGCTAACAAGATTCTAACTATATCATTCAAGAAATGAGTACCCCTAGCACTTTTTAAACTCAGTGGACATCCATGTCTATTGATTATATTTTCCCACAAGAACCTAGCTGTTGTTGCCGTTATGAAATCCCTTATAGGTTCCACTTCTTCCCACCTCGTAAGATAACTGTTCATATAATGATATAACATGAACTAGTCCTTCATGGAATAAGTGAAATCGGTCCTACAAAATCAATTTCCCACTTCTCAAATGGTTCTGCACAAGCTATCAGTCTCAAAGGCATCTCATCTCTTCTTCTTGATTTACCAAGGTGCTAACAATGGTCATAGGCCTCGAAACCTCAATATAATCCTCTGGTAGATGCTTTCCCACAAAATCCCTTCCGGAAGGATCTTGTGCATGGTTACATTTCCTACATAGTATCCTCATGTAATTCCACCATGTGATTCCTCCATGATTACAGAGCATTCATGCTCTAACACGCACTGGCACATAACCTCATCGTGGCCTAACTTGTATAAGTCTCCACTAATTAATATGTAGGGCATAACATGTATGGCTAATCGCTTCCTTTCTAAATTCTTCATTCCATCCTGTTATACCTATTTTGATAAATAAAGAAATATCTTTCAAGTCATAGGGCACACACCACAATCTAGATAGTTTGTGCATCCGACATTGTATCCTCAATGCTCTGTAGATCCTCCCCCGAGTCAATCCTCGATAAATGGTCGGGTCCAAAATTACTCTTACTCGGTTTTAGAACTACGATAAATTTGATTTCTTGAAACAACAAGACCTACCAACATATCTACCCTTGTAAAATGGGTTTGTTTATTAGGTACTTCAATGCCATGTGGTCCATTTAGAAGATAAAGGGTGTTACCAATAGATACTGCATGAATTTTTGGAGTATGTAGATCATGGAAAATGTTTCACGCTCATTAGTAATATAGTTCTACTTTCTTTGGTGTCAACTTCCTACTAGAAAAGCACAAGGGGTGGTAAAAATTTTCTTCTCTAAGTTGTGCTAAGATTACCCCAATCACCATCCCCAAAGCATCAACATGTACATGGGATGTATTTTCCCAAGAAGGAAAGTGTAGTATGGGTGTAGTGATAAGCTTATTCTTCAATATATCAAATGCCATATCTTTTGTGTCTCTCCCGGTGAAATGTAATTTTGTGTTTCATTAAATATTCCAATTGCATGGCGGTCTTGGCATATTAATAAATTTCTGGTTATACCCATGTGCTTAAGGAATCTAGGCACGCGCTCTGCTGGTAGGTTCCCCAATCCAACAACAAAAACATTGGCGCAGGATCCACCAATAAGCCTTCCTTACATATGATATGCCCCAAAAGGGTTCTAAATGGAGTAGCAAAAACACATTTCTTAATGTTGAGGGGTATCCTAAATGCACGACATCTTTCAAACATTAGCCTCTCGACATCACAATGATCTCTTACCAATTCATATACCGTGCCTAATCATCAAGGTAGACTTGAAGAAACTTATGGATGAAGTATGGAAACACCTTTACCAAAATGCGTGAAAAATAACCGCATGTTTTGTAATGAAATTACTAGTATAATTCAGATTATGTGCAGCAATATAACACCAAATAACACAATATTTCATAATAATGATCTCAATATGCAATTGTAATAGCTTCTCCACTTTGAGGGGGCAGCTTCCAAACCATATAATAATACTCAAATGTTCAAATGATAATTAAATACTACCTACAATCCTCTATATATACTATTCATATGTTATGGCCATCACCTAGGCCAACCTATTAAGCATGAGGAAGTATAAATGATATAATAAAATGATATGGTAAGCCACAAGTCGGCTACTCATATCCTAATACAAGCAATAGGTTAAGGGCGTAGCATTCCCTTCCCCTTCAAACCAATGTTGTCCTCAATGTTGAATAATCTTGGATGTTACTGTAGAAAACCTTCATCCTCCCATGTGGCATCTTCTATGTTCAGATTATTCCACTTGATCGAGATATTCCTTAATGTCTCGGTTCTCCTCTTAGTACGTGTTTACAGAATATTCTCTGGCTCCAAAATGATTCTTCCTTCCCCATCAAGTTTTGGTAACTCTGTCTGGGCTTCAAATTTCTGTCGAACAACCTTCTTCGTGCATGAAACATGGAATACTGGGTGTATGTGTGAAGATGGAGGCAACTCTAGTTTATAAGCAACACTACCAATTTTACGTAGAGAACCTAATAAGGGACATAGTATTTAGGAGAAATTTTGTTTTCCTTTTTTCGTTGGTTTAGAGACATTTGTTTGTAATTTGGAGATGTATAAAAACCCAGTCACCAATTTCCAAATTTCTTTCACTACGATGTTGATCTACTTGTTGTTTCATCCTGTTTTGTGCTAATGCTAAATTCTCCTTCAAACTAGCCAAAACCTGTTGTTGATGTTGAATGTGTTCCTCAACATATCTCGACCTTAGTTTGCACTTCAAGGAGGAAGTGATAGAAGGTGAATAGTACCCATATAATGCTAAAAATGGGGTCATTTGAGAAGAGGTATGAAAAGATGTGTTATACCGCCATTCAAGTAAGTGGTAGCCATTTAATCCATCTTTCATGCTCATCTCGATACAAAACAATGTAGATACTCCTCTAAGATTTTTGACCACTTCCATTTTCCCATTAGTTTGAGGATGATAAGATGAAGCGTGAGCTAGCTATTTGAGTACCCAAACATGAAAATAATTCGTCCAAAAATTAATTGTGAAAATAGGATCACGATCACTTATAACTATTTTTGGGGTTCCATGTAGGATTTGAACTGTCTCAAAAAAATAGGTGTGACTGTCATTTAGATGCAAATGGATGTGATAGGGCACAAAATTGGAATATTTTGTGAGCCTATCCACAATCACAAAAATAACATTCTTACCCTCTCGAACAAGGCAATCCAGTTGATGAAATCGATGGAGGCCTCCTAGCCAGACACAAAAATAACATTCTTACCCTCTCGAACAAGGGTAATCTGGTGATGAAATCGATGGAGGCCTCCTCCCATCTCTCGGCTAGGAATCGATGCAAGGGTTGCAGACAACCCGGTGTCTTAATTATTTCCCCTTTGTTTTTGGCACACTAAACACTCTGATACAAAATTTTGCACATCCCCTTGAGTCCTTCCCAAAATAATTCTCTTTTTATTCTATGATATTTCTTCAAAAACCTAGAGTGCCCTCGAACAAGCGAGGCATGTAGCTCTGCAAGAATCTTATGCTTCAACTTAGAATCTTTGCTCAAGTATAACCTATCCTTGTACCATAGGGCATAACCTTTCCACTCAAATTTGTTAGATGTCATATATCCTTGCTTGATATTCTATATTAGAGATTGTGTATCCTTTTCTTGATCCCATTCCAATCTTGCTTCATCCACCCAATCGGCCATCAACATGGACATTCCACATAGTAAGGCATCTATGGATGTATCCCTTCTGGAAAATGCATCAGCTACTACATTTTCTTTACCCTTTTTGTATATGATTTCAAAATCATAACCCAACATTTTTGTTACCCACTTTTGTTGTTCCTCAGATGATAACCTTTGCTCCAAAAAAAGTATTTGAGACTATCATGATCAATTTTTACCTTGAAGTGTCTACCCATGAGATAGGGCCTCTATTGCTTAACCGCATGAAGAATAGCCATCATTTCTTTCTCATAGACTAGTTTGAGCAGATATTTTACTTTGAATTGGTGACTCTCAAACGCAATCAATCTTCCTCTTGCATTAGAATTTCTCCCAATCCCGATCTGAAGTGTCACATTCAACAATGAAGGTTTTTGAGAAGTGGGAGTAGCCAAAACTGGGTACTACACAAGGCTTCCTTCACCTGCTCAAAGGATTTAGTGGCTAAGTCTCTGTCTAATGAAAGGTATCCTTCTTTAGCAATGCGGTGAGTGGGGTTTCTATTCTACCATATCCCCACACAAATCTTCTATAGTACCCTATTAAACCTAAGAACCCACGAAATTTTTGAGAGTTTTGGGCCTTGGCCATTCCACCATAGCTTTGATCTTCTGAGGATCTCCAAAACTTCCAAAACTTTATTTACATGATGTAAGTTTTCTTCCCATGTCTTACTGTAAATCAATATTTCATCAAAGAAAACTAATACAAATTTCCTTAAAAATGGCCTAAAAATAGTGTTCGCTCAAGCTTTGAAAGGTTGAAGGTGCATTTGTAAGACCAAAAGGCATTACCAAAAACTCATGATGGCCCTCATGAGTCCTGAAAGCCATTTTATGAACATCTTCCTCTTTTATTCTAATTTGATGGTACCCTAAACAAAGATCTAATTTTGTGAAATAAATAGCACCATGTAATTCATCAAGTAAATCATCAATTACTGGAATAGGAAACTTATCTTTGATGGTATACTTGTTGAGTTCTCGGTAATCTGGACACATCCTCCATGTTTCATCCTTCTTACATACCATGACCACTGGGGAAGAATAGGCACTCTGGCTAGGCCTGATGATACCTACCTTCAACATTTCCTGAACCATTTTCTCGATCTCACTTTTCTAGGAATATGGGTATCTATATGGTCTGATGCTAGGTGTTTGGCTCCCTAGAATCAATTGAATGGCATGATCATGATCACTAACCTGGTGGTAGTCCTTTGGAATTGCATCAAAAATAGATGAGTGAGCATCAACTATCTTCTAAAGATCGGGTGGCATTAAAGAATCACGTATTTTATACTTCTATCGAAAATAAATTTGCTATAAATCCATCTACTCCTTTTCTGAGAACCTTCTACATCTAATGAGAGCTAATAATTTGTGGAGACTTAGCTACTATCCCATTAAATTGTATTTTCCTTCCATCTGAATGAAATCGCATGAACAATTCTTAGAAATTCATCTCTATAGTACCTAAGGTTGTGAGCCATTGGACACCTAAAACAATATCTGCCCCTCCCATAGAAATAGAAAACATAGGTGAGTCTAACATGTAGTCTCCCATGGAAAGCTTGATACTATGGCACTTTCCTATGCACTTGACTGTCCCACATCCGCAATCATAAATTGCATTTCGGAGTCAGGTAAAGAAAAAAATTGAGGCGGGCAGCTAACTTACTATTTATGAAGTTATGAGTACTCCCGTCAATCAACATTATCACCTTCTATTTTTTGAGATAGCCAATAACCTTGAGTGTTTGAGGAGTACTAATACCTAACAATGCATGGCAAGAAATTGTAGGTTGGTGATCCTCTACTTCCTCTTCTACTAGTTCCTCAGCCTCTCCTATAATTTCAGCATCCTCATCATCCTCATTACCTCCGTCAATATAGAACAACTTCTTCTCAACACATTTGTGTCCCGGTCCATATTTTCTATCACAGTTAAAGCATAATCCTTTTGCTCTCTTTTCTTCCATTTGGTGAGGAGTCAGTCTAATTGGCCTAGAAAATGAAGGGGAAGAGATACTACGGTCTTTGGTGTTAATGAAAGGTGACCTCCTACTACAAAGAACTTTTTCCTCTACTTGATGTGCCATGATAATAGAATCAGAAAGCTTGAGTGGATTAAACATACGTACCTCATGCTCGATGTGGTCCTTAAGACCCCCAAGAAATAGGTCATTCAAATTCTCTTCTAGTATATTCTCCACCCTTAAGGATAGGTTTTGGAATTGATGCACATAATCTTTGACTAATCTTGTTTGTCGTAACTTTGCTAATTGACTAAAGTAGTTCTCTAAAACATTGGAACTATAGTGCAGTTGCAACTCCTCGGTAAAAACTGTCTAAGTGACACCGAGACCATTCTTCGCTCTCGAGCACATAACCATCGATACCAAACTAATTGTTCTAGTTAAATATACAACTATTCCAATGTCACCTTTTGTCCTGATGGTGTTTGATGTAGCTCAAATAATTTCTCCATTTGATTTATCCAATTTAAGGGATCTTTACCATCAAATTTGCACATATCCACTTTCGGCATCATGTTCCGTGGTTGCGAATAATTTGGATTCTGATTGGGCTGGAAAAGTGATCCAATATGGTTATTTTGTCCATTATTTTGAACTGAAGATCCTCCTTGGTTGATATGGGATGGATTTGGGCCATACTATTTACCCTTTACATGTTGCATGATATCATCCAACCGATGATTGATTTGGGCTATGTCTCCTTTAGAGGCCATCTCAGATTGTACATTTCATAGCTCATACTCAAGTTGACTCACCTTATGATCAACTGAAGTAAACCCTAGTGTTGAGGAATCTATATTTACCCCTTTTGAATCCATCTCTTCAATCACTATCTCATCTTTATCTAGGGTTTTACCCGGAGTAACCGGATTCTTTTTTACTCTTGTGGAAGGCCCCGCCATGATATCAAACCTTAGGGTTTAGGGTTTCGATACAAATTCAGCCAAACCTGGAAAACACAGAGAAGATACTAATACTATTTTTTAAAAATATTTCTGAAAATGTACGTGAACTTGAAAAAATTCCACAATTTGCACCCTAGGGAGTGATTTTATGAAAAAACTAAATTTATAATAACTTGTGAAAAATAAATTAAAAAGTCTAAAATTTGGAACATTACTTGAAATGTTTTACAACTCTCATAAAAATATCTCCCACCAATTTTCTCTGGTTCAAAATATATTGTGGAAACCAAAAAATTAGGGTTTTTACCCTAATTTTGGCCCAGATCGCAGCTTTGATACCACTTGTAATGAAATTACTAGTATAATTCAAATTATGAGTAGCAATATCACACCAAATAACACAATATTTCAAAATAAATATCTCAATATGCAATTGTAATAGCTTCACCACTTCGAGGGAGCAACCTCCAAACCATATACTAAGACTCAAATGCTCAAATGATAATGAACTACTACCTACAATCCTCTATATATAATATTCATATGTTATGGCCATCACCTAGGCCGACCTATTAAGCATGAGGAATTATAAATGATATAATAAAATGATATGGTAAGCCACAAGTCGGCTACTCATATCCTAGTACAAGCAAATAGGTTAAGAGTGTAGCACGTTCTTCACCCAAAAGGCATGTTGTGTAGGAAAAGCTTCCCCATTTAGTAGTGAAATTTGTCCATTCTATTGAGTTGTGGAGCTCAATTACTTTAGTTTAGGATGAAATGGAAACTTTCTCGGAAAATACAAGAATGCTTGCATCGGTTAAGGAGGAACCGACATCGGTTAGGAAGGACTGAAATCAGTCAGAAAGGAAGTAAATGGCATTGGTTAGGGCTAACCAACATCGGTTACCTATGCAAGGATGTTTTAATTAACTCTCATGAATTAGATCTATTTTTAACATTAAAATATATCTATTGATTGTAATTACATGGCTAAGTGCCCTAAGTCTAAAAATGACTATATAAGCATAAAAGCTAGGGTTTATAAGCAAGGATGATTAAAAATAATTAGAAATAACTTGCAAAATTTGGTGAGAGATAATTCTTGGTGATGAAGCAAAAGCTTGAGAGAAAGAAAGTACTATACATCTGAGAGGTGTGGAAGATTGTAAATATTCATTGTATATCTTTTCAAAGCTTTGGATAATAGATTGGCTTGTTTCTTGGTGGACATAGCCCACATTAGGTGAACCACGTTAAATCTGGTGTTGATTTATGTCTCTTGTTTTGGATATTTCTTCTAGTATAATATCCACTTTTATTTGCATGTATGCTTAGATATGATATATTATATGTACAATTTGGTGTGCTAACTCCAACACATTATTGATATTCCTTTGCAATTTTAACCTAATGATATCATGATAATTTATCTCGTGAAAGAATAGATCTTGCACTCGGCTACTCCTTCTAGTATATCCTCAGTGAAGGGGGTTAGAAAAGGGTAAATAACATATACCGCATTCAAATCCTTGTAATCAACATAGATCCTTATCCTCCCATCTTCTTAATGCTAATGACCATCGAATTATCCATTCTGATTCCTCAATGGCCTCAATTATTTTTGATGTAATCATATTTTCAATCTCCTCCTTGACTTTGACGTGAAGATTCAGATTCATTCGATAAGGTCTCTTCCAAATTGGGTGCGATCCTTCCTTTAACTTGATTTTCATTTCCCCAAGGAGTGGTGAACTCCTTTAATCTCATGGTACCCATGCAGAAATAAGTCTTGAAACTCACACAACAGATCAATGATCTTTGAAACCTCCTTTTTTGACCAATAGTCCCCAATAATAGCCTCCTTAGGTTCCATTTTTGAGCCAATGTTAACCTTATTTTTTTAGAGGTTCATAGTAGGTGCGTGCTTGCTCATCGAAATATCCATAACTTCGCACAAACCTATAGTATGGTTAGCATCCAAATTTTCCACTTCTTCACCATCAACCATGTAGACCAATTGTCCTTTCTCCTTTTCCATGCATGCACGCTCAAGCTGCATCTCTTCGATGCTTCCTCATAAAAACATGCTTAATAAGTTTGTATCTCTTCCGATTCAATAATTCCATTATTTTATCCTCCGCTATGGCACTATCTATCATCATTATGTGCTTAACAACCTGCAACGTCTCATCCACCGATGGCTTTGTGCTTTGATATTCAAAATCCTTAAGGAGGTTAGCCATCAACTCCTTCCAGTTTCATATCTAATGGCGCATCTCTGAGTGAATGTACCATGCACGCACAACCTTGTAAGGTGGAGTAAAAATTATGTACCCATAAAGAAGGTGATAAGGCTTCTATGCCTCCCATCCAGGCCTTTTCACATGCTTGGATATGAAATGAGGTAGGTTCCTTCCTATGATAATCTTGTATGATAGTAGGTGCATTGTTTTGGGAAAACCTAACAGAGAATGTGATTCTCACTTCACTTTGTCTAAAAGGATATAACTATGGGTTTCCCACCAATGTGTTGTGGTCCCAAGAAAGGTATAGCTAAGCATATTTCTCCTTTTGAGCTCACTTGTCCACTAGGTCTCTATTTGTCACAGGAAAACATCAGGGTTAGCTCCTCCAGAATAACTTGGCAACTTCTTTCCTCCTAGGCACTTAACTGAGCACGCCTTTGTTACTCTCATCACAAAGCCTCTTAACTTCCTTTCGACCAACTCATATTTCCCATGTGCCCAATTTTCACATGATAAACTAGTTGTATCACTTATATATTGAGTGTCTTCCCATCGAATAATGCAACCCTTTGTTGGTTGCACAACTTAAGGGTCCCAGATAGTGTGCACGTAAATTATTTCTAGGTCTACTTCTCGTAAATGCTCAATAAAGGGTAATAAATTCCCATATGTCAAGGGAATGATAACCCATTCCTCTCTATTCTCAAAAATTATATAACCCTTATTAAAACGTAAGTCAACATTTTTCTTATAGAACCAAGGGCGCCAAGGAACGCTAGAATTTTGTCTTCCTTAGCAAGTGCTAAGACTTTGAATTCCCTAGTGAATTTATCCCATTGGATAGTGATAAAAACATCCTTTAAAACACCAATGGGAATTATCTTTGTCTTATTGTCCATATATATCACATTTGAATATGGCTGTAATGGGGGCCTTTCCATTTGATTCTAGGCGTGCAAGGTGAGAACATCGACTTCCACGCCTATGTCAATCAAAATATTTCTTAGGATCCTGTCAACACCAATCTGGCACTATGATAATTCTTCACCAGGAACTCCTCGTGCTATGATTATTAACTAATGCACAACTCTTAGTTTGGTGGATGTAATATGGAAACACAACAACAAACATAACACAAGAATATCATAGACTATGATAAGAAGGAATAATGATAAATCTGAAATATTAGTGTAAATTATAATATCAACATGAAATTGTTATAATCTCACCCATGAGGTTCTTCAAGTGTTATTAACTTCACTTGCCTTCAAACAATAACTATGGGAGAAACTTCACAATTACACCTCTTAATGGCTTCTTTAACACACCTTCAAAAATGATGGCTTCCTTTACACACTTACTCATACAATATTTCTCACTACTTCTCTCTATGCTAAATGAGGGGGGGTGGCCTCTTTATTTATAGGAATTCAGGCTTATCCACCTTATCTCTAAGATAGGATAGGAAATCTCTTCCGGCCAATCATATTCCATGCCTAAACTCTTGCCTTTATATGTAGGCTTATCTTCTAAGATAAGATAAACCTTATCATCTCACATGGGTTCCACCTTTTTAGACTTTTCCACAAATAAAATATACAAAATATTTATGACATCACTCTTTTCCTTATTACAAATATAATATTTCTAATTCCTAATTATGTAGACCCTACTTCTCTACTTATACCAACTTTGACATTTTAACATTACCGGACCACTTACGAAAAATATTTACTTTTACAACATTCCTATTGTACTTTGACTATTACCGTACTCTACATTATTGGCGGCACTATACTAACGGTGTCGTTATCTTCTATTGGACGCCACTACTAATTATACTTAACAACATCCTATTCCTAATACATACATTAATAAAATAGAAATTACAGAGGAAAATTTTAATGTCGACATTTTCCCCCTTCCTAACTTCTACTCCATCCTCGGAGTAGACTCTTATGGACATTCTAAAGCTGGTGCTTGGAAAATCTTTAACTTGTCATGGTTGACCCATTTTGTAATGGGAGTACCATCTAATTCCTCCAGTCGATATGTACCATTTTCATGCACAACTACTATTTTGTAGGGCCCCATCCACTTTGGAAGAAATTTTCTCTGTCTTCTTTTTTTGTATCTGGAATCATATACTAGAACCAAGTCATTCACATGAAATGGAGACCAACGGATCTTTTGATCAAAGTATTCAAAAGCTTCATGCGCCTTATTTCCTAGTTCATAAGTAACATCCTTCTTCAAGAACTAGGTTAGTGGCATGTAATCTTTGAGAAATTATTGACGAACCTTCTATAGTAACCCACATGGCCTAAAAATGATCTCAACTTACTTATATTCATAGGAAATGGTAACTCTTTGAATTTTGAAACTTTATTAGGATTAGTACCAATACCATCTCTGGATACAACAAGCCCTAACAAAACACCTTTAGAACAACCATAGACACACTTTGTAGGGTTTAGTGAGGCTTGTGCTTCATCTAACCTTTGAAATTCTATCTCCATCTCGATGTAAGTGGTCCATATTGCTCCCATAGATGTAAAATCATCCATAAATACTCGATGAAGTTCCCAATGTAGGGTCAAACACCCTATTCATCAAGCAATGGAATGTTGTTGGAGCATTCAACACCCAAAAGGAATAACTCTATAAGCAAACGTTCCCAAGGAGTGGTGAACGTGGTCTTCAGCTGATCTTTCTCTGCTATACGAACTTGGTTGTATCCGCTATATCCATCAGCAAAACTATAGCACTCCTGGCCAGCTACTTCGTCTAAAATCTGATCTGAGAATGGAAGAGGGTAATGATCCTTCTTTGTTGCCTTATTGAGCTTCCTATAATTAACACAAATGCGTAGCTTCCCATTCTTTTTTATTGAGATCATAATGGGAGAAACCCATTCTGAATTCTCCATAGCAAATATAAATCCTGCATCAAGTAACTTATCTATTTCTTATTTTACAGTCTTGGAAAAATTAGGATTCATTCTATATGGCATTTGCTTTATGGGCTTAGCACCATCTACCAGCTCAATAGAATGTTCTACCCAATTTACTTGACGGAGTTCCTTGTAATCAAAAGTGACTATGTGTATGTACCTTTGAAAGAGCTGGAGGTAGGATTCCTTCTCACTCTCCATCACAACATCACCAATCTTTATTTGTTGGAGATGATCATCAATTTCTTCTTCGAGATAATTTTATAGGATCATGAATCGGTGTGGCTGGAAGGATATCCATGACCGAAACATCAACCTCACTTTCTTCATCTTCGGTGTCCACTTCACTAGTACTCGAGTAATCAGAGGATGTCCAATTATTAGTTTCATCACTTGAATCCACAGGTTCTACCTTATGATGCTTTGAGGATCACATTTATCTTCACCCTCTCTCTACCACATCCAAGTGTCATGAAGCCTTCATTCCAGTAGTTTCTTACATGAACTCTCCTTAGCCATGGTCTTCCTAAAACATTGGGTACGCAGTACCATTTTTAATCACTCGAAAGTCTACCACACATACAACACCCATAATGAGATATTGCCACATTTGAGACTACACCTTTCGGTTTAGTTTTTCCTTTATTTAATAATATTAACATAAGTGTTGAGGGCGATCAATTTTTAAACCCAACATATTCATTACTGGACTTCGGTCATTACATTAAGCTGTAGCACCTCCATCAACTAAGACATCATGAATTGAAATACCATTATATAATACCTCAGCTTGTGGAGCATAGGGATCCACCTCTACCTCCAAAACAAGGACCTCAACCTCCTTCCTTCGTTGAGCATTGAGTCCACTTTGCAGCTCCCGCCTCTTCTCAGAAGACATAGCCAAGAGTTGACCATATGTAATATTTACAAGCCTTTTGGATAGATCGTCTAAGATGGAGTATGGTCCTTGTCCCTGTGAAATCAAAAAATCTTGCACACCCAACTTTCTTCTCCTATGTTTCTTACTAGTTTCTCCTTTCATCTTCTTAAGATCATTTCCATCTTGGTTATCTTTTCTTTCTTTCTTTTTGTTACAAACACATCTACTTCATTATTTATGCTCTTATCTACTACATCAAAAGAATTCACAGGTGCTTTCCCTTTATCATTATCTCTTATACCAGATGTAGAAGCTCTATCTAGACAATTATACTTATAATGACCCTTTTTATAACAACCATAACATACAACTTCAGAAATATTTCTTTTTGGACCTTTATCTCCTCCCTGAGAACTAAATTATTTTCCTTGAAGAAGATTAATAGTTAACTGACCCATATTTCTAAGCGAGATCTTCATGCTCGGTAGATGTAGTAGGAGAAGGATTTGCGCTCACCGAGAGTGGTTGTGGATTCTGGACCAAAGGTGCTAGTGTAGGCTCTACTTTAGCAACAATTTCTTTGGGCTCCTCTTCCATACTTTCTTCTTGCCTTCTTACAATCTCCTTTGCTTGTTCAATGGTAGCTGGGTGGTCATACTTCACTCGTTGTCTGATCTCTAGCTTCATCCCAAGAATGAAGTGCTTACAGAGGAGATTATCCACACCATTCATTAACCCATCGGCTAATCCTTCCTTCCGGATCGGGCATCGAGCTTCCTCCTTAGTTTGTAGAACATGAGCATGATAATCCCTTATCTTCTCGCTTCTCTCCTTGGGCTAGGTTTGTGATATCGATCATGAGATCTGCATATTTCGTTGTTCACCAAATTCTTCAAGAAAACTTTCGGTTAACAAATCCCATGATTTTTTCACATTATCACCTAGCGTTTCAAAACCATCTAAAAAGGTAGGAAAAATTCAGTCCATTATTCCCTTCTTATAAGGCCATTACAAATACAAGATCGTTTAAACTCTTAAATGAAAGAGGAAGCATCTTCATTAGATTGAAATTTGAAAGAACAAGAATCTTCCTCATTTCCAAAAGTAACCACAATGAAATACCAACCCACAAGTACAATCAACAAGAATTATGTGCACAAATAATTGGAATCACTATAATAGAAAATAGAAATGACCACGGTAAACTATGGTAAAACTTGACTTATATGCGGTAAAAGTGGACTTTCTTTGTAGTAAACACTATTCACAGTAAAAAGTGAAGTTACTGTGGTAAAAACTGACTTTACTGTGGTAAACACTATTCACAGTAAAAAGTGAAGTTACTGCGGTAAATACTATTCATGGTAAAAAGTGACTTTACTACGGTAAATACTATTCATGGAAAAAAGTGACTTTACCATGGTAACTACTATGCACAGTAAAAACAAGGTTACCCTCCAAATGTTTTCTGACTAAGTGGGAATATTTCTCAGAAAATCCACCAACGAGGAATGGTCCCGGCAACGGAACCAAAATGTCAACACCAATCCGGCACTATGATAATTCTTCACCGGGAACTCCTCGTGCTATGATTATTAACTAATGCACAACTCTTAGTTTGGTGGATGTAATCTGGAAACACAACAAACATAACACAAGAATACCATAGACTATGATAAGAAGGAATAATGATAAATCTGAAATATCAGTGTAAATTATAATATCAACATGAAATTGTTACAATCTCACCCATGAGGTTCTTCAAGTGTTATTAACTTCACTTGCCTTCAAACAATAACTATGGGAGAAACTTCACAATTACACCTCTTAATGGCTTCTTTAACACACCTTCAAAAATGATGGCTTCCTTTACACACTTACTCATACAATATTTCTCACTACTTCTCTCTATGCTAAATGAGGGGGTGGCCTCTTTATTTATAGGAATTCAGGCTTATCCACCTTATCTCTAAGATAGGATAGGAAATCTCTTCCAGCCAATCATATTCCATGCCTAAACTCTTGCCTTTACATGTAGGCTTATCTTCTAAGATAAGATAAACCTTATCATCTCACATGGGTTCCACCTTTTTAGATTTTTCCACAAATAAAATATACAAAATATTTATGACATCACTCTTTGTCCTTATTACAAATATAATATTTCTAATTCTTAATCATGTAGACCCTACTTCTCTACTTATCCCAACTTTGACATTTTAACATTACCGGACCACTTACGAAAAATATTTACTTTTTACAACATTCCTATTGTACTTTGATTGTTACCGTACTCTACATTATTGGCGGCACCGTACTAACGGCGCCATTATCTTCTATTGGATGCCACTACTAATTATACTTAACAACATCCTATTCCTAGTACATACATTAATAAAATAGAAATTACGGAGGAAAATTTTAATGTCGACAATCCATCCATCAACAACTACATTCAAGGTAATATCCTTATTGTAGTAGAGGTTGTGGGGAGGAAGGTTAACATGCAAAACTTGCCTCTCACGCTCTGCTCCAACACTTGGTATCTTGCTCCTCAACAATTATCCTACTGAGAGGAATTATATTCTCTTTGCACAACATCTCGACACACTTCTCTAACGTCATCTATAATTGACTAAGGAACCTCAACGCTTTTCTCCGCCCCAACTTCCTAGATTTCTCCTTCGACATTGAATTTCCCCTTGATTACGTCCATGGTCTCTTGATAGACTTCCTTCTTATGCATAGAGTCAAGATACTTCCCATACACCACCTCTTCTCTTATAATCAGCGGTTTCAACTTTGGTATCTTCGTGGCAAGCGCAACCTCATCTTGCATTGTCACCAAGTACAAGTTCTAATTCGACTCACATGTTACCCTTGGCATCCATTGTGAGTTATCCTTCGTAGCACTTACCATCATAGTTCCCTTGTCTTTCCGGTTTTGCTAGCTCATATGTTCAAATAGCTCGAGAACTCCTCATACTTATGATTCTTTCCACACCAAGAGAATCTGTAGTAGGTTTGGACATTCACATTTATAGTACTCTGTAGACCCATAATTATAACACGTTTCATGTGGGAGCTCACTTCTTCTATCTCTCGACATTGATATGGCCTCTAAATACTCAACAAAAGCCTCTTCCATGAGCTCCTCCATCTACACGTCCTTCATAGTAACGATCATCATCCTTGGAATTGTTTTTAATGCTAGTTTGGCGTACACCAATATCAATAACATCATATATATTGTCAATTAATCTATAATCCTTAGTGTCATGAGTAGTAGAGGTGAAAATCTTGTAATAGTAAGACATGTTCTTACCGATCGCGCATTGTAGTAGCAAAGACCTACTTACATCATGATCTCCGTGAAAATTTCACTGATCTACCTTCATGGCATGTAGCAATCTCGAGGACAATTTTCCTTCGTATGCCCCTCTACCTAATAATCCATGCACCATAGGCCACTGCAAATCTCATGGGCCAAGTTCACAGATAAATTCTCTAGCTACTTTTCCATTACAAAATTTTGAGCTTCAAGAAGAGGACTAACACTGGTATTCATTCTTCCTACAACCTCGAATGATGGGCAGCCTACAAGGCCTCGCATGGGTCTGTCAAAGTCTTATGTGATAACGCTCTCCTGAAATCTATTATTTGTCCTCCAACGAACCAATGAGCATGCTTAAGAAGGATCAATATCATAAGAGATATTTGATAAGAGATTTTTAAAACACGCATCATACTCCCACACACTCTCTGTCATTTCTTGTTGAATTTCCTTTAGCGCGCTAATGATTTTTTGTTCAAAATTAGGAATATATAATTCAGCTGAGAAGGCATTACACAACACGATATAATCTATTACCATCTATTGGGGTCACACTTCCGGTACCAAATATGTGCATATCCTTGCAGCGTTGTTCCAAATTAACTTTCCTTCCATTCTAGAGTAGTGATCCCCTTCATGCACCATAGCAGATCACATGTGTGTACATGCTCTACAAAATCCTCAACACCTTTGTAATTTAGTAGATGCAATTACATTTCGAAAAATACATCTTTGAGGTGGTTGAGGTCCTTATCCACCTTATCGGGACGTTGATTCCCTTCGGTGTTTCCTCTACCACCAAATCCACTAGATCCACTAGCGCATATCCCTCCTGATCCACTAGATCCTCTAGATCTACTAGGTCCACTGGGTCCGCTAGTTCCTATTCAACATGATCCACCAGATCCACTTCCCATAGCTGGTAAAGGTCTTAAAGTGGTCACGTCTTATTTCCCCACTATCACATTAAACTACATGCCAACGATGCCAGTGATATTGTATGCGCTAGCAGATGTGTGTCCCACCTCACTTCCAGATGCAATACCCAAAATTTGTGTACCCATACTTTTCCCAAATGTCATTCCAGATAATATATCTCCAAACAAAGGAAATGATTGTGTCACCATAGAGGTGCCAAATTAAAAGTTATACCTCGTAGGTGTTGATCGGTTAGTTCCACCAATAGAAAATGAGTTGGAAATTCTTATCTATGGATTTGGAACTTACTAAGCATCAGTGGTTGGTCACCGGGTGGATTTAGATGCTCGTCAATGAATCTCATTTCTCCAAGTGATGAGCTCTCATCAGAAGCTGAAGGTATCTCTCTCCCATGCTTGCTAAGATGGGGTAACACATCGCTCGAGACTCCACGTAATCTATGTGAACCTCAATTCCTTCCCATAATGTCGCCTCCATAAATCCATCACTCCTATAACTTCATGTTTTCTATCTAACTCCTCTCAGCGAGATTCATTATAATTTATTTGTCTCTCTTCCCTCTCCTTCTTAGCCGTAAGGTCCGTCATCTTCTTCCACTCTAGCTTCCTCACCCCGCACTCAAAATAAGCTTTATTTGGACATAGGAAATTGTTTCAAACTCAGTGTAGTGATCATGATATTTATAGCTAAAGAGATAACACAAAAGGATGATCCTCTTGGATCCCTCAAAACTCAAACTCGGTAATCTCTGGACATGAATATGTAGAAATCACGTACTCCAAGTTGTAACTCATCAACACTCTACTCCACCAATGATCAACAACACGTGTCCATATCAAATTGGCATCATGTAGCCTTTGATACTCATCTTGATTCCATACATGAGGTCTATAGTACTAGATTGATCTAGATACATACATCGAAAGCCATTCATATAACTCCACTGGAAAACAAAAAAAGAAGGTCTCATACAACTCATGATATAAATGTTCTTCTACCCATTTACGTGCATAAAACTCAGGGCTTGTACTAAATATGTGAGTAAAATCATCCTCCATGATTTTAAGCCATGCTTTGACATTGTCCAAGTTTAAGCACTCTGTCATCATGCACCATTCTCACAACATCTTCGAAAAGAGGTCCCAACAATGGAACCAATATGTAGTCATTTACTTACCCTTAATACCTTTACTAACCCCAAGCGTGCTGACCTATCACCTAGCAGCCTTTGGGCGCAGAGCCCCTCCTTTATATGAGCCTCATGAGAATTTTCGCCATTAATGGAGGATGATTTATAGAAGCAAAAGTACATTCACTTATTTAAAGAGGTAGAAGATGCAACTTAACAGATCTAACATTAATGCATCATAAAAGCTAAATAACATTGTAAGAAGCATAATAAACTGGATTTGAGCCATGATAAGTCATATAGCATGAGGGTTTACACCCATAAAAAAGATATAAAGAATGAACCCATATATATATATATATATATATATATATTGATTTAAAATAGTTCTGGTAGCCACATTACTAGTCAAAAGGGTCATCTTAGACCATACATATTAAAATGATAGAGACTCAACTCCTATCAGCATCTTTGATATGAGACCCTAACTATACTTTTCCCATTTTAACCCTTGTTACAGATCCTAGTGCCATACTGAGGCTTATGGCATCCCTTACAACCCTTAGCACTAAGTTCTCTAAACCCTAGCATTACTACAACACTTTGCTAATCTACTTCTTGTTCTCCATTTATTATGTCTTTTTCTATCTCTTTGTCTATTGTCTCTAGCCCGAGTATCTCTTTCTATAGGAACAATACCCACAATCATGTCTTTTCTCTTTAACGGATCACATGCCAAGTCTTAATTTGGTCCTCAATTTGGTGAATGCATATCCATTTTCAAACCCTCCACTCTCTATAATGATGTCCTCTAGGAATAGTCCCTCCAGGGAATATCCTTTTCTTGACCTTGTAACATCCACATTTTAATACTTTAGAACAAGAAAAAAAAAATTTATTAGTGTTTTCCAGTTCTAAATACATAATTTCAAACACACGGATCATAACAATGATTCTTATAATAGTTAACCATATGTAGCTGTAATGACTCGGTATACTACCGATCTATTCATTTCATGACTCGGTGAACTACCAATCTATTCATGTGTATCTTAGAGTTTGGTGTTTTCAACAGAACACTTCATTCTCGTGGTTCTCTTCCCTAATCTAGGATTCTGAGTGCTCTGTCCAAGGAACCTATCTGAATAATTGTTACCATTATTCATTGGCATCACGTTCCTAAATAGGTGATATTGGACAATGCAATCAGTGACTTGCGATACTTTGGCCAAAGATTTGAAACATACTGTTCATGTTACTTATTCCTTGACGGCATACTCATCAATCCGGAATACATCCTTCAACCCACTCCAATGTTATATAGAATGTCTTATACCTGACTCACGAGTCCCTTGCCCAAGTTTTCACCCCGGATTGGGTTAATATCATAATTCACGTTATAAGGATGCCCTTAAAGGCTAGGGGTAAGCTTACATACTGGGTCAACCAATGTTAACCCTATGTGTTAGGTTACCCTGAGTGTCAAAGGACTACCTCATAACCTGTCTATGGTCCTAACCAGTCCCGAAGGGAAATATTGATCAAGTTTCGAGTGTAAATCTTAATGATCAATGTAGAAGGGTGTTGTCATATGTCATCTGCATTGTTGTATCCTCGAGAAGATCCTAATCTTCTCGAAGGTACAACCCTGCAGTTGACATGTGTCAACGTCCTACAAAACAGCCTCGGAAAGATGTACATACCTCCAAGAATTCACTTATGTTGAGTTATATTTGGATTACAGGCCCTCCTAATTGGGTAGCTTTCCCCAAACACGGGTCCCACACTTCTTTCGAGTAAACACAGAGCACGAAATAATCATACGAGTTTTAGATCACAAATATAATGTCCGAAATAATCAGAAACACTAAGATGCTATGCAAAGAATAGCTTAAGATCATGAACATAAGAACACTGTCTTAAGTAAGATATATTTCACAACAAAAGTCTCAGAAACAATATCGATTCCTATTCTTCAAAATGATTGAATGAAAACACAAAGTTTTTCTTCTTTCCAATAGCCCCCAAATATTCCAAAAAATCTCGACCCTTTGGAATGCATAAGCATCCCTTATTTATAACAAAAGAAGTAGAGATAAAATAGGGCAGATCCTAAAAAATAGCGTTTTAACAAGAGTTCTGTTTTGCTTGATTCTCACGCAGGAGATCAAGTCAAAACATGATTCAAAAATGTGATGAAACAGAAATGAAAAAGACATGTCAATTTCAAGATTGAAATGACATGAAACATTGAGACTTAATTTGAATCATCATCCTTTGCTCCTTCCTCTTTTTCTTCCTCCAAGCTGAGACTGTTTGCTCTGAAATTCCTGGAACTTCCGAATTATGCCTTGCATTTCGTTCTCATCGAGCACGCAGTGGAATGATCATTTTAAATTTATGAGTTTCATGAACATCGCTGGCAGGGCCGAGAAGCTTTTTCAATCCTTTGCTGAGCTTTCTTAAGGCCTCCAAAGAATGTTCAACCCTTACCAACCGATCCATGATCTCAAGGTCAAATCCGCTTATTGGTTCATGCTGAACAGACTCTTGGATTTGCTTGAAGAGATCATCTGCTGATAGGATACCTGAGTTCCCAACTGACACCTTTGGACAAATCTTCAGCAATTCTTCTTCCAGATCACTTTTCCCATCAATCAATTTATCCCTTGATTCTCTCAACTTACTGCAGGCTTCATTGAGAATCTTTATTTTGAACCTGATGGCCTTGGTCAGCTGGAAATGCTTATCTATATGTGGGAGAATACCTTCTTCCACCAAGAGATGTGCTGGTATTTGCTTTAACACCTGGAGAGCTTCAAAATTCAAATCAAGATGTCCAATTTCGAGAGAATTTTGACTGCTGGATATCCTAGGAAGAACGGAAGAGTCCGACACTGGCGAAGATGATGTAGGAAAATCCTAAAAACCCGATGCGCTGAAAATGTCGGAACTTTGGGAAAACCCGATATGTTTGATAATGTCGGAACTTTGGGAAATCCCGACACTGCCGATGATGTCGGAAATGGAAGAAAGGCCGACACTTGTGTTGATGCCGGGAACTCTGGAAAGTCGACACGCCAAGCCTTCAATATACTTCGGGTCTTCGACACTGCATAACAGCCTTCAAAACCCGAGAAGAGAAAAACAGGGTTTTTCGTTGAATTTCAAACATGCAATCTCCTTTTAACCATTCATGTACCAGGCACATAATAAAATTTTGAGGAAATAGCACCAAATGGTAATTTAGAAGAGATAAACCCTAAAACCTAAACCCCTTTTTTTAAAACAACTCCATAAAGAAGAAGAATAAAAATCCCTCAAAACCCAGCAAGAAAATGGGAAGAATTCACGCGGAATCAATCCATAAAAACTAGGAACAAAGAGTGGAGAGAGAAATACCTTCAACTAGAGAAAGGGAAGATCAAAACATGGCGATTCAATCGGGCACAGGCGAGCTTTCGAGTTTCGCGGTTGGAAGAGCATGTACGAAAAATCCACGAGTTTAAAATACGTCGATAAAAATGCGTGGAAATCCGCGTATTTATAAGAAAATGGTAATCAAAACACTTCAGCTCGGCGTGCCAACTCACCGAAAACGCGGCATGAATGCCATGTCAGCATGTTTGAGAGGTCCGAAAACCCGACACAAGGAGGCTTAGTGCAATTCGGGTTTCGGAGTTTTGGGAAACACGAGACATAAAGCATGAGATGTTTAGATGCTTCACAGCTCCGAAAACCCGATACAAAGGACTAAATCAGACTTCGGGTATCGGGGAACAGGTGACACAAAACATGTTTTGAATAGGTCATGTTCCGATGCGCCGGAGGTCCGAAAACCCGATTTACTCAATATGAAGCGGGTTTCGGGTTTTGAGAAAATAGGCGACACAAAGCATGTTAAAACTCATGTCGAACTGTTGGACAAACCCGAAAACGAATTTCTCAATATGAGGCCAAAATGCAAAATCAACTTCAAAAATTTCGTAGGGGTTATCTAATCGTTTTGTCGTGAACTCAAAACGGAGATAACAGCTGGCTCCAGCTGGGGACTTTCTTTGTAATACCAAAGGAAGAGAACTCAGAATCTCTGGTCTCGCGGACCAGAGCCTTATCCATTGGGCTACGGAGTCAAGAAGAAAACCAAAACAAAACAAAACGAAGAAAGAAAGAAAGAAAACCAAAAGCAAACACACAACAAAACAAAGTAAAATATGTACAATGCAAGAGAGCATCTTGCATTAATGGTGGAACAGCTTTAGATGTTGTCCACTGAAAGGCAACGGGAGTAGTCCTCCATCCAGATATGATAGCAGGAAACTATTTTCACCATTCAGCTCATGGATTTTGAAAGGTCCTTTCCACAAAGAATCAAACTTCCCGTGCATTCCTTTTTGTTCTCTTCTCTTATCCCAAAGCAACACCAAATCTCCAATCTGGAAGTTACGCTGCTTTGATTTTTTGTCGAAAATTTTCTTCACTCTGCTCTGATGATCTGCTATACGATCAACCACCTTTATTCGTTCCTCTTCTAGCCTGGCTAGGTACATAACCCTCTTCTCGATAGAATTCTGAAAAGCCGCATCTTCAACCGCTTTTGCCAACTGCAAGGCCGACAATTCTACTGAGATAGGAATTTCAGCATCAATCCCGTATAGCAATTGGAAAGGAGACATCCCTATGGCTCACTTTGGAGTGATTCGATCAGCCCACAATGCATCATACAATGCTTTGTGCCATGTCCTCTGGTTTTCATCCACTAGTTTTCTAATTATGGTAACCAGGTTCTTATTGCTGGACTCAGCTTGCCCATTACCCTGGGGATAATAATCAGATGAGTGAGCCAGAGTGATGCCAAATCCATAGAAAAATTCTGTCAACTCATGTGACGAGAAATTAGAGGCATTATCAGCTACAATCTTATGAGGCACACCGAATCTGACAATTATATTTTCTTTAAGGAACTTGCAAACAGCTTCAGAAGTTGCTTGCTTGATTGGTGCGGCTTCTACCCACTTGGTAAAATAGTCTGTAGCAGTCAGCACGTAGTTATGTCCAGCACTAGAAGCAGGATTCAATGTTCGATGAAATCAATCCCCATTTGCGGAAAGGTTCTTCAATCACCACAGGCTTCAGAGGAAGAGCCACTAACTTGGGGCGACCAACGAAATGTTGACAAGCTTCACACTTGGACACCCATTCTACTGAATCCCGGAAGAGAGTAGGCCAATAGTACCTAGCCCGTAGGATCTTATAAGCTGTTACAGAGGATGAAAAATGTCCTCCGCAAGCTAGGCTATGGAAGGATTCTAATAACTTTTCCTGTTGTGATTTATCAACACAACGCAGGAAAACACCATCAATACCTTTCTTGTATATTGCATTATTCCACAAAAGGTATTTTACAGATCTCAACTTGACGGTCCTCTTCTCCTTTTGATTTAAATGCGGGGGGCATTCACCATAAGTTAGGAAGAAAGCAATGTCCATGTACCATTCATTGGTTGTACTCACGAAAAGCACCATGGGCAGCTCTGAAGAAGTGTCTTGAGTCTTTTCATACTCTACTTCTGCATGATTTTCTGCAATTAATTGGCACTGGCCCCTTCCTCGTACCAACTTGGTAGGTCTGATGTCTAAATCGTACTCCTGAACCTTAGCTATCCAAGTACCTCGTTGACTTCCCAGCTCTTGTTGAGTCAGAATGGATTTAACAAAGAAAGATCGTGAACGAGAACGAGAGTATGGGAATTCAGCACATAGTACCTGAAATGTTTTATTGCTCGCACCACTGCGTAAGCATGCTTTTCAATCTGTGACATCTTCAATTCATGTTCTTTCAATGGACAGCTCATGAATGTGATGGGAGCTTCGATGCCTTCCCCATTTTCCTGCATCAGGATGGCTGACACTGTGTGGGCAGAGGCATAGCTGTACATGATGAAATTTTTCTTGAAATCTGGACATACTAAGATAGGAGCACAAGCAACTTCCTTTTTGATTTCTTCGAACGCAAGCTTCCCTTCTGTACTCCATCGAAATGGGACTTTTCCTTTCATCATTCCAAGGATATCCTTGGTTTTGTCAGTGAAATCAGGTACAAATCTTCTCAAGAAATTAACCTTTCCGAAGAAAGAATGAACTCCGGTTTTACTTGTGGGTAAGGTAAGGCTCTGAATAGCCTTTGCCCTTTCTGGGTCAATTTTGGTTCCTTCTTTAGTCACAATATGACCTAGCAATTTTCCTTCGGTCACCCCAAACATGGAATTCTTGGGATTCAATGAAATCCCGTGACGCCTGCATCTCAAAAGTACTTGTTCTAAATGATCATAATGATCACTCTGTTTTTTAGAGAAAATGGTCAAGTCATCCAAATACACAACTATGACCTTGCCCATCAAATCTCTGAATGCCAAGTCCATAGCTCTCTGAAAAGTGGCTCCGGCGTTGATCAAGCCGAAAGGCATCCTCCTGTAAGCAAAGGTACCCCATGGGGTCGTGAAGGCCGTCTTGTGTTGATCCTCTGGTATTACCTCGACTTGGTTATATCCCGAAAATCCATCGAGCATGGAAAGCATTTCTGATCCGAGTAACAGTTTGTAATACCTGATCCATGATAGGCAAGGGATAGTTATCCTTCAGTGAGGACTGATTCAAGTTCGGAAGTCAACACAGATCCGGATTTCACCATTCTTCTTCCTGACAGGAACAATGTTAGCAATCCAAGTGGAGTGATGGATTGGGAAAATAATTCTAGCATCTAACATCTTCTGAATTTCTGCCAGGATAGTTCCTGAGATCTTGGGATTGTAATGTCTTTGCTTTTGTCTGTACGGCTTCACATCAGGCTTCAAAGGGATACTGTGTTGTACATCTTTGGGCTTGAAGGATTTTAAATCTGCATAAGACCAGGCCAACACATCGATGTATTTCTTTAAAAGCGAAGTAAATCTTGCCTTCTCTTCAGGAGAACAACATTTCCCAATATTCACCATCCGAGGTTGATCAGATGAACCTAGATTGATTTGATCTACTTCAGAGGAAGAAACTCCTTCGACTTGCCTTTTGTTTTGAATAAAACGATCATGCTTATCAAACAAGCCCTCCAAAGAAACCAAACCTTTTGGTATCTTGTTGCCTTTCAGCTAAATAAATTCACCATCAACCTCTTGATATGGATCCGAGATAGTTTCACGGAAGGCTGATTCTGAACCTTCAAAATATAACTCACTGAAATTGTCAGCCTTTTCTAGAAAAGCCAACACCTGTTGATCATCATTGAACACCTGCCAATGAGTTGCATTATCTGGAATACTGGGACGGTAGACAATCTCGATAGAGTATGTATCTTGCTTGAACTGAGGATGAGGGAGAAGAAGAGATGCAGATACAGCCAAAGAATTAGCCTTATCATTATAATCTCTCAAAACTGCCCTAGTAGAAAATGCATCAAAGCATTCTATACTATCCCAAACTTTATTCCGGTAATGTTTCAACCGATCATTTTTCACCTGATATATACCCCTGACCTGATTTACAATCAGCTCCGCATCTCCCTGAACCTTGAGATTTCAGATTCCCTTCTGTCTGGCCATTTCTAATCCTAATAACAGGGCTTCATATTCGGCCGTGTTATTAGTATTATCAAATTGCAACTTGTAAGTTGATGGGAAATTCTCGGAGCTAGGAGATATAAGGACAACACCAGCGCCTGATCCAGAGGTTGAGCAGCTACCATCAAATTTGAGCATCCAAATAGCATTGGGATCTTCTTCTTCAACATCTATAATGGGTATCTCTGAAGTCATGAAATAATTCCCAAAGCTAGCATCTTCAAAAAGAATCTGAGCTTTTGGATCATCTAATTTGGTCACTAAATACTTCACTGTGGTTTAGGATGAAGAACCCGATGAACCCCATTAACCGGGATCTTAGCTTTAGTCCAATCCATATTAATCTCTCCTCTGACGTCTTTACAAAATCCTCTACCCAAGAGGATACCGTAAGCTGCAGGAATTTCAGCAACTAGAATAGTCATTTTCACTCTCTTATCAGGAAAGGCAACAAATGCAAACTGTGCATCTTTGATTTGACCAATCAAAGGGACTTGTTTAGTTTCCATGGAGTAGCACCGTCCATATGACTTAGTCAAAGTAAGTCCAAGGGCATGGGCCACTTTTGCGGGCATAACATTATCAGAGGCTCCTGAGTCGATGATGCAATTGTTAAGTTTAAACCCATTTATAAGTAGAGACAAATAAAATGGTTCAATATTTCCTGAAGAAGAAGTAGAGGTCAGATTGTTTTATGGTGGGAGTTGAGTAGGATTTGGAAGGAGACCTTTTGAAGGTGATGGAACAGCCACTTTACTTCTGATGAACTTGGCCACTTTTCAAACTGTTCAGGATTCGACTGAAGGTATTCTGCTTCTGACATTTGAATTTTGGTTCTCTTTGCATGATCAATAATGTCAAAAGCAGTATAAGAAGGAATGATGGTAGGCTCAGATCTAATTACATGAGCTCAGGCTTTGAGGCACCGATCTTAGGGAGTTGGAGAAAAAGGAGTAGCTACCTTTTTGGTAACCTCTCTTTCAGTTTGCGCCGAAATAGGGGTACCCCTCTTAACTATGGATATGGGAGGTTCCTTATTCTTCTCCTTAGTGTTTTCAAGAGGTTTTCTGGGATTCTGAGATTGGGACCGAGTGAAGACAGCAAATGACTGACCATCTGGCACACATTCATCTTCATCGTATTCCAAATACCCAATGCTGGAGTCGCCAGCTGACTCGTCATAAGACTCATCAGCATATCCTGAAGCTTCGAAAGCCTCACGGGAATCTTGTTCTTCTCCTTCATCGTCTTCTTCAATTATTTCTACTGCTGCATTGACGGGAGGAGCTTCAATTGCTAGTCTCGGTTGAGCAGGAGTTAACCGTGGCCTATCTCTGGTAGGTGCACCATTGTTGTTATTGAAATTCCGTCTAGGGATATCCCGATACGGAACATTGCTCACCTGCGTTGGGACATTTGCTTTTTTAAAGCAATCAAATCGTTAGCCATTTTTTGAAACATAGGATCAGTGTTACCTTGAGAAGAACCTTGATTTTTGAGTTTGGGTATGTCTTTCTTGATCCTTCCGGCCAAGATGAGATCATCCTCTATTTCAGTAGCTGTTGACTGAGCAGTAGCCAAATCTGGGATAACCGACCTTCTTAATAAAAAGCTTATATCAGGAGGTTGAGCATTGATGAAGAAGCATTTTTGGTTTTCCAGAGTAGGTACAGCTATTTCTGGAATCTTCCGGATCAGCTTGTTGAACTTTGCCACGAATTCCCGCATAGGTTCATGCGATTCCTTCTTCATATGCGTGAGCTGAGCTAACAAAGCATGGGAATCTTCGGCTGGTTTGAAACGTGCTTCGAACTTAGTCTGCATGGTAGCCCAGTTTGCGATGCATGCATTCGGGAGGTGATAAAACCATTCAGCTGCTACACCCTGCAACGTTTCAACGAAGAGTCGGACGGAGACATCTTCGTGGGCTACTCCGAGAACACCGCATGCAACAAAGAAAGATGCTATGTGCTCGTCAGGATGCTGCTTCCCATCCCCATTGAACTTGGGAATGTTTTTACGCGATCCACATGGTAACTCATTCAATGGAGGAGTCAAAGAAAGAGGACCAATAACTGCACCCCAAGGCACAGGTTGAACCGCCATCCTCCTGAAAAGAGTGCGTATAGGGATCCGAGTATCAGACAAGAGTAGTGCATGACAAGTTGTAGATGCTTCCCGTTCCACGGGGATCCGGTTTCTCTGAACAGGCGAAGAACTTCTGGTTCGGTTAGAGACAATGCTGTCGGGAGAAAGACTGAAATTGTGTTGTTGCAGTAACTCAAAGAGTGGATCAATTTCACCTTGAGCTCGGCGAGACCGAGTGAAGATATTCCTGGCCAGCTTGAACTGAAAGGAGATCTTGTTGAAAATAAGGCAAATACGGAGTCGCCAGACACCAAGAGGATAAGCTTTATACTATAGATCCGTACTCCCCAATGAGTCGCCAAAAACTGTTGGTTGGATATTTTGTCAAACCAAAATATGAGGTTCAACCACAGTATATGGGATTAAATCCCTCCTCAAAGACAGGTGAGGCTGCCTGCTTATTGCTAATCTAAAACACGGTAAACAATATATACAGTATTCACACTAATCTAACCATTGGGGGTTGGGATGAAATCCCGAAATCCACATTCACACGATTCAAGGGTATTTCTTTCGTAAATGAACTGGGTTAGAAACTGTTACAATGAAAGAAGCACAATAGAAAGGAAATGGGAGAAACGTATTTTCTTTCGAGTAAACACAGAGCACGAAATAATCATACGAGTTTTAGATCACAAATATAATGTCGAAATAATCAGAAACACTAAGATGCTATGCAAAGAATAGCTTAAGATCATGAACATAAGAACACTGTCTTAAGTAAGATATATTCCACAACACAAAGTCTGTAAAACAATATCGATTCCTATTCTTCAAAATGATTGAATGAAAACACAAAGTTTTTCTTCTTTCCAATAGCCCCCAAATATTCCAAAAAATCTCGACCCTTTGGAATGCATAAGCATCCCTTATTTATAACAAAAGAAGTAGAGATAAAATAGGGCAGATCCTAAAAATAGAGTTTTAACAAGAGTTCTGTTTTGCTTGATTCTCATGCAGGAGATCAAGTCAAAACATGATTCAAAAATGTGAGAAAACGAGAAATGAAAAAGACATGTCGATTTCAAGATTGAAATGACATGAAACATTGAGACTTAATCTGAATCATCATCCTTTGCTCCTTCCTCTTTTTCTTCCTCCAGCTGAGACTGTTTGCTCTGAAATTCCTGGAACTTCCGAATTATGCCTTGCATTTCGTTCTCATCAGGCGTAGTGGAATGATCATTCCAAATTTCACAGGTTTCATGAACATCGCTGGCAGTGCCGGGAAGCTTTTTCAATCCTTTGCTGAGCTTTCTTAAGGCCTCCAAAGAATGTTCAACCCTTACCAACCGATCCATGATCTCAAGGTCAAATCCGCTTATTGGTTCATGCTGAACAGACTCTTGGATTTGCTTGAAGAGATCATCTGCTGATAGGATACCTGAGTTCCCAACTGACACCTTTGGACAAATCTTCAGCAATTCTTCTTCCAGATCACTTTTCCCATCAATCAATTTATCCCTTGATTCTCTCAACTTACTGCAGGCTTCATTGAGAATCTTTATTCTGAACCTGATGGCCTTGGTCAGCTAGAAATGCTTATCTGTATGTGGGAGAATACCTTCTTCCACCAAGAGATGTGCTGGTATTTGCTTTAACACCTGGAGAGCTTCAAAAGTCAAATCAAGATGTCCAATTTCTGAGAGAATTCGACTCTTTGGATATGCTGGGAAGAACGGAAGAGTCCGACACTGGCGAAGATGATGTAGGAAAATCCTAAAAACCCGATGCGCTGAAAATGTCGGAACTTTGGGAAAACCCGATACGTTTGATAATGTCGGAACTTTGGGAAAGCCCGACACTGCCGATGATGTCAGAAACGGAAGAAAGCCCGACACTTGTGTTGATGCCGGGAACTCTGGAAAGTCGACATGCCAAGCCTTCAATATACTTCGGGTCTTCGACACTGCATAACAGCCTTCAAAACCCGAGAAGAGAAAAACAGGGTTTTTCGTTGAATTTCAAACATGCAATCTCCTTTTAACCATTCATGTACCAGGCACATAATAAAATTTGAGGAAATAGCACCAAATGGTAATTTAGAAGAGATAAACCCTAAAACCTAAACCCCTTTTTTAAAACAACTCCAGAAAGAAGAAGAATAAAAATCCCTCAAAACCCAGCAAGAAAATGGGAAGAATTCACGTGGAATCAATCCATAAAAACTAGGAACAAAGAGTGGAGAGAGAAATACCTTCAACCAGAGAAAGGGAAGATCAAAAAATGGCGATTCAATCGGGCACAGGCGAGCTTTCGGGTTTCGCGGTTGGAAGAGCATGTACGAAAAATCCACGAGTTTAAAATACGTCTGATAAAAATGACGTGGAAATCCGTGTATTTATAAGAAAATGGTAATTAATACACTTCACTGCAAGACGTGCCGGCTCATCGACAATGCGGCATGAATGCCATGTCAGCATATTTGAGAGGTCCGAAAACCCGACACAAGGAGGCTTAGTGCAATTCGGGTTTCGGGTTTCGGGAAACACGAGACATAAAGCATGAGATGTTTAGATGCTTCACAGCTCCGAAAACCCGATACAAAGGACTAAATCGGACTTCGGGTATCGGGGAACAAGTGACACAAAACATGTTTTGAATAGGTCATGTTCCGATGCGCCGGAGGTCCGAAAACCTGATTTACTCAATATGAAGCGGGTTTCGGGTTTCGGAAAACAGGCGACACAAAGCATGTTAAAACTCATGTCGAACTGTTGGACAAACCCGAAAACCTGAATTTCTCAATATGAGGCCAAAATGCAAAATCAACTTCAAAAATTTCGTAGGGGTTATCTAATCGTTTTGTCGTGAACTCAAAACGGAGATAACAAAGTTCAAACAGGATAAAACATTCTGGATCAGATTCCATTTGGCATTAAGTAAATTAAGCTTTAGATATAACACATACACATCTTACCGGATAAGGTCTAGGTCCTTCCGATGTTATGATAAATGGAACTAGATTCTAATTACCATGATCAGCCCGAGTTAACCTCCGGAATTGAACATTCAAAGCTCAGTTAGATTTAGTAACTCTCAAAAATTCAATACCATTTGCTCATCCTAAATAAAATTAAAACATCCCTTGGATCGGTCTGGTGATCCAAGGTTGAGTCATAAAGGTGGATAAATCCACAATCATCCAGAAATCAGATTGTACTCAAATGTGAAGAATGAAAGAAACAAAAGAGTCCAAGCATATTCGGTTCATCAAAGATCTTAAGAGCAGAAAAGATATAATCCAAATCAAGCATGACTTCCCAAAACCAAAGGAACATGTCCTTATACAGGAGAAATCATATATCAACACTTGAATGCTTAGGAGAAAGTAACAATAGTTCAGGGTGTTACATGCTTCCCTCCTAAAAGATTCATCATCCCGATGATTACATCCTTTGATTTATCTTCTGGTCAATCAATTCTTTGACTCACTGAACAAATTAACTATTTCAAACTTGAATAGTTTCAGAAATCAGTATCATGATACCATTTATTCAACCTGAATGAATGTTTTCCCCAAAACTGGCTTACATAAAGACATGTAAAAGATAAATTCATAATAATAAATTTTATTTTTTTAGTCAACAGATTCAATTCTGTTCAAAAAGAAAGGGAAAAGCAGTTTTCATCTCTTCCAGATTTTTCCAAGTTGCACTTTCTTCATTAAACTGGTCCCACTGGACCTTACATTGTTGTATTTCTCGATTTCTCAAATGCAATTGGTGAGTTTCCAGCACTCGAGTGGGTTTAACCACGATTATTCCTGGGTCTTGGACCTGCAAGGAATTCTAATTTAACACATGTGACAAATCTGAAACGTATTTCTTAAGCAAAGAAATATGGAAAACATCATGCATTCGTGACAAAGCAGGTGGTAATGCTAATCGATAAGCTACGGGATTGATTACTTTGACAATTTCGAAAGGTCCCACAAAACGAGGTGATAACTTGGCAGCCTTGCCAAAATTTATAGAACTCTTTCTTGGTTTAACACGAAGAAAAACCTTTTCACCAAGTTCATATTTTTGGTCAACCCGCTTTAAGTCAGCATAACTCTTCTACCTATCTGTTGCTTCCTTCAATCGTTCTCGAATCATTTTAACTTGTTGTTCCATTTCAGTAAGGATTTCAGGCCCAATTACCTCTCTATCCTCAACACTATCCCAACTAACAGGGGTTCTGCACTTTCTTCCATAAAGTGCCTCGAAAGGTGCCATTTTAAGAGAAGAGTGATATGTGTTGTTGTATGCAAATTCAACTAATGGGAGATACTCTTCCCATTTATACTATTGATCCATGCAATACATTCGTAACATATCTTCTAACACCTGATTTACTCTCTCAGTTTGTCCATCTTTTCGGATGATACGCAGAACTGAAGTTTAGTTTAGTTCCAAGAGCTGTATTAAGCGTTTGCCAAAATCTTGATGTCATTCTAGGATCCCTGTCAGATATTATTAATTCTGGTACTCCATGTAACCTGAAAATTTCATGCACAAATCTTTTAGCTAACACAGGAGAATCATCCTTTAGATTTCCAGCGATAAAATGAGCTACCTTCGTTAGTTTGTCAACAACTACCAAGATAACATCATGTTTATTTCTCGACATAGGAAGCCCTTGTACAAAGTCCATGCTTATTACTTGCCATTTGTACTGTGGTATGCTATGGGGATATAATAAACCAGTAGGGTGCATGTGTTCTACCTTCACCCACTGACATTCCAGACAATGAGTCACAAAATTAATAACATCCTTTTTCATTCCTTTCTAGAAATATTGTTGTTTTAGATCGGCAAGCATTTTGGTAATACCCGGGTGTCCAGAAAAGGGTGAATTATGAAATTCAGTTAACAATTTCTTTCTCAAATTATTTAGCAAAGGTACGTATACTCTATTTTCATAACGTAAGATTCCTTCATTATCAAAATGAAAACCTTTATACCTTTCATCTTTTGGTTCTGCAGCAAGCGCTACTTTTACTTGTTGAAAGTATATATCAGATTCTAATGCACTTTTCACCTCATCTTTAAACTGAGTTCTTAATGTTATAAGAGTAGAAATGTGCTTCCTACGACTTAGAGCATCTGCTACTCTATTCTCTTTTCCTTTAATGTAACTAATATCAAAATCATATTGAGACAAAAATTCTAACCACCTTCGTTGTCTTACATTTAGATTAGGCTGAGTGAAAATATATTTCAGCCCTAAATGATCAGTTTTCAACTCAAAAGGTTTCCCAAGTAAATATTATCTCCAAACTTGAAGTGCATGAACAATGGCAGCAAGGTCTAAATTATGAGGGGCATAATTCAGCTCATGTAACTTAAGTTTTCTACTTTCATATGCTATGACATGATCATTTCGTAACAAAACACCTCGAAGGCATTCCCCAGAAGCATCCATTACAATAGTAAAGTATCCATTAGGGTCAGGTACAGCTAAAATAGGTGTTGAAGTAGACTTTTAAAAGTAGATTCACACTTATCATTCCAAAAAAATTTCTTATCCTTTTTCTGCAATGAAGTTATCGGTGCAGCCAATTTAGAAAAATCTTTAACAAATTTTCTATAATAACCAGCAAGGCCCATGAAGCTTCTTACTTCATGTACATTCTTTGGTGTAGGCCATTCAGTTATTGCCACTATTTTTGAAGGATCTACAGTAATTCCTTCTTTACTAATGACATGACCTAAATAGTGAACTTTAGTATCAAAGAAAGAACATTTGGATAACTTACTGAATAACCTTCTTTTTCTCAAAATTTCCAAAACTACTTTCAAATGCTCATTATGCTCCTCAACACTTTTAGAATATATGAGAATATCGTCCAAGAATACAAGCACAAACTTGTCCAAATATTCTTGAAAGATATTATTCATTAAGTTCATAAAAGTTGTAGGTGCATTAGTTAATCAAGCGGTAAAACCGTGAATTCATAATGTCCATACCTTGTCCGGAAAGTTGTTTTATGAATATATTCTTCTTTAATTCTTAATTGATGATACCCAGATCGAAGATCTATCTTGGAATACACCGATGCTCCGTGTATCTGATCAAATAAATCATCAATTCTTGGAAGTGGGTATCTATTCTTGATTGTTGCCTTGTTTAACATCCGATAATCAATACACAGTCTAAGTGTTCCATCTTTCTTTTTCACAAATATCATCGGCACTCCCTAGGGTGAAACACTTGGTCTAATCAAACCTTTAGACAAAATTTCTTGCAATTGAGCCTTAAGCTCGACTAACTCTGTAGTAGTCATCCGATAAGGTGCTTGAGAAATAGGCTCTATCCCTGGTTTGATTTCAATGGTGAAGTAAAATTCCCTTTTGGGTGGTAAACTTGGTATTTCCTCCGAGGAAATACGTGGTAAACTTGGTTCACCATCTTCTTCGCAGATTCGGATATCTTTCTTTGCATATAAGGTACATCCTTTATTTTTAGTCTTTTTAAGTTACATAGTGATAGTTTCCTAACCAAAATTTCCGTTTTACACCACAGATCGCTTATGTTTTCTGCGAGATCATCCAAACATCTTATATATTTTTCAAAGCATTCCACTTTTGCTTTATGGTCAGCTAACTAATTAACGCCGATGAAAACGTCATAGGATCCCAAAGGTGCAACATAGAGGTCAGCTTCCGTGGAAAATTTAGGTAAGTCAAGGACTACCCCAAAAAGACACGTACTAAGCTGTATGAACAGAGTTATTACCATACTGTACAGCCCAAGATTTATCCATTTTTCTAGCTTTTCTTTTAAGTTTCGAAGCGAGTTTACTAGAAATAAAACATTCAATAGCTCATGTATCAAAAATAATAGTTACAAGTATGCCAAATAACTTACGAGGAACTTCTATATGTGTCACTTGCTTCTCATCTTGCTTGTCTTCTACTACATCATGTATCTTATTTCATTGATTATGATCATCCTTCTTCAAAGGACATTGGTTTACGTAGTGATATTTTCCACAATTATAGCAGCCACCTACAGGTCCCTTTTTAGGCTCAAAATTACTTCCAGCCTTAAAATTATCACTTTGGCCTCCATAGGACTTCTGCCCATTATTATAATTCTTGGCAAAACTATCCCTTTCATTTTTAACGGGCTTATTCGTTATCATTTTCTTATTATTATCCACTGAAAAATTATTTTTGTTGCCAAAATTTTTCCATGGCCCCTTCTTGGGTGCAAGAGAAGTTGAAGAAGGGTTTGGAATCTTCTTCCACACTTCCTCTTTATGAGCAAAAATAGCCTTTAATTTCTGTTCTTGCCTTATGGCTTTTTCAACAACCCCTTCCATAGTGGTTGGGCTATGAACATCAACCTCTCCTCCAATCACGGGGTTTAGTCCCATGATGAATTTCCGTATTCTGAACTTCTCGTCAGTTTGATCTTTGTGAGTACGCTTGAGGAGTTTCGTAAACCGCTCCCGAGTACTCGATTCATGATTAGCTTCCCTTGAACTAAGTTATGGAATTCTATCATTTTCTAATCATAGAAAAGTTGTGGCAGCCAACGTTGCCTAAAATAGCCTTTAAATTGATCCCAAGTGATGTTAGTTTCATCAATATTTAGCTCAGCCTTACAACTATCCCACCATGAAGATGCTTCATGAGAAAGATGATATGCTCCCCAAATAGCTTTGGTTTCCTCCGAGAAGTTTCTTATTGCAAAGTAATTCTCCATTTCATTGAGCCAATTCTCAGCTCCATCTCCTAATGTGGTGCCATCAAATTTAGGTGGACTTATCATTTTTATATCATTAGTGAGTTCTGCTTTGCCATCCACGGCTTTTTTGTTTTTGGTTGGATAGGTACATTTCCATTGTTATTACCAACACCCATATTGTGGTTGTCCTCAAGAGGTGGCTGATTGTTGTTACCAGCTTCATCATCCTCCACATTTCCTATCACTTGTTGTTCAAGTACAGCCAAACGATCTCTTATGTCCAATAGGGCAGCAAGGATCTCATCAAGTTTTTGGGTTGTTGCCACCCCTTCCTCAGGTGGAGCATTATTCGTAACATTTCCCCTTATTCTAACCATTTTTTATTACAAGAAAATTTAGGTTTTTATCAGATTATGGACACAATAGGTCCAAGAGCTATAACCTTTAGCTCTGATACCAAGATGTAACATCCACATTTTAATACTTTAGAACAAGAATTTTTTTTTTTTTATTAGTGTTTTCTAGTTCTAAATACATAATTTAGAACACACAAATCATAACAATCATTCTTATAATAGATAACCATATGCAGCTATAATGACTTGGTATACCACCGATCTATTCATTCCATGACTCGGTGAACTACCGATCTATTCATGTGTATCTTAGAGTTTGGTGTTTTCAATAGAACACTTCATTCTTGTGGTTCTCTTCCCTAATCTGGGATTCTGAGTGCTCTGTCCAAGGAACCTATCTGAATAATTGTTACCATTATTCATCGGCATCACATTCCTTAGACTAGGTGACATAGGACAACGCAATCAACAGCTTGCGATACTTTGGCCAAAGATTTGAAACATACTATTCATGTTACTTATTCCTTGATGGCATACTCGTCAATCTAGAATACGTCCTTCACCCCACTCAATGTTATATAGAACGTCTTATACTGACTTTTGTCAGTCCCCTTGCCCCAAGTTTTCACCCCGGATCGGGTTAATATCATAATTCACGTTATAAGGATGCCCTTGAAGGCTAGGGGGTCAACCAATGTTAACCCTATGTGTGATGGTACCACGAGTCTCAAAGGACTACCTCATAACCTGTCTATGGTCCTAACCAGTCCGAAGGGAAATCTTGATCAAGTTTTGAGTGTAAATCTTAACAATCAATGCAGAAGGGTGTTGCCATATGTCATCTACATTGTTGTATCCTCGAGAAGATCCTAATCTTCTCGAAGGTACAACCCTATGAGTTGACATGTGTCAACATCCTATGAAATAGCCTCGGAAAGATGTACATACCTCCAAGAATTCACTTATGTTGAGTTATATTTGGATTACAGGCCCTCCTAATTGGGTAGCTTTCCCCTAACCCTGGGTCCCACACTTCTTGAGTTACCTTTTGTAATTAGGTTCAGTTTCGCAGAGAAAAGTTTTAATAAGATTTAAGATTGTTTCAAGTTGCTGATTGGTACCTAACAACCTTGTACCCTCAGAATAGGACAACAACCCTAAGTTTTCCCATTAGGAGAATAACTAAACCAGCAAGGGTTCAGTAACAACCTTAAAGACTGAAACATATCAGACTTATTACCATTAAGACATGGTGATTTATAACCATCAATTTCATTGCTTTGAATTTGAACATTAGGAGAGTATTAGAATACTCTTCCAGTTAAAGCTGCATTTTAGGGCATAGTTCAACCTCAACGTTCCCTAAAAATGTAGTGGTCTTATTTACAATTTTACCACAATCATAAGATGTAAAGAATTACTAACCAGAAAAATGTAGTACCCAGCCATATATTTAGCTAAGGCTTACTTAGGGAATCCATCTAGATTCCATTGAATATAATAGTAAGAATGCACTCTCATTCATACAGACATAAGAAGATCATTTCAACAAATAAGAACACAACCTCATAAGTAATATGTCCCCAATTCATTTATTTCCAAATCTATACAATTACAACCTATGCACCTCTGCATATTTTAATACAATAGTCTTCAGCAAAAGAGTAACTTTCTTCTATAGTACAATTAGAAAAATCATGTCAGAATTCTTCATAAAAACCAGATTAAACAGTCTGTGCATCATTTCAGATCTACCTGCCTTTACCACTTAAGATGACCATCTGCAAAAATTGCTAACACAGGTCAGTTCAGTGAACTGAGCATGATAAGCACTAATCCTTAAACAATTGCATTCCACTAATTGTTTTCATTAAACAATCCTATTTAAATGACATCAATTTCATCAAATCCAAAAACATGGCTCACACTAGTTTCCTTTTTCAAATGACTGTATATCATAATTCAAATCACAGACATAATTTCAACTTAGTCTATTTCAGATGATTTGAATAATACAAGAAAAGAAGAAAGGACATTCGGTATCATATGTACCTAGTCATCCGCAAGGCCAAGAACAAGTGTCAATCATGTTTATTCATTCCAATTAAAGAATAAAACCTTTTTAAGGTAAGCATACAACAGGTTCACATAAAAACAATTTAAGCAAAGGATAGATTACTATCTCATGCAAGATCACCCAGCAAACTACCATTAACTCTATTATACCAATTTTCAATCATTGATAAGTATGCAAAATTCTAACTACAGGGTTACCTTTATACAAGAGATAACAAACTGAGTTTAAATTCAAGACAATGGTACTACCAGTAAATGAAAGGAGTCTTCTAAGTTAAGATCTCACCACTTACAATTTCTTCCCTCTTATTCTTAACAGTCTTGTCATCTCATAACCAGACAGTAGAGTTCCTTATAGGAATTCTAAAGAAGAGAACACTATTATTTCAAGAGAGAGAGTGAATACCTTCGTATTTCGAAATAACAACTATCTTTCATAACTTAGAGGAAGGAACAGAGAAAATCAGAACTCTATTTTAATCAAGTTCAGAACTGTACAACTTCCAAGAGGTAATATATATATATATATATATATATATATATATATATATATATATATATATATACTCTAATCCAATCAGGGAAAGAGGAGGCAAGTAAAGCAACACTTAAGTTTAACCAAAAGCTTAAGTCAGGTAGAGCCGCCTTAAAAATTGCCTATAGATCCCTACGGTCTTACGATTATACATTAAACAAAGGCCAATAATGTTATAAAAGTTCTAATCTCATACCACAATCCTGCTCTAAAGTAAACAGTCTGCATTTCCTTCATTTCTCGAACCATTTGGTCTAAGAGTTAGGATAACCTTCCCATTATCTATTTATTACCAATAGATCTAAACTAAAATATTTCAACCATTGCACAGTTAGGTTGTTATACCATTTCAAGATACTAAACTAAAAATGCATGTACAGAGTTAATAATAGAATTCTAAATACAGATTCAAGCAATGCCTCAAAATCCATCCTACTCATACCATAGTAGATATCAACACTTTAACTATGCAAAATAAATAAAGCATTCAGTTGCATATGGATCATATCAACCCAAATTCCAACTACAAAAGGAAAAGCATTAGTTGTACATAAATAAACTTAACGACGTTGAAGTCGTTGTTTTTCTTTTAAAGTAGAATTCCCGACATTGTGTAATGTGGCCTTGAGAAGTAGATTTCATAGTCACCTTAGGGTAAAACACAGTCATACCTCAGCCACACATTAAACATAATTTACATTAAGGTAGATCTAAGATTTATCCACGAATTTTCCAGGAGTTACAGGGCTTATCCAAATACGTTTTCCCTTGAACATAACCGTGTTCCTAACATCCATGTAAAAATTGCAAAAACAATAGTTACACCAAATACTTCCTTACTCACAGAACCTGTATTCATAAAAACATTCAAACCCCTTTAAAATAAAAGTACAGGTTTTAGATTTCAAGCAACATTTCCAACTCACACGACTTAAACAATTGAGTTTTACTGAATAAGCTAACACTCCAACCACAAATTCTATTACTTACTTTCCTGAACATGGACCAGTAATAGTTGGAGTTCATACAACGAAGCAAACAATCGATAATAAAATCATATTTGAACAGTAAATAGATACAGTGGTGTTTTTCAAACACGTAATCCCAAAAATTATATTCAAACAGTGATTAAATACAGTGGTGTTTCTTAAACACATAATCCCAAAAGTTACATTCGAATAGAGAATAAATACAGTGGTGTTTTTCAAACACGTAATCAAAAATTATATTCAAACAGTGAATAAATACAGTGGTGTTTTTCAAACACGTAACCATCTAGCACGCATCCTTTCATGGAGCTAGTTTCTAATCAAATATCTCTAGTAGATAAAGAAAACTTACAACACTTCCAACCACAAAGCAAAACTCCATATTGGATTCACAAGCATGGAAAACAAGGATAATGAAGCAGGTTTCATCCAGGATCCAAACACAACCCAGAACCCCAAATCAACATAAAACCCAAATCATTGTTACCAGCCAAATCAAAATATGCATATATCATCAGAACAGAGTTGTTCTAATGAAAACATTTAAAGGAAAGCAAGATTTTTAAGTTAGGGCCTATCATGCCTGATAGTGTCACTAAAAATTTGAAGAAGACCTCTGAATGCGCTCGCACCTTCTCTTCTTCTTCCACGAAAGATTAAACAACAAAATATTGTTACCTCCATGCCTTATATACTTCCCCTGACAGAGAAATAAATTTGAAACTCTCAAAATTGCCATGCAATGAAGAGTAGATGGCTGGTTCGAAGAACCAGTGCTCATGCAGAGCGAAAAATGGAATGCATGGAAAACAAAACAACCAAGCAAAATTCCACTTGCATGCCTTCCCAAGAAATCCGCGCTCGAGGCCCGATGCTCATTAATTGCATTTATTTTTATTCTCCCACCTATTTTCCATTGCCACCGACTACCAAAGTTGGTGAATGCTAAAACAACATAAACAAACATTCCCATTCTTAGAGATGTTGCCACGTGAGATTCCTCTAACAAACTTATCCTCCGCTAACTCTGGCAGCATTCCCTGTCCCCATCCTTATCCTTTCTTAAATGCCATGGAAACTACCGCCCATGACTCGCGACCCTCCTTAGGTCCCCCTTCATAGCATTAGTTTAGGATAGGTTAGTGACTTAGGTTAGATCATAGGTAGACTTAGTCTCAATGCCATAGGATATAACATTAGTCACCCTCCATAGTGATAGGTTTAGTTAACCCTTAGGAGTATTAAGCTCATAGTTTTAGGACTAGGTTAGATTAACTAACCTTGCACATTAGGTTATAGTTTAGGTTAACACTACTAACCTTACTGATTCTAGTCTAGGTCCCCAAAATAGGACTAATCAGTAATCGAGTTCAAAAAGATAAAACATTCCTGGATCAGATTCCATTTGGCATCAAGTAAATTAAGCTTTAGATATAAAACATACACATCTTACCTGGCTTAAGGTCTAGGTCCTTCCTGATGTTATGATAAATGGAACTAGATTCTAATTACCATGATCAGCCAGAGTTAACCTCCGGAATTGAACATTCAAAGCTCAGTCAGACTTAGTAACTCTCGAAAAGTCGATACCATTTGCTCATCCTGAATAAAATTAAAACATCCCTTGGATCAATGCAACTGATCCAAGGTTGAGTCATAAAGGTGGATAAATCCACAATCATCCTAGAAATCAGATTGTACTCAAATGTGAAGAATGAAAGAAACAAAAGAGTCCAAGCATATTCCGGTTCAGTCAAAGATCTTAAGAGCAGAAAAGATATAATCCAAATCAAGCATGACTTCCTCGAAACCAAAGGAACATGTCCTTATACAGGAGAAATCATATATCAACACTTGAATGCTCAGGTGAAAGTAACAATAGTTCAGGGGTGTTACGGACCTCCAAAGTTCTAGGTTGGAACCTTATCCACTCATCATGCCTAGTATGGTCCTCACGTTTTTCCTCAAGTGTATCTTGAATGCAAAAATGGCTAAGTCCCTTTAATCTTGTGTTCTTTCTTCCACGTGTGCCTCGGTTTCACTTAAACCCTTCTTAAACCCCTTCGTCCTACGTGCCTCCCCTGAGTTCCCTTCTTCTCACTAGTCCTATGTGCATGAACCCTTTGGTACTTGGCCAATATTTAAGGGCCAAACATCTTCTCCATGGTTTTCTTGGTCAGCTTTTAATGATTATGAGATTTCCCCTATATAATCGGATGTTTTTATCCTGCTCTCTTCATCACCACCTACATCCATGATACTCGTGTTCAACATGTTATGATTGATGGAGGTACTGAAATCTGATGAGGCCATAAATTGGCCATAAATTACCATTATTTTTTCCTTCCAAGTTACCTTTGAAAGTGGATTTAAATGTAATATAGGAACTTATAGTTTTCTTAAGATAGAGTATAGGATATATATCTTATTCATTCTTTAGAAATCTTTTGTTATCTATCTTGTTAACTAATTCTATTGATTATTTAGGACAGATGAAAAGTCTTGTGTATACAGGCTATAAAGGAAAGATAATTCTAGTATTGGAAAAAATGGAATTGATCATGAATAGTACATTTAAAATCAAATCTGATTCCATATTCAGATTCCTCTCGAAAAATTATGTAAGTTCAAAAAAAAAGAATTATCTCAATCGAGGTCGTATGCAAAAGTTACGGTTGTCTTAAGTTAGGTGCATGAACTCGCAGAGTTTGTTCCAGAACTCATAGAGTTAGTTTTGGAACTTGCAGGTTTAGTTTAGGAAGTCATAGGTTTAGTTCGAACTTGTATCAATTGAATGAAAGTTATTTCTAGAACTTTTAATTCGTGGAAAAATTAGATTTAGTTCAGGAACTTGCATAAAAGGAATGATAGCTTTAGTTCAAACTTGCATCAACATAATGATAGTTTTGAGGGATTGTGAAAACTTAGATTTTCATATGAATGTGTTTAGCAAAAACCTCATTCAGATTTGCTACAGGTTTTTACCAATAAAGAGATATCTAACTTTTAGTGAGTGCATGATCGAGGAAACGTGTATCGATGAGCACTAAAAGTTCCATAAAAAGAAACAAAAATTCTCTTTGGGAAATATGAGAGAGGTTTTTTTCATAGAAATATGTTTAACAAAACCCTCATTCATATTTGCTACATGTTTTACCAATAAAGAGAGATCTAATGTTTAGTGAACTGATGCGAGGAAACGTATAATAGGCGAGCACTTAAAGTTCCATAAACGAAACAGAAAATTTAAATGGAAAATATGAGATAGGTTTTTATTCGTAGAAATGTGTTTAGCAAAAACTTATTCATATTTGCTACGGTGTATTACCAATAAAGAGATATCTAACTTTTAGTGAGTTGCGTTCGAGGAAAAGTGTATCAGACGAGCACTAAAAGTTCCATAAAAGAAACAAAAAATTCTAATGGAAAATCTGAGAGATATTTTTATTCATAGAAATGTGTTTAACAAAAACCTCATTTAGATTTGTAACAGGTTTTACCAATGAAGAGAGATCTAACTTTTAGTGAGCTGCAGTCTAAGGAAAAGTGTATCAGATGAGCACTAAAAGTTCCATAAACAGAAATAGAAAAGTCAAACAAAAAATATGAGAGAGGTTTTTGTTCATAGCAATGTGTTTAACAAAAACCTCATTCATATTTGTAACAAGTTTTACCAATGAAGATAAATCTAACTTTTAGTGAACTACAGTCCGAGGAAAAAGTGTATTAGACAAGCGTCAAAAGTTCCACAATCAAAAACAGCAAATTCAAATGGAAAATATGAGAAAGGTATTTGGTCGAGAATAATATTTTGATAAAATCCTCCTTCCAATAATGTAGAAGAATAAAATCAGTATGATTCTTCTTACCGAAAAGCAAGGAGAAGATTTGGGAGCAAATGTTCCTAAAATAAGTAAGATAAGATTTGACCCCAATAATATATCTCTCTCCATATTTTGTGGAGATGGAGATCTTAGTTGTTAGGAATGGAATAAAGATAAGGTTAGATTTTATTTCCTAAAAAAGAATTTGGTTGGATGCATGAATTATAAATGTAACCTTCCACACTTAGATATGTAATTCTTTTCTGTAAGTAATCAAGATCTATTTTTTCTTTCCAATCTTTGGAAGTAAAGTTTTTTCGCAAGTTTTGATTTAACAAGTATGGATTAAATCCTCTTCCAAGGAATGAGCTGGCCACTCATTCCAAGGAAGATGGATCAATGTGTTAATGTTTGTTTCTTTATTTCTATAATTTTCCTTTTGTTGTAAATTTCTGATTTCATGTTATGTGATCCTTCTTTAGTACAATTTTTGTTGTGAACCTACAGGTGTCTTTTTATCTTTCAATTATTTTCAATTCAACAATTTCAATTTATGCAAGTGTGCCTTTCAATTCATGCAAGTGTGTTTCTTTCATGCAAACTTTATTTCTACAAGTGTGCCTTTCAATTTATGCAAGTGTGATTTATTTTATGCAAATTTGGTTTGTGTTAATGAAGTTGCTTTCAAGATATTCTTCTCTTAATGCATACATCCTTGAGACACCAATCCAGATTGAAATTATTAATGGTGAGGATTGACAACCCTCATCAACATCAATATCATTTCTTCATGTGCGTCTGAAACATTGTGCATACCCACCCATTGCATGCATGAAAACCCTATTATGTTGTGTCCTTTCGGTGATTCTTTAACTTCTACCCTTCACACCGTCATCCATCATAAAACCCTACAACATGCTCTACCACCCAAATGATGTCCTTTTTCTAGTCAAGGCATCTACCACTTCTTCCACTACATCCCCTACTTTGCCTCATATACCACCTCTCGCCACTACAAAAACTATCCCCTCAGCCTACAAAACTTCCATAGCTAGCCCATCTACCAACACATCTATTTCACTATCAACTACTACCCCACCTTCTTAGGATTTGAGTGGCTCATCCATTCCCTCTACTCAATTCCTAACATTTTATCCCTTACTTAGGTGTTTTTCAACACCTTTCCTTGGAGAAATATTAATTATACAACGTAAACACCTTCCTTACTCCTCAATAGTATGGAAGCCTTCACCAACACCCACATTGCGACCATCATGTAGGAGAGGTTTTTCCATACGGTCCTGCCCACATTCCTACTAACCCGACATATGGGGGACTGAACAGTTCTTATTCTCTTGAACCATGAATCCAAACCCGTAATTTCTCATCCGACTTAGAATACCTAACCAATTATCGATTCGACCACACTTTTAGTCATCGATGTGCCTGGAAGGGCTTTGGCTTTAGTCTTTATGAGAAAGGTTGTCACACAGTCATACCTTGCACACAAAAAAACAAAAAGACTGTTGTGGAATTGGTTTTCTTCACATCCTTCCCCTAAGAAGGCTTGCGCATGACCCTCATCGAGGAATAAAATTCTTCCCCACATTCCTCACTTATTGTGCCACCTTCACCCACGGAGTCCAAAGATCTAGAATCCATACTTCCTAACTTTTTTTGTAAACATCATTTCCTTGCGACCGTTGACTTATCATCATGATGGAGAGGTACCCCCTTCCCTTCCTCTTCTGCCCCTATGTCGATATGCCCAATATTGACCCTAATATCGTCGTCCACAACATCATGACTATCCCCAATGCAAAACCTATCCATAATGGATTTCTAACATTGTTACTGTCACCAAAGCGATAGGTGGACTCCGCATTTACAAAAATTTCCATGACCTTAACCTTGCCTACCCTAAGGATGAATACCCTCTTCTTAACATCGACCAACTCATTGATCTTACATCCAGTCATGAGATGCTCTCTCTTATGGATGGATTCTCGGGTTATAATAAAATATTACTCACTCCGGAAGATCAACACAAAATCACCTTCATCACCCCTTGGGAAACCTTTTGTTATTGTATCATGCCCTTTGGCTTGAAAAATGTAGGAGCCAACTATCATTTTACTATGACATATATCTTCCATGATATCATGCTTGACATCTTGGAAGATTATGTTGATGACCTCCTTGGTAAGTCCAAAAGTCATACCAAACACCTCTCAGTTCTTAAGGTCGTCTTTGAGCATCTCATCCAATATTGTGTTTTCCTTCAACCAAAGAAGTGCATCTTTGTCATTCTCTCTATAAAATTCCTTGGTTTCATTGTCTCTTTATAGGGCATTGAAGTTTATCCTACGAAAATCAAGGCTATTATCGAGATGCCTCGACCTAATAACCTTCGACAACTTTGTAGTTTTTAAGGAAAATTACAATCCATTCGATTCTTTATTTCCCAACTTTTCAACGATATCACCCTTTTCATCATTTTATTAAAAAGGATCTCTCCTTAAATTGAAATAATGAGTGCCACAAAGCCTTTGAAGAATTGAAGACACACCTTCTTGACCACATATGCTCATCCCACCTAAAGATGACAAACATTGTTACCTCTACATTTATGCCACTGATCATTAGTTGGGTGCCATGCTCGCTCATCGCAATGAGAAACACAGGAGAAAGTGGTTTATTACATAAGTTGTACTCTTTTTGATTATTAGACTAGGTATACTCACACCTTTGAAAATCTCTTCCTAGCCTTGAGTCGTCATGGCTACTAAACTTCACCACTACCCACTTAACACAAAAACCTTCATCATCACCAACACCGAATCTCTACATTACATGTATGCTAAACATTATCAAAATCAACGCAGCTCATATTGGGTCATGCTACTTGTAGACCTTGACCTAGAATTTATTCATCAAAAGTCTATCAAGGGAAAAACCATTGCAGATCGACCACGATGCTCCTCTTCTGGACATCAATCTTCTAACTTTGATTTTTTTAATGAATCTATTGCTACCCTCTCCTTTGATGACATTTTTTATCAGCTAACCTTATTCTTTGATGGTTCTAAATTTCAACATGGGGGTGGCACAGGGGTCATCCTCATTCCTCTTGATGGTGAGCCTATGCCATTATCCTTCAAACTCAATTTTGACTGCACCAACAACATCTCTTAGTATGAAGCAATTGTCTTGAGCCTTAAGACTTTTGCACCCTTAGATGTTAAAATTATTAAAATTTTGGTGATTCTCAATTGGTTATGAACCAAGTAAATGGTTTGTATCAATTTCAGTAACTAGAGCCTTCAAAAATATAAACATCTTGTTGAAATATTTTTGACCACGTTCAACACCTACCTCATTCAAACCACTCCACGATCCACTAACAAATTCGTGGATACCATGTCTTGCCTCATCTCATAAATACCTACCTCAGCTTCGTTGTAAAATATTTGTCAAGACAATGGTTACGATCACCCTCTTATCATATTCGCGGCATAAATTTTGTGGGAAGAATCAAAACTGACCCATGTGACATTTTGTATAATCAATTCATTGATTACCTCTCCCTTTCGATTCTACATCTAGATCTCACTCACAATGGACGTTGAGCCTTCCTCAAAAGTGTCTCTCACTATTACATCATGGTAGGTCTTCTCTACAAATGTGGCTTTGATGGTATCCTCCTTACATGCCTCACTAGTTCTGAAATTCCGTACACCATTAAAGAAATCCATGATGGGATTTGTATTGGACATTTCAGTGGCCTCGTCGTTGCTAAATGTATCCTTCACCTTGGCTATTATTGGCCAACCCTTAACAAATACTATAGTGAATACATCAAGCATTTTGTGAAGTTTCATCAACACACTAACCTTCATCATACCCCAAGTCATGCTTTACAAGTCACGAGATACTTTTGACCATTCTCTCAATGGGGTTTGGATCTCATTGGAGAGATTAACCCTCATTCTTCTCAATGTTATCCATGGATCATCACAATGACCAAATATTAAAAAAATGGGTGGAGGCCATTCCTCTCATTCTACCAAAGCCGAAAATATCGTAGAATTCATCAATCATCATATCATTTGTCATTTTGGTGTCCCTTTGCCTTATCACTTTGAAAATGTAAAACAATTTAAAAACAAAACCCTATTCAAACTGTGAGATAACTTGGACATTCAACTCAATTTTTCTTCACCCTATTACCCACAGACAAATAGCCAAGATGAATCTTCCAACAAAACCCTCAATAAAACTCTTATGAAATTTGTTGACCACACTCGTAAGGATTTGCACACACACATTCCTTTCACCAATGCCACATCTTTCTCTTTAGTCTATGGTACAAAGGCCATCCTGCCTCTTGAAGTCCAAATCCCATCTCTTCATATATCACTCAAAGATATGCTCTATCACGACGATTTCTACTAAGAACATTTGGCACAACTTGAGTTACTAGACGAATGTCATCTAAATGCTCTAGAAAACCTTCAAATATACAAGAAATGCATCAAGCATGCCTATGAAAAACATTATCATGAACGGACCTTCAAGGTTGGTGATCTTTTCCTCAAGGAAAACCAACATGCAACCAAATCCGTGAAAATAAAATGAGGCAAGTTTTCCCCTAATTATCTTGGACCCTATATAGTTACCCATGCCTATGGATTAGATGTTTATCATTTATCCTCTCTTGAGGGTAAACCTGAACTTGAACCCCTTAATGCTTTACATTTTCAACCATTCTATTGTTAAATAGAGTACTAAGTCACTTTATGTCACTTATATGCTCGTCCCTTGAGGGAACCTTTCCTTTCACTTACCTATTTTAAAGAACAATGATTAAAACAGAATTGTGTGATTATCCATCACCCTTTAATCCTTGTCTTAAATATGAGTGCCACGACTATACTCATGGCATAATTCTCATGGATACTTTTCATCCTTTTCAAGATGGAATCCCATGGTCATTCATCACTTGAAACCCCTCTTGCATAACTAACATTTTTTTGCTTTGGATTTTACCTTCACAAAAGAGGTATATACTCCTTTATAGTCTTGACCATGACCTCAAGTCAAAAAATACAAAATATATGGCATGAAAAAATATCTACTCCTTGAGTCAAAATTCTTGCAAATAGATGATTTCCTCAAAAAGGAAATCTTTCTCTCTCTCTCTTTTGCTGCTTTATAAGAAGATTTCTCCTCAAAGGAAAACTACAAAAGTTAGCCACCCACCGTATTTAGTCTATCTAACAAAAAGAGGACTAGCTTGTATCTCTCCAATTAAAATAATTCTGGAGCTTCCCGCATCGATCAACTTCATGAATACCTCAAGGAGAACCTATTTATCCCAATATATACTTCCCACATCGATCAGTCTATACACGTAAAAGTAAAAACAAAATAAAAGTAAAGAAAATACAAACTTTTTTCATGGACTTGCATATTTTGGTTTTGGTTATCTTGCGGAAGGGCATGTTATCCCACAACAAGGTTACGCTTAATGAACCACTCCACCCTACCTTATGTTTATTTAATCCTATCAACTCAAGGGATATGGCGTGTATTCTACACATTGTGATCATGCAACTTCTTTCACCTATGAACTATCACTCATGCAATGTATTCAAGGATTTATGTTTAATAAGCCTAGGATTATAATGATGATGGTCCTTTCCAAATATGGGCATGCCACCTCTTTTATTTTCTTATTTTTTTAGTTATTATTTCTTTAAAAATGAAAATACCATTGAAATGGACTCAATCATAACATTTTCATCTATTCCTACACTTAATTCACCTTTCTTATTACCTATTCAACAACCGACCTTGCCTAATTTTAAACATACCTTACCCAACCAACTTACTCTAACCGACCTCCTAACCTACCTCCTCAATTTACCTAACCTAATCTCATTCTTCCATGGTTTAAGGGATAACTACATTGGTATGAGGACCCTTTTGAAAAGGCTATGTTAGCAACACTCTCGAGGGCACAAGGCCCTCGAAGATTAGCTTGACCAATCCTTTCCCCACCATTCTTCCCCATGACAAAATACCTAGTTAGATCATTTTCATAAAACCAATATTTTGGAAATCCAAATAACATCATCTCATATTAAAAAAACATTAAACAAACCATGCCCAATAATTTGATTTCAAAACTCAATACATTGGAAATCAAATTGTTCAATCAAATCAAAAGAAACCATAACCGAACTATGCCTTCATATAATTTCCATAACATCAATGCATTGGAAATCCAAATCAAACCACGCCTAAACATATAGTTTCCATAAACATCAATATCTTGAAAATTAAACCAAACCATCCAAGCATACTTTCCATGACAACAATATAATGGAAATGCAAACAACTCATCACTATATTCACCAAACCATGCCTATAATTAATTTCCATAAAACCAATAACTTGGAAATTTCAACCAAACCATGCCTACAACTAGTTTCCATCATACCAATAAAATGGAAATTAAACCAAGTCATAAATCATACATCACCAAACCATGCCTAATCATCTATTTTCCATGACATCAATATAATGGAAATGAAATCAAATTATACAACCATCACATAAACCATGCCTACACATCTAGTTTCCATGACATCAATACAATGGAAATAAAACAAAACAAAACATATATAAATATCATCATCTATCTATGTACTGGAATGTGTGTGTATCGATACACTAAATACAAATATATAAACATGTATCTCAAAAGCTCTCATATACATCTCACCTCTTTGGCATGCAAGCCGGTATAAATAAATCACAAACCATAAATAATCAACACCTCCATCTCTATATCATTGTTGGGATGGCCCAACACCTCTTCTTCTCTCTCCTTTCGCCTCATCTGGTCTCCGTCTTTGTGAACTAGTCACCTCTTGATGGCATTGTCCATGTGATTGATGGCTCCCTGAACTGCTAGTACTACAGTTCCATGAATAGTCCTCTCACTAGCTTTCCGATGTGCTCTATACTCAGCATATGAAACAAAAGGGACACCACTCTCTGTAAGAATATCCTCATATTACCTAACCTCAACCACCATTTCCTTGTACCTATCCATAAAAATAACCTGTGGTGGTTCCATAGATCTCACACCTACTTGTAGACCCTATCCTGTTGCTTGTATAATGGAACCCTATCCTGGTGCTGTGAATGTATAATGGTACCTTGTCATGTTGTCGGTGCATGTTCACTGCTAGCCATGCATATAATGAGGTAACATATGCTGTAAAGTAGTAACCTATGCTGCAGAGTCCTACAACCTACCACCCATCTCTAGGTGGTTGTGTTAGAGCTTCGTGCCTATGCTTTTGTTTCCACACGATGTCCCTGTAGGGTGGGACATCTATTCTGTGCATATGCTAGCTGTCACCTTCCCCTATAGCATATCCTCTCCACTATAATAATAGCCAAATCAGGTTGTCCTGGCCTCAATGGTGCTTCTATAGTTGCGCTATTGTCTAGCACCTATCTGGTCGGTCGTGCCCATGTTATCAATCCACCTATCGGAAACATGTTCCTCCTACCTGCATGATCTACTGGATGTGGTGGAGATAAAGGTCTCTCCACATCATCCCTACGATACTATGGAAAATGAGGAGGCACATATTGTTACATCCCAAACTAGCATTTGAATTGGTCAATTGGTATCATCTCGTGCTCCCGAAGTCATCGTCCTTGTATCCAGTGAACTAGTTATAATCTTCCTAACTCCTATATCATGCTTCCATATGAAGGGAAATATTCATAAGGCCTCCAAAAAAATATCAACTACTGATATGCCATCTAATAGTCTCTTGTAATAAATCACATCTCGTGACGCCTCATCCACCCTTGGATTTTCCCCTATCGGTACCCATCTCTTGAAACCTTCTCTATAAACCCCTCTGAACCAGTCCTATCATGGAATGCCTGGTGGATTCGGACACACTATGTTCTTATAGGCTCAATAATGAAGAAGATAATTTCAACATACACCAAACCGTTGAATCACACCTGTACACCACCAACTCCTATAATGTTGTATCAGTACGCCATTGTGCCATGTAAACCAGAATCTCTCCTCAATCATGTCCTCAAAACCCCATCAATTCCCATGGAAATATCCCACCCTTTGAGTCTGGGAGAGAAAAATAGCCAATCCCCACCATCATCAACACCGCTAATCACGTCTCTCGGTGGGTGTGCGACATACATATCTCTACACTAATTATAGCACTATGATAAGAAAAATATCCCATGGCCTCTCAAAACACTGTAACCATAGGATCAAAACCATCATCTGAAGAAACTTGATACAGTGGCTCCCTAAAAATAGGTAGCCTCAAGATCCAGTATAAATCCTCTAGAATGATCATCATCTCTCCTGTTAGCAGTGGAATGTGTTTATCGTTGAATCCTATTTGTCGATGAGAGCGAACATCATGTTATGATCTTAGAATATACTCCTATACCCTCTAATGACATCAAGCCCAACATCCCTCATATGTGCCCACTCATCCTCTGTAACACTAGGTTACATTTGCACCAGAAGGGGTGGAAGCCTATCTCTCATCATCAACTGTTGACGTCTTGACATCATCACCATTTAAAATTGTTAATAAATTGGTCCTTTCAATCATTTATTTGACCCTACCCAACCCAATACCTACCTATGCCTTTCATAGCCTACCCACCTTTACCCAACCTGCTTGACTCACATATATTCTATCTAGCCTAATCATCTACACTTTCTCTATTTCATTCCTTCCCCCATAACCTATTGCTCTAACTTAACCCTCACCCACTCATTCCTACCTAACTTGACCATCTCCCATTCATTTGATTATAACTTAACCCTCACCCACACCTTCCTACTTAAATTACCCTTAACCCATTCATTCCTACCTCAAATAAACCTAACATATCCCTCCGTTACTTTTCTGATTTCCCAATTTAATTATTTTAAACTTGGTCACTTTTAATGAGTGTCAACATCGATCAACTAGACCAATACTTTGGCTCCCCTTTAACCTTGCCGATGCTAGTTGACCCCATTTCCTGATTTTAAACCAAATCTCTATTCCATTTTAAAATCCAAATTATTCCTTTTTCTACCTTAGTTTTAACCAAAATCACTAATGGAGCTTGAATCCTACCTCTACTTAGCTCCCTCTCCTTGGTGGGATGTCGGTGTTTGAATTAGAGGTCTTCCGATGCCCTCTCCTTCCTCTGCCATGTCTAAATCACTCTATCTTCTTTTATCCAATCAAATCACACGAGTAGATCTCATGGGCGATTAACTACACCTCTTCCACCACCAAACCTCTTGCAAACTCAGCCTCGACCCAAATTATTGTTTTTCATGTCAAAAATTTTCTATAGTCGTTTTATAAATTAGGAAATGTACAAATGAATCACTTTCAAACATCTTTTTGTTTTAACCAAAATTTTGCATGACCAATATTGTTCGGTCATGCCCTAGGTGACCAACATTAGTCACCCTTACTGCGCATCGATTACCCTCAATCGATATCGGTCACACCCTGTCTAAACAAAGTATACATAATTTACCCAAACGTTTTGTGCTAGATGATCTTTTCGCACTACCGCATCCTTACCCCACCCTACAAGTTCACCTAATTTCCTTAACACCCAACCCTTGACCTCAATGTATCTCGGGGCATATGTTTTACTACACCTTGGCCTTACATATGGCCTTTCCTATACACCCAAACTAACCTCACCCACTAGACACTCAAATTCACTTATTAAATCTACCTTGTGATGACATTACTTGTGTTGTTTAGCCTACCAACATTTCCTTGCCTTATGTCATGATGTTTGTCTTGACAAGACCAAATAAACCTTTATTTACACCTAGCCTCATTATGTTTGCAAGACCTTATCCTACACCTTGGTTTCGTGGACCACATCAACCTTTATTGGATAAACTATCGACCTTTAATGATGTAGAGTTTGTGAGATCTTCACCCTCGTTCCTTATCGCATTCTACACATGTGCGTGCATTTGAAATCTCCCACATATTATCCACACCGATATCACCACATCGACACCCACACCTTACCATATTTTTCATCACCTACCACTTTATCAAATCCATCAACAATTCTACCTGCTACTTCATAAGTTCTTGTTTTGAGGGGATCACCTTTAACCATACCAGGGCAAACACCTCCTATTTTTGTCATGGTCTCTTGTCAATACAAGCTACACAAAAAAGGGGAAAATGTAGACACCCAAATTAGGTCACACCCTATCAAGTCGCCTTTGATTAATATACATCTAACCATGACTCCTCCTCACATCATTATTAATTTAATTAACTAAATTAAATTAATTTCCACCTTACCTAGCCACCTCATATCTCCACCTCATCCTAGAATTATTCCAAGCTTATTAATTAACTTATACTAAGTCCGCACTCACTTTACCTAATGATTACTCATTCTAATCCTAACCTTAATTGATTATTATTCCTCTAACCAACTTCCACTCAATTTATTTCCATTCCACACTCTTGACCTGGAATCAATTCTGAATCATGCCAAAATTGGGAAGAAAATGATATTTTTGGAAAAGTATGACCTTTTCTCCCTAACCGACACCAATTATTCCACGGCCAAGGCGCAGATCAACTAACCACAATTGGTTTCCTTAAATAGGATTTTCCAAGTCTTTGTTTAGGTTCTAAATCTTGGCTCTTGTGACCTTGCGTCCTTACTCTTGAGTTTTCTAGTGATCTTACGACATACGAGAGGCTCTTAAGCATTAGACACCACTCCATTCATCAAACAGATTAAACCAAAGCTCTAATGAACTCACGGGAAGTATCATGCCTTCGTGTTGCCATTTTGTTCCTTTTGGACCAACCTCTCTTTCAACTACCACCACCTTATGCTATTCTCCTTCATTTCACAAGTAAATAATCTTCTTCTTTTCCATTTTCTTTCAGTAGATTAGTTGTTTGGACGTTATTTTCTCCCTTCCAACTTTTTCCATACCCAGATCTCTCCTAAAAAACCTCCATCTAACCATCTACTCAAAGAACCTTCATACCTCACCCAAACAAATATTTTATTGTTCCCGAGTCTTCTTGTAAATCCCACTACCTCATCCAATCCTTCCTTACTCTTTTCGTAATTAGAAAGAGTGTGAAACCTTTCATTTTTAACATTTCTCTTTGAATTTCCCCTCACGACACGGTCAATAACCGACGTTGGGCACTTACTAGTAGCCAAAATTGGTCACCAAATTGATACCATTTTCTATTATTGGTAAGATCTTCTTAACCATCAAGCTAATAAATCCTTCTAAATAACCCAGAACCTCACCAAATCTTTCCCAAACCTCATTTATAGCCTTTTTCAAACCTAGAAGTCTAGACCAACCTACTAGTGCTCCAAATTTAATAATAACTTGCTTGTTAGACTAGATTTTCTTATTGTGTTTTATATGAGATGCCTAAATCATATTAACTATAGTAGGATTCACTTGTTTATGCTCTTTCCTTGCATTAAATTGTTAAAAATAGTGGATTTACAACCTTCTAGGAAGCACCTTGCTTCTGAAACTAGCATACGCTAGACAATCCATCCTTTGCCATATGTTGTTTCTAGAAGTCATTCCTCCTAGCCAAAGGGAAGCTCTTCATAATCATCTTTGTTAACATTTGACGATGCATAACCCTTTTTGACTATCAAAGGTATTCCTCCTTGCCTTTACCTCTTATATGTTTTATCTCTACTTTGAGATGAAACAATCTCATCAATCTTAAATCCAAATTAATCTTTTCCAAATATTCATCTCTTTTTATAGCCCACTTTAGTGGTCATATTCATCTCTCCCTTGAGCAACCATGTTTTTCATTTTAAGTCCACCATTGTGGCCATATGCATCCCTTCCTTTGGGGTGCCATATTTATTTCGCTTCCTCAAGGATAACTCATAATTTTTATCTTCGCTAACCTATATCATTGTATCGTATCTTCCTCCCCTAAGACTTTATCATATTTTTCACTCACAATCTAGAAAGGAACCAACATGGAATGTTTTCTCCCAACTATATTGGACCTTACATTATCACACATAAGTATGAGTTCGAGGTCTATCATTTGGCTTCCCTTAATGGTAAACCAAAGAAATAACCTCTTAATGCATTGCACTTGTGACCATTATATTGTTATCATAAGTACCAATGAGAACTTAGTTATATCCTTAGATCATTCCTCCATCATGAACCTCTTCCATCTATCACTATAATGATTTGGATATATGTGGTTTATCGTCACTTTCCTAGTCACAATCTTAAATATGGGAACCACGACTCTATCCATAACATTGTTCTTATGGATAGGTTCTTCCTTTGGGTGAGTAATCCTCGATCATTACATCTATCACCCTCCTATCTACCTATCAAAATCATGTAAAGGATCCGGGGGTGTCACTTGTGTGTTCATTGTAACCTCCTAAGTTATCTACCTAGCTATACCTAGCTCTTCCCGAGTCAAATACAAAAATAAAAAGAAATTTAAAAGTAATGGATACTCATGTGTCATACTATTTTATCCAAAAATAGATTGATCCATTAAAGGAAACTTGTTCATAAAAATCATATAATAAGTATAGAATAATCCCCCAAAGGACATGGTTATCATGCATATCTTATCCGCCATCTAACACCAAAAGTCAAAAATCCAAAAGAAAAAGCAAAAAGTAGACCATACCCTCAAAGGATGGCTACTCTCTTATCATGGCAAAGTGAACGTTCAGGACATTAATCAACCTTATCTTTGTATTAGAATCCTTAGAAAGCTTCCCACTTTCATCAAATTTCTCTTAGGAAACTTCCCGAGTTATAAGTTCTCTCTTTTCCCTACCGAGAGAAATTTGGGTTATAGTCCTAGGAACACCCACCTATGGAAAACCCTCTTCCTATGTAATAGTTCAACTAGAATCCCCTTGTCATGTCGACATTAGGTTTATGTGCATATTTCATCCATATTTCCCTCATGGTCTTTTGGTATAACTAACTATGCCACCTATCTCCAGATGTTTACCTTTAAGGATGACATATCTTACAGTCATCCATAATTCCATGAATTATTTTAACATCTATTTGGGAATTATACTAATAAAATTTTCGGTTTGGGAATTATACTTCATCTCCATTGCAGTTTGTGAATCCTACTTGAGGATCCCTCTTAAGGTGAGTTCATTATCCTGTAACTTCTTACTCCCCACCATGATCAATAATGTATTTGATCCATTGATCCTCACTCCTCAGTTCCACTCATCACCACTTATCCCCACATCACCCTTCTCACCATTCCCGTCCCCTCTCACCACTATGTGTATCTTCCTTTCCTTTCTTCCTGATTTTCCCATTTCACTCTTCCACTTTCATCTTGGCAATCTTACTTAACCACTTCCACCGTGTAGTTGTATTATTTAAGTATTTACCTTAAGGTAGACTTATCATTTTGGACTTCTCCCTCTCCTCATTCTTCATTCCCTTCATTGATCATTTATTCCTCCTGGTCTTCCTTACCAACCACATTTTCATCCTACCATTATCCTTTCTCAACCTATCACGTCACAAAATGCATCTCCTATCTTCCACTTATCACCATGTTCGTTTCCCCCATTTCCCCCTCCTTGATCCATCAACCTTCATACCGCTTCCTACATTTTTTTCATGTCTTATTTCTTCATCTTTACATCATTCATCCTCATCCACAAATTCTCACCTCACCTTCATCTTGGAACAAACCATTATCCTTCATTCTTTACTCTTTCCAATTTATCTTCTCGATTTCTCCCATATATCCACCCCCATGTCTAACCACCATTATTAATGGTCTTCCCCTTACATGATTTCATCGTCATTTTCTATTTCATGCTAATTATTATTGGTGGACTTCTCCTAAAATTCACTCATCCCCATTCTATGTGGCCTTGTTCACTATTTTTGACCTCCTCCATTTTCTCTTCATTCCTTCCTTCCCCTGTGCACACCAATCATTATTGGTGGACTTCCCCTCACTTCCTTTCCTTGGCATTTCCTCTTCCATTCCTCATTCACTTTTTCCCTCTTCTCACTTTTTCTCCCATCTTTCCCTATGATGATTATCGATGGAATTCTCTTAACTTTCCTTGTGACATTGCCTCCTCTATCCCTCCCTATCTTTTTCTTCGTTTCCTCTCCATCTCCCTTTCTTCCTTTCAAATTTCTTTATTTTCTTCATAGGACATCCTTTTTCTATTTTCTCACAATACATTTATCCGCATCTCATGCATCTCTTCATCTTTTCCAATCCATGTCATTCCTCCCCTCTTTTTCTCTTTACCTTCCTAATACTACCCACTCTTCATCAAATATTTTCGTTCTTGGTTTCCTATCTTCTACATCATTTTCTCTATTGTCCTCCCTCCTTTCTACTCCTCGTATTATTTCACTTCCTCTCGTATCATCTTCTTCACCTTTTTACTTTGTGTTTCTTTGTTACTTCCCCATTGATAACATGATTCTTCGATGCTGTCCCATATTTTTATCATGTCACCCTCTACATGCATTTCCATGCGATCTATTCCATATTATTTTCCTTATTCTTCCACATGAGGACCAAGCTCCTTCAATATTCTCCTGTATCCACTTTATCATCCCTTCTTTCCCCATCATTTTCACCTTCCCACTACCATCCCCTTCATTAATCTATCAGCCCAACCTTTTGAGTCATTATGTACCAATTTCTCTCCTTTTCTATGATTTTCCACAACTTCTTGGTCCCTCATCATTCCTTTCTTTTCTCCATTATACCTCCTCTTTTGTTTTCTTTAAATTCTTCATTGTCCTCATCTCCTTCATTATTCCACCCTTCTCTCCATTTTTCCTAATTTTCCTCCCTACTCTTATCTCATATTTTTATTCTTGTTTCCACAGAATGTCTGCTCTACTCACATTTTGTTCTCTTCCATGAATGCATGCTCTATGTTTTTCTTAGCGAAAGTAGATTGAGTTCTTCCCCTATTTTCCGAAGAAGAAGGAATGATTTCTCTTTTCTTTTTCAACAAAGAGCCTTTCTTATGAAACATGTATTCAAAATCATATTTACCCCCTGGGGGAATTTTATCTCACAATTCTATCCAATCTTCTCTCAATGTCTGCCTTTGTGACCATACTCATTTCCCTTTGGGGAATATTATTTCACTACCAGTTTCAGTTTTCTTCTTGGTCATTTTCGTGCCTTGTGTTAGGGCATCATTATTTTTGTCCTCGTCCCTTTTGTGGACACATAATTTTTGCTTGATTCCTTGCATACGAAGGATTTCACATTTGGTTGCACATACTTTGATGTTTTCCTATGACCCATTGGTCATCATGACTAGCATCCATTTGAGGGGTTTCTCATTGGATTCCCTCCATTTCAAGGTGATTTTTGCCCACTCACTACCCTTTAGAACATTATCGTCATCACCATTGATATTTCCCTTTTCCTCTACCCACATGATATGGAGTCACGACCATAGTTTTTATTGCTATTGCAATCTTTTTTGCTTGGGGCATCTTTCCTTACATTATAAATTTACCCATTTTTCTTTACCCACCCGACGTTTAAAATCTATTTATTTCAAACTCATGATTGAATTCCTTTAAGTTGTTGATCCCAAGTTTGAGGGGAAACACTCAATTAATCATATTTTCACTTCTTCATCATTTCTATTTCGTGGCTTGCCCAACACAAACCACTCATCAAAAAGGGAAAATGTAGACACCAATTTTTGGTATCGTTCCTCCCCTTCACCACATGTTTTCTCTCCTTCATTAGGCTTACCCATTCGAATCCCATTTCCCACCAAAAATACATATTCAATTAATCAATCTTAATTGGTTAATTGATCCCCTTTAAATCCCTAAATCTCGTTATATGCTAATATCCAATTGATAATTAAATATTTCAAACTAATTCATATCACTCCACCTAATAATTAAATACTCAAAAATCATTCAAATTATCACCCCACTCACAAATTAAATAATGCAAAATATTCGCATAAATTCCATTATTGCACATAATCATTCAAAATCATGTCCCCCACTCACCTAATCGGGGTTACTTTTTCAAACAAGGATTACTGATTACCCTCAATGAACCCCATCTTCAAGCTATAAATAAAAGCCTTTCCCCCTCTTTTAGACAAGTAATAAGTCATATCAAACCTCACGAAGTCATAGAAACCTCATCCTAGACCTATTCCAAGCCCATTAATTAACCCAAACTAAGTCCCCACTCACCTTAACAAACTAGGAATCATTCTAACCCTAACCTTAATTGCCTACTATTTCTCTAACCAACTTCTAGATCCATTTAGTTCCATTCGACACTCTTGACCCGGAATCAATTTTGAATCACACCAAAATTGGGAAGAAAAGGCTACTTTTGTCAATGTATAACATTTTCTTCCTAACCGATGTTCATTATTCCTTGGCAGCGTCAATCACCTAACCACTATTTGTTTCCTTAAATAGGATTTTCCAACTCTCTGCTCGGGTTTTGAATCTTTTCTCTTATGACCTTACATCCTTACTCTCAATTTTTCTAGTGATCTTGTGACATACCAGAGGCCCTTATAACATTCAGACACCACTCCATTCATCAATGGATTAATCCAGAGCTCTAATGCACTCACAGGGAAGAATTGTGCCTTCTGCCATTGCCACTTTGTTTGTTTAGGACCAACCTCTCCTTCAACTACCACCACCCTTTGTTATTCACCTTCATTTCACAAGTAAGTAATCTTCTTATTTGTCATTTTATTTTAGTAGATTAGTTATTTATCTGTTATTTTCTTCCTTCCAACTCCTTCCATACTCGGATCTCTCCTACGAACCTCCATCCAATCATCTACCCAAAGAGCCTTCATACCTCACCCAAACACCTATTTTATTGTCCCTAAGTATTCTTAAAAATACCATGACCTACCCAAACCTTCCTCACTCTTTTTGTAATAAAAAGAGTGCTAAACCTCTAATTTTTAACATTTCTACCAGTTTTTGCTACACGACACCGATCACTTAACCGATGTCGTTCACTTACTAAGAGTTTGACATCGTCGCCTAACCGATACCGATCTCTCGTGACTAGTAAGATATTTGAAACCAACAAGCCAATAACTCCTTCAAAATAACCCGAAACCTCACCAAATATTTCCCATACCAACCTACTATCCCTCTTAATTTAATCACAATTTCATATTATACTAGACTTTCTTATTGTATTTTATATGAGATGACTAAATCATATTAACTACTGGTAGGATTCAAATGTTTTTTTTCTTTCCTTGCATTAAATTATTAAAAATAGTGGATTTTTAGCCTTCGAGGAAGTACCGCTTTTAGGAACTAGCATGCGCTAGGCGGTTCACTGTCATAGGTTATTTAATATTATTTGGTGGTATTGCATTATTTCTATAGGTCATTCCTCCTAGCCAAAGGGAATCTCTACATAAGAATCTTATTCAGCATTTGATGGTGTGCAACCCTCTTCGAATATCATAGGTATTCATCCACACCTTTACCTCTTATATATTTTATCTCTACTTTGTGGTGAAACATTTTGGCATGCCCGGTGGGACCCCATCTTATGGGTTCTTTTCATTGTTCATATAGGGTGCATTTGTGTGTTTGTTTCTTTCCAAAAATTCACACTAAATCTCTCCTTGGAAATCTTCTTTTCTTTCTATTTGTCTAAAAGAAATATGTCCTTTGGTGCTTAAAAATAACACTTCTTTTTTCTATACTACATTTAGTGAAAGAGAATTCCTCTTCCTATTCTCCTTTTGCTACATAGAATATCATTTTTGATTTGGGTTTAAAATTTGTGCATTTCATATTTTGAGTGTTTCATTAGATCACATAGATTTAATTAGCAATCATACAGTGGAGGTCATGACTACTTGGTCATTAGATTGGATTAAGCATAGTTCACATTTATACACACACTTCCAAGCCAAACCTCGACACAATTAACACATTTCTTAAACATTTCCCTTTCAGGAAGAAGTCATCAAGGATTTAAGAACCCATCGATGGTGGGCCCCACCTGGTGTTCTAGTCAATTTTTCGTATCGAGCTCGGACCTCACGTAGTGAAAGGTGTATTGAGGAAAATTTATCCAAACATAATCTAAGACTAGCCATAGATTGCTTATAGGACACCTTCATTATCCAAAACTCTATTTTATTCACAATCAATTCTAAAAGGCATAATCCACTAAACATGAAAATATAATACGTAGGATTTACATGTTTTGCTAGTTTTTGGTTGATTGAATTACGTTTTGATTTGTGAGGATGATTCATCTCTTTTTCTTCTCTTTCACACTCCACAATCACAACTAGTGTATGCTAGTTTTTCTGAGTGTGATAGGACATCTTTCTACCATACACAACTTTTGGGTTGGTTTTACTTTGACTTAATTCACTCCAAATCTAAAATTTTCTTTATCTTCTCAAAAAAATATCGAATGAGACATTGGTCCAATGACCAACATCGGTTATTTCATAATACTGCACTTTGGTTAATTAACCATCATCAGTTTCTCTGTGTTTTTATTATTCTATCAAAAACATCATTCTCTTCTTACATATCAACTTTTTGTGTTCTAAATATTTCAATACACTTATTTATGAGTCTCTATCACCCCTAAGAACACCCAATTTTACCCGTTTCAACTTTTCTTCTTGATTGCCAAATTTCTTTATTTTCATAAGAAGCGGCATCGGCCTTACTACCTAACCAACCTTTGGTTAAGCGAACAACGTTGGTATCTACGTTTTTATTTTTATTAGAAACATTAATACATTTCTATTTTCCAAACTTAACCAAACATTTATTTCTTAGTTCTATCAGTTATCTAGAGCCTAGAACACCTATTTTTCACTTTTCATATGGTTTAGACTGCCAACGGAGAGAGCCCTCACTTTTCATGCTAGTTGTGTACCCTTGCTAGCTAGCCCTTCACCACATGCCATCTCATCTATGGTGGATCCTAATATCGTTATTATACCCATAGGTGATGAGGATTTTTATAAATTCCTCAATCACAACCTCTTGGCCTTGCAACATTAGCTTGCCCACTCGTCTACCCACTATTCATCGTGCCAACTATTTTTGGTATGCCTACATCCATGCCCCTACCATATCTTTGAATGCTACTTAAGCATTACCTAATCCTACACCCACATCACCTATTACACCCTCGACATCCACCACACCTTCAACATATGTCCCTCCCTAAATTTTCCAATGCCTCGACCCCTTCCATATCTTCATCTATAACTCCTAGTATAGGTATTCCCACATCATCAGTACCTATAATTTTTCAAGCGATAGTAGCATCGAAATCGTATACCCCCTTTCAAAATATTGTCATTTCCATACCCCAAAATATATCGCCCATTACCACAAGGGTCTCTACACAAGTTCCTCCCACCTATACCGTACCTCAACAACCTCCTCCCGTCAACTCCACTTCTTATTTAGGGTACATGCCTTTGTCATCTATTCCCTCTTACATACCCCCATCTTAGTTTTCTTATTCGGCACCACCATATACTGGCATGCCTTCCATGACCCACTCATCTTATCCACCCCCTTATATTGTAGGGGGCATCCCTCAATCTAATCCTACAAAAGATCTTATAAAGATGATGATGGATAAGATGTAGACCATCAAAGCATTTGTTTCCATCTCTCAAAATCCCTTCACTTACGATGAAATCTGTAGTGATCCCATTTATCCATCTATACAAATTCACCCTTATCCTGCGCATTGAGAATTGCCTAATTTTAATTGATTTAATAGCATGGAAGACACTCAATAACATTTGCAATCGTTCAAACACATCTTCTATTTGATCATCCAAGATGAATTCTTTCTCCTTAGAACCTTCCCACATGTCTTTGATGGAAATTGCCTTATATTGGTATAGTGCTTTACCTAAGCACTCAATATTTTCCTTCAATCATTTGTCCCAGACCTTCCTTGACCACTTCTCCATCAATATCTCTAAAAGGTCTCCATGACTAATTTATAATCTATTATGAATACAATGATGAGTCTATCATAGACTTCATTCCATGCTAGCAGGTCTCATTAGTCGACTCACCTTTCAACTTCCATAACCCGATCGATAGATTTGTTAACTAGGGCTTGTGTACTAGGGCTTGTGATAGTATAAGTATGAACAAAAACATTATACTCCCATAGGATAGCCATTACCCTTCCACTTGTCAAACCACATATTGGTTTTGACCCTTCTTATCTTGTACCCACATGGTATAAGGAGAGTGACTATCTGTAACTATCACCACGTTATGGGACATAGTGACGGAAATTGTAAAATCTTTAACAACATTGTCCAAGAAATGTTAGATAATGGAGATCTCATCCTGGACAACCCTAACACACCGAAAAATAAAAACCTTTAGGTCTTTAAGAAATATTTTTCAAATCACACCCCTTCATCAAACTAGGTTGGTGATACCTCTAGCAATGACACCAATGTTAACGAGGTCTATGCCATCTTTGATATAGTACCCGTCCCTTTTTCTCGGTTTCATCCCATCCCCTTAATCAAGGAAATTTTGGCAAGAGCTCCTCTACCCACGGAAGATCCTATTTCACCTAATCCTCTAACCATGGAGGAACCTACCCTACCCATTGTTTTACCCATAAAGCAACATATCTCACCTACTCCATCTACAAAGGATCTTACCCCACTTACCTTGTCACCTATCGAGGAGCTGCACTACCAGGGAAGAGTCTATCTTATCATCTTCTCTAACTAAGGAAGAGTCTTAACTACCTACCTCACTCCCTCCTCTACCCATAGAGGATCCAATTTTATATCCTCTTCCTGTAATTGATGCTTCTCCCAAGGTCTTCTAATATCCTATCAACCTTCTTACATCAGTTCTACCTACAGAACAAGAGTCCAAAACTTCCCTATCTCACAGACCTCAAAATTCTTCATAGGGATTACCACCAAGTCATCATCATCTTCCTCTACCTCTACGCCATTCTCTCATTTGGCTGATCACTTAGAGTATGTTGATTACTCCACACTTTAGGGGCACCTTCGACTCCCAATATCCACCCAAATGTAGATTTTGTCCTAGATACTTCAACTATCTATCCTAAAGTATTCAAGGCAACTAAATCTATCACACCTAAATCAGTCATATCATCTTTTCCTTCATCAACCTCACCTTCACCCCAACCTTCACTTGCACCTAAACCTACCACTACATTGGGGGTCTTTCCGATGCCTAGTCTAGTCCATCTCCATGTGAAGATAGATTTGACCACCTCTTCACAAACCACCACCAAGTCTATTCCCACACCTAAGAGGAAGACCCAACCTCTTACACCTTGCATCCCAGTTTCTCCCATGCCTTCTTATTCGGCTTTGCCTATTTTGTCAATCTAAGGCATGAATCCATTAACCTTGGTCAAGAAACCTCTCTCCCAGGGAAAATTTAAAGAAAGGAAACCCATACCCTCACTTCGATCTTCTATTATACTCATGTTTTCTTCATCACCCATGCCTTTAACCTCGCTTTTACCTATGCCTTATGCATTAACCTTTACCATGATCTTACCCACATCTCCGTTGTCACCTTGGTTAACTCGAATGCCTACACCTTCTACATCCCCTTATTCTTTGCACACTAATCCAACACCTTAACCCAAAAAGGTGCATCCTATACCAAAAACCACACTACCTACTAAAAAGGAAGTTAAACCGACTTAACCCCTAACTACACCTCTTTAACAAAAATCATCCACACCTTCATCCAAACCCACCCCCGACTTCCCACTATGATCCATTGGCATGATCCTATTCTAACATCATCCCTAGGTTATTAGAAACCTCCACTATCACATGGCTGCCCATTAAGCCTTACGACCCGCTCAAACCCAAACCAATAAGGTTTGATGACTCCAAAATCTATGCATATCATCGCTCACCAAGGCATGATGTCAAAATTTATAAGGCCCTTAAAAAATTCTCGTTCGAATTTGTTCTTCGGATGGTCTTTTTGATGAATATGAATTGTTAGAGGAGAATTCAATTTCCCCTTCGCCCACTACCACATAACCTAGTCCTATATCTATTCAAGAAACATTTTCCTACATCTCCACAACCTGATTTTCGTCCTCCAATCTATGAAATATAAATGGTCTAAGTAGCAAATCAATAACAAAATTGGTAGTCGATCCGGTGCATCTTCACTGCCATTCCACTCGCATCTTCCCCCAAGGTAACCATCTATGGTCGGCTTATCCTATTTTTGACAGAGTCGGACATCGTACTATGATTAAAAAAAATCATCAATATCCTTTAAAGATGTCTTTTGCGAATTAATTCAAACCTCCATGTCTCATCGTCAAGCCCTCATCGAGGTCATGAAATATTTTGAGGTTCCAAAAATTATCGACACATGTGGCCACCTTCTTTACCCCGCATCATGTGGCTGCCCTATCTAATCACCCTCAAACTTCTGCCCCTATTTACTCTCCTCAAGTTTTCGTCGTTAGCTTCAATGATTTTGAGATTTCCCCTCTACAATTAGATGATCCTCATCTTTCTCTTTTCATCACCACCAACATCAATTATATTCGTATTCGATGCATTATGATTAATGGAGGTGCTTGCATAAATATAGTTTCTTCCCTTGCGTACAAAAATTACACATACCCACCCATTGGATGCATAAAAACATTTTATGCTGCGTTATTTCAATGATGTGTTGACTTCTACCCTTGAAAATTTCATCCTCTACATTGGTATAAGTCCCCGCACTAGTCCCTATTACCATGAAAACCCGGGTGTGTTGGCTAATCACCACCTTAGGTGAGTGCTCACCCAAAGATCATAAAGGTACTAGACCCCTCTTTAGAGTTTCTTGTATAGGATGTGAATATGATGAAGATATAATGTATTCATATCCATAAATAGCATAAATATTCCATAGAGCATATTCCAGATCTAGATCTAAAATAATAATGAATTAAGTGATAAACATAATGAAGTCACCATGCAAGAGTCGATTCAGTCATGTTTAACACCATTATTCACCCAATACACTCCATTATATTAAAAATAGTAAATACAAAAGCTTCTTACAATAAGTAGTATCATAAGTTTATGTGTGCATCAGATCTGGTAGCATAACTCCATAATAGCTCATACACAATGTCTCTCTAATCTACACAGATTAATACATATTTATAAGGGTGAGGACTTACCCTTTACCACTTATACACTTACCAAAATAGGTTGCATGCTGAAAATAGTCATGCAACTTTATAGTAACTTGCACACATGCAAGTGTGCTAATAATAGATCTCTTACAGTTAACTAGTAGTAGTAATCCTATTATTAACTCAAACTCATGCATGACGCTTAGTAGATGCTCCATTCTACATTGTGTGCTACATACACTATCTCTAAAAATATTTCGTAACCATGAAAATGGATAAGTCCAAATCAATATGTCTTTTGTGCATGTTTCCTTCCCTATCCTTTATACCTTCAAATATGCCTTGCTACCACACGCAAATCTTCTGTGTGCCCTCTCCTTAGTGTCATATTCTATTTGCTCAATAGTCTTGAACTTTTTTATGTTCTGGAGGGGGAATTTCAATATAGCATGCCACTTGGACAACCCTGGAATCATGCTATATGGTGTTTCACTTCAACCCTTCACCATTGTGTAAATTTTGACTATGAAGGGAACCCCTACACCATAAAGGTTGATCCTTCCCTTTCAAAATCTATAGCAAGATTCTCTACCACCCAAATGATGTCCTTTTTCTAGTCAAGCCATCTCGCCACCTTTGCATCTCCCACTACCTCATCTACCACTTCTAACACTACATCCCCCATTTCCCCATCTACCACTTCCACCACTGCATCCCCACTACCTCATCTACCACTTCTACCTCTACATCTTCCGAGTCAATCCATCTATCCCCTCATTTGTAGTTACTTGTACAACTAGCCCATCTACATACACATCTATTTCTTTGTTAATTGATACCCCACATTCCTAGGCTTCGAGGAGCTCATCCATTCCCGCTACTCAAGTCCCAACCTCTGATCCCTTGGTAGGTGTTTTTCAATGGCTTCCTTGGGGGAATACCTATTATAAAATGTAAACACCTTCCTTACTCCTCAGGAGTATGGAATCCTTCACCAACACCCACATTATGACCATCGTGTTGGAGAGGTTTTTCCATATGGTCCTCCCCACTTCATATGAACTGACATATGGGAGACCAGACAATTCTTCTTATTCTCCTAAAAAACCAACCAAAACCTGTCCTTTCTCATTTGAATTCCAATAACTCACCAATCGCCACTTCACCCACACTTTTATTCATTGATGTTCCTGGAAAGGCTTTTACTTTGTTATTTATGAGCAAAGTCATCACACAGTCATACCTTGCACCACCCAAAAACACAAAGACCATTGTGGACTTGGTTTTCTTTGCAACCTTCCCCCAAGAAGGCTTGTGTTACCCTTTTTTAGGAAGAAAATTATTCCCCACCTTCCTTGCCTATATCGCCACCTTTACCCACGGAGTCCATGGATCCAAAATCCATCCCTCCTAAATTTTTTTTTCGTAAACACCATTTCCTTAGGACCGCTGACTTATAATCATGATGGCGAGGTCCCTCTTCCCTTCCTCTTCTTTATCTTGACATGTTAGATGATGCCAAACCTTCTATATGTTTCGATCAATGTCGGGATGATGATTTTATTCTCACCTATTTAGGTGCGAAGATTCTTACATTCACCTTTTGTTGCCTTACGAGACACAAACCATGCTTTGAATGAATCAAAAATAGTGATCAACATTCATGCTCAAGATGACCCTTGAATTCTAAAGATAGGAATTTTTTTAGATTCTACCAAAAAGAAGCCTTTACCTCTTTCCTTTGAGATTATAGCAATTATTTTGCTTGGTCTTATGCCAATATGCTTGGTATTGACCCTAATATCACGATCCACAACATCTTGACTATTCAAAATTCCAAACTTGTGAAATAGAAGCTATAAATAATACATCCACGCATTGTCCTTCTAAAAGAATAACTCGAGTGTCTCCTTTCTATTTCCTTCATTCTACCCATTGATTATCCACAATGGATTTCTAACATTATTCCTGTCACCAAAGTGATAGGGGGACTCTGCATCTGCATGGATTTCCATGACCTTAACCTCAACTTCCCTAAGGATGACTTTCCTCTACCTAGCATCAACCAAATCATTGCATTATAGTCAGCCATGAGATACTCTCTTATGGACAAATTCTTAGGTTATAATAAAATATTACTCACTCGGAAAGATCAATGCAAAACTTCCTTCATCACCCCTTGGGGAACCTTCAATTATCATGTCATGCCCTTTAGCTTGAAAATTTCTAGAACCACCTATCGGTGCGTTATGACTTATATCTTCCATGATATCATGCATGAGATCTTAGAAGATTATGTTGATGACCTCCTCAGTAAGTCCAAAATTTATGTCGAAAACCTCTTAGTTCTTAAGGTCATCTTTGATTGTCTCATCCAATATTGCATTCATCTTCAACTAAAGAAGTGTTTATTTTCTCGTTCTCTTTGGAAAATGCCTTGGTTTCATCATCTCTTTTCGGGCATCGAATTCGATCCCGCATGAAAATCAAGGCTATTCTTGAGATGCCTCCACCTACTAACCTTCGACAACTTCATAGTTTGCAAGGAAAATTACAATCCATTCAATGTTTTATTTCCCAAATTTTCAACCAATGTCACCATTTTCATCATCTTCTTAAAAAGGATGTCTCCATAAATTGGAGCGATGAGTGCCACAAATCCATTAAAGCATTGAAGACATACATTCTTTATCCAACTATACTCATCCCACCTAAAGATGACAAACCTTTTACCTCTACATTTCTACCACTGATCATTCCTTAGGTGTCATGCTCACTCATTGTGCCAAGCAACATAGGGAGAAAGCAGATTATTACATAAGTTGTAATCTTTTAGATTATGAGACTAGGTATACTCACACTTAAAATCTATGCCTAGCCTTTGTCGTCATGGCTACTAAAATTCTCAAATACCTACTTAACCCAAAAACCTTCTTCATCACCAACACAAACCCTCTGCATTAAATTTTTGCTAAACCTTACCAACATCAACGTACCTCATGTTAGGTCATGTTTCTTACAGGACCTAGACATGGAATTTATTCATCAAAATTCTATCAAGGGAAAAAACATTACAGATCATCTTGCTAATGCTCCTCTTCCTGGACATCAATATTCTAACTTCAATTTTCCTAATGAATCTATTGCTACCCTCTCTTTTGATGACATTGTTTAGCGAGATGACATTATTCTTCGATGGTTCTAAAATTCAATGTGGGGGTGGTGCATGGGTCATCCTCATTCCTCTTGATGGTGAGCCTATGCCTTTATCCTTCAAACATGCTTTTGAATGCACCAATAACATCGCTGAGTGTGAAGCACTTGTCTTAGTCCTTTAGACTTAGCCTTAGATGTTGAAAGCATTAATATTTTTGGTGATTCTCAATTGGTTGTGAAGTAAGTCAATGTTTTGTAATGAGGTCCTTCAAAATTATAAACATCATGTCAAAATAATTTTGACCACGTTTGACACCTACCTCATTCAAACCACTCCGTGATCCACTAACAAATTCGTGGATACCATGGATTGCCTCACCTCACAAATACCTGCCTCACCTTCAGACTCTAAAATATTTGTTGTCACAGTACAATGGTTGTAGTCACCCTATTATCTTATTCACAGTGTAAATTTTGTGGGAAGATTCGAAACCGACCCATACGACGTTTGGTATAAGAAATTCACTGATTACCTCTCCCTTTCGATTCTACCTCCAGATATCACTCGCAATGAATGTCGATCCTTCCTAAAAGTGCCTCCCACTATGTTGTCATAGGGGAATTATTTACAAACATGGCTTTGATGGTATCCTCCTTAGGTGCCTCACTAGTTCTAAAATTCTGTACACCATTAAAGAAATCCATGATGGGATTTGTGCTGGAAATTTCAATGGCCTCGTCATTGCTAAATGTATCCTTGACCTCAGCTATTACTAGCCAACCCTTAACCAAGACTATTGTTAATATGTCAAGCATTGTGTGAATTTTAATCTATGAAGTTTCAGAGATTAATCCTCATTCTTCTCAACATCATCAAAGGATCATCATAGCGGCTGAATATTACAAAAAATAGGTGGATGTCATTCCTCTCATTTTTTACCAAATCCAAAAAGATGGTGGAATTCATCAATCATCATATCATTTTTAATTTTGATGTCCTCACCACCTTATCAATTAAAATGGCAAATAATTTAAAAACAAAAACCTACGCAAACTATGTGGTAAATTCAACATTCAACTTAGTCTCTCTTCACCTTATTACCCACAAAAAAATGGCCAAGATAAATCTTCCAACAAAACCCCTGAATAAAATTATTATGAAATTCGTCGATGAAACTAGCAAGGATTGGCACACACACATTCCTTTCACCTCATGGGCTTATCATACCAGTATTCATACTTCTACCAATGCCACACCTTTCTCTTTGGTGTACAATACAGAGGCCATTCTTCCTCTTGAAGTCCAAATTCCATTTCTTTGCATATCACTCAAAGACATGCTCTTTGATGAAAATTTCCACCAAGAACATTTGACACAACTTGAGTTACTACACGATGTCATCTAAATTCTCAAGACCACAATCAAATCTACCAAAAAAATCAAACGTGCCTATGAAAAACGTTTTCATGAATGAACCTTCAAGGTTGGCAATCTTGTCCTCAAGGAAAAAAACATGTAACCAAAGTCGAGAAAAGCAAATGATGCAATTTTTATTCCTAATTAGCTTGGACTATATATTGTTATCCATGCCTATGGATTACACACTTATCGGTTATCCTTTCTTGAGGGTAAACTCGAACTGAGCCCCTTAATGCTTTACATCTTCAACCATTCTATTGTTGAATAAAGTTCTACATCACTTTATGTCACTTATATGCTCGTCCCTTGAGTGAACCTTTCCTTTAAGCTACCTCTTTTAAGGACCAATGACTAAAATAGAATTGTGTGATTATCTGTCACACTTTTAGCCTCATCTTAAATATGAGTATCACGGCTCTACTCATGGCATAATTCTCATGGATACTTTTCATCCTTTTCAAGATAGAATCCCATGGTTGTTCATCACTTGAAACACCTCTTACATAACTAACATTTTTGTGCTATGGTTTTTACCTTCATAAAATATGCCTATACTCCTTTATAGTCTTGTCCTTGACCTCAAGTCCAAAAATACAAAATATATGGGATAACAAAAAATCTACTCCTTGAGTCAAAATTCTTGCAAATAGATTATTCCCTCAAAAAGGACATCTATATTTCTCTCGTGCTTCTATAAGTAGACTTCTCTCTCTAAGGAAAGCTACAAAAGTTATCCACCCACTATATTTAGTCTATCTAAAAAAGAGGACTAGCCTATATCTCTCAAATTAAAATAATTATAGAGCTTCCCGCATCGATTACCTTCACAAATACCTCAAGGAGAACCTATTTATCCTGATATAGACTTCCCACATCAATCAATCTATACATGCAAAAAGAAAAAAGAAAATAAAAAGTCAAGAAAATATAAAATTTTGCTCATGGACTTGCCTATTTCGGTTTTGGGTATCTTCTGAAGGGACATGTTGTCCCACAACAAGGTTACGCTTAACAAACCACTCCACCCTACCTTAGTTTATTTACTCCTATCAACTCAAGGGATGTGGCATGTATTCTATACATTGTGATCACGCAACTTCTTTCACCTATATACCTATCGCTTAATCGGTATATTTATGGATTTATGTTTAATAAGTCTAGGAGCATAATGATTATGGTCCTTTCCAAATATGGGCATATCACCTATTTTCTCTTCTTATTTGTTTAGTTATTGTTTCTTTAAATAGTTTAAGACCATTAAAATGGACTCAATCATAACACCATCATGTATGCATGTGCTTAATTCACCTTGCCTATTACCTATTCAAAATTTGATGTTACCTATTTTTAAACATACCCTACCCAACCAAATTACTCTAACCGACCTCCCAACCTACCTACCCAACTTACCTATGTAACCTACCTCCTTAATTTATCTAACCTAATCTAATTCCTCCCTGGTTTAAGGGAGAACTACATCGGCTTGAGGCCCCTTTTGTAAGGGCTATGTAGAAAGCACTCTGAGGGAATTGAGCCCTCGAAGGTTAGCTCGACCACTCTTTTCCCCAACCATTCTTCCCCCATGACCAAAAACCTATTTAGCTCGTTTCCATAAAACCAATACTATGGAAATCCAAATAACATCATCTCATACTACAACAACATTAACCAAACCATGCCTAATCATTCGATTTCCAAAACCTCAATACATTGGAAATTAAACCATTTAATCAAATAAAAAAACCATAACCAAACCATGCCTACATCTAATTTCCATAACATCAATACATTGGAAATCCAAATCAAACCATGCCTAAACATCTAGTTTCAAAAACATCAATAACTTGGAAATTAAACCAAACCATGCCTAAACATCTACTTTCCATGACAACAATATAATAGAAATGCAAACAAATCATCACTACATTCACCAAACCATGCCTATAATTAATTTCCATAAAACCAATAACTTGGAAATTTCAACCAAACCATCCCTACAACTAGTTTCCATCATACCAATAAAATGGAAATTAAACCAAGTCATAATCATACATCACCAAACCATGCCTAATCATCTAGTTTCCATGACATCAATATAATGGAAATGAAATAAAATTATACAACCATAACATAAACCATACCTACACATCTAGTTTCCATGACATCAATATAATGGAAATAAAACAAAACAAATCATATATAAATATTATTATCTATCTATGTCTTTGGAATGTTTGTTTATTGATACACTTGAATACACAGATATAAACATGTATCTCAAAATCTCTCATATACATATCACCTCTTCGGCATGCATGATAATATAAAAAAATCAAAAATCACAAAAATCAACACCTCCATCTCTATATCATCGTCGGGATGGCCCAACACCTCTTCTACTCTCTCATTTCCCCTCATCTGGCCTCAGTATTCATAAAATAGTCACCTCTCGATGGCCTTGTCCATGTGATCGGTGGATCACTCGAATCGCTAGTACTACGGGTTCATGAACTAGTCCTCTCTCACTAGCTACATGTTGTGCTTTATACTCGGCATATGAAACAAAATGGACACCACTCTCTGTAAGTAAATCCTCATAATACCTTGCCTCAGTAACCATTTCCCTATACATGTCCATAGAAATCACCTATGGTGATGCCATAACTCTCTTACCTATCTGTAGACCATGTCTTGCTTTTGCTGTCTGATAATGGGATCCTATGCCGGTGCCTATCTGCAATGCTAGTTGCGATTCTAGGAAACTGTTCATGTAAAGTAGTCACCTCACCTGCATTCTGCAACTCACCCCCATCCTTTCGGTGGCTATTGCAAAGCACGTTTTGCTATGCCTACATTGTTGTAAACTATCCTTATAGGGTGGACACCTACACCTATGCCTACACTAGCTTCCACTAAAATTTATCACCTACCCCTGTAGCATATCCCTCTCACTTTGTAATAGTACCTAAATTAGGCTATCCTTACCTCGGTGGTGTTTCCTATATCTTGGTTATCCACCGGTGCGTATACCCATTAGTTGTGCTGCATCATCAATCCACCTATTGAAACCTACTTCTCATCCCCTATGGGATCTACCTGGAAGTGGTGGAGATAAAGGTCTCTCCACGTCATCCCTATGGTGCTGTGGAGAGGGAAGAGGCACATCTTGATGCAACCCAAACTATCTTCTAACTTGGTTAAATAGTATCATCTCATGCTACCCAGTCAACGCGTCTTGTATCGATGAACTAGTTATAATCCGATAACTCCTCCATCATGCCTCCATATGAAGGGAAATCAACATAAGTCATCCAAAAATATCAACTGTTGATATGCCATCTAATAGTCACCTGTATATGTCACATCTTGTGATGCCTCATCCTCCCTTAGATGTGCCTCTTTCGGTACCCATCTCTGATACTTACTTTGTAAACCCCTCAAAAAGTCTTGTTATGGAAGGAGCTGGTGGTGCGCTTGGACACACTATGTGCTTATAGGCCACACAATGAAGAAGATAGGTACAACACACACCAAACCCTTGAATCCTTGTATATGCCCACAAATCCCTATAAATTTGTACCAGGTACGCTAGTGCCCATGTAAAATAAACTCTTTCCTCAATCATGTCCTCCAAAACCCCCATGAATGCCCATGGAAATATCTCACTCTCTAATTCTAGGAGTGCAAAACACCAAATACCCACCACAATAAACACCGGTAATCTCATCTCTTGTGGGTGTGTAACATACATATCTCCATAGATAATGCTAGCACTATGATAAGATAAAGCTCTCATGACCTCTCCAAAACTATAGCCATAGGATCAAAAGCCTCATCTAAAGAAATCTGATATAGTGGCTCACCAACAATAGGTAGCCTCAAGATCTTGTAGACGTCCTCAAGAGTGATCGTCATCTCTCATGTCGGTAGGTGGAATGTTTTGGTCATTGAATCCCATCTTTCGATGAGAGTGACCATCATGATGTGATCTCAAACTATCGTCCTATACCGTCTAATGGATCTGAGCCCGACGTCCCTCGTATGAACCCACTCATCCTCTCGTAACATTAGGTTGTATCTACACCGAGAAGGTGTGGAATCCTATCTCTCATCAACTTGTTAATCAATTGGTCCTTTAAATCATTTATTTAACCCTACCTAGCCTAATACCTACCTACGCCTTTCCTAGCCTACCCACCTTTATCAAACCTACTTCACTGACATACATTCTATCTAGTATAATCATCTACACTTTCCCTCACCCACTCATTCATGCATAACTTGACCCTTACCCATTAATTCCAATCTAACTTAACCCTCACCCACTCATTCCTACCTAACTTGACCCTCACCCATTCATTTCTATCTAACTTAACCCTCACCCACCCATTCCTACTTAAATTAACCTTAACCCATTCATTCCTACCTAAATTAAACCTAACCTACCCCTCCCTTACTTTTCCACTTTCCTAATTTCATTATTTTAAACTTGGTCACTTTTAACGGTGGTGGATCGCCATTGGTCTAACCGATACGGTTCCCTTTAACCTTTCAACGTCGGCCAACTCATCAAGCGTTGGGCACTACTACGACCAATGTTGGTCATTGGTTTGGGCCTAGATTCAAACCCCATGTCCCCATTTTAAAAAATTAATTAAAACACCCACCCAACCCACCCAAATCACCCTCATTTTCCTTTTGATTCAATTTACCACCTAATTAGACTAAATTTTACCCTCCCCATACCCCATTTCACCCAATTTTAAACAAAATCTCAATTCCATTTCAAAATCCAAATTATTCCTTTTTCTACCTTATTTTTAACAAAAATCACTAATGGAGCTTGAATCCTACCTCTACTCAGCTCCGTCTCCATAGTGGGATGTTGGGTCTTTGAACTAGAGGTCCTCTAGTGCCCTCTCCTTCCTCTACTATGTCTGGATCACTCTCTCCACTTTATGCCAATTGAATTGCTAGGGTAAATCTCATGGGCCCATCAACTACACTCCTTCCACCACCAAACATCTTACCAACTGAGTCTCCTGACCTTCCTCATCATTTTTCTTGTCAAAATGTTCTCCATGGTTGTTTTCTAAATTAGGAAATGCACAAATGAATCACTTTCACCTAGATTTTCCATTTTAACCCAAATTTGGCATGTATGACGTCAATCTTCTCGTGTCGTAGATGACTGGAGCCGGTCACCCTTACCGGCATTGGCTATCCTCAACTGATATTGGTCACCTTGTCTAAACCAAATATACCTAATTTACCCAAAACTTTGTTGTCGGATGCCCTTTTCGTGCTACCTCATCCTTACCCTAGCCCTACAGTTCACCTATTAGCCTTAACACTTAAGCCCTAACCTCAAAGTATCTCGAGGCAAATTTTTGACTACACCTTGGCTTTACCTTTGGCCTTACCTATACACCCACACCGACCTTACCCATTGCACACTCAAATTCCCTTACTTGTTTTACTTTGTGATGATGTTATTCATGTTATTTATAATACCAACCTTGCCTTTCACTATTTTCATGATGTTTATCTTGACTAGAAACAACCTTTATGTGCTTTGGAACCCACCTAATGCCGTTCTTACACCTAGCCTCATTTTTTTTTCTAGGAACGTATCTTATACCTTCGATGTGTGGACCACATCAACCTTGTTTACATAAAATATCCACCTTTGACGATGTAGAGTTTTGAGCTCTTGACCTTATGCATTATCACATTCTACACATGTGTGTGCATTTAAATTTTGCCATCTATTACCCACACCGATATCACCATTACCTACACTAACACCTTACCATATTTTTCATCACATAACACTTTATTAAACCCATCACCGATTCTTCTTGCTACTTCATTAGTTCTGGTTTTAGGGGATCACATTCACCCATACCTAGGGAAACCACTTCCTATTTTTGTTATCGTTTCTTTTCAATACAACCTACGTGACAAAAATTGGCAAATGTAGACACCCAAATAGGTCACACCCTACTAAGTCCCCTTCAATTCACATACATCTAACCATGACCCTCCTCACATCATTATTAATTTAATTACCTAAATTAAATTAATTTCCACCTCATCCTAGAACTATTCTAACCCTATTAATTAATCTAGACTAAGTCCCCACTCACTTTAACTAACTAGGAATCATTCTAACCCTAACCTTAATTACCTATTATTCCTCCAACTAACTTCCCACTCCATTTAGCACCATTCCACACTCTTGACCTGGAATCAATTTTGAATCACACCAAAATTGGGAAGAAAAGGCTATTTTTGGCAAAGTATGACCTTTTCTCCCTAACCGACACCAATTAGTCGTCACCGGGCGTTGCTCGTCTAACCATGGTTGGTTTCCTTAAATAGGATTTTTTAACCATTTGTTCAAGTTCTAAATCTTGGTTCTTGTGACCTTGCATCATTGCTCCCATGTTTTCTAGTGATCTTTTGACATATCATAGGCCCTTAGAATGTTCACACACCACTCGATTCATCAAAAGATTAATCCGAGCTCTAGTGCACTCACGGGAAGAATCTTGCCTTCCAGCCTACCAAAGTGCATTTGTTCAGGACCAACCTCCCCTTCAACTACCACCACCCTCTATTATTAACGTTCATTTTACAATTAATTAATCTTATTCTCTTTCATTTTATTTCAGTAGATTAGTTGTTTTTCAGTTATTTGCTTCCTTCTAACTCTTGCCATACCCATATCTCTCTTCTACAACACCTCCATCCAAGCATTTTCCCAAAGAACCTTCATACCTCACCCAACCACCTATTTAATTGTCCTTGAGTCTTCTTGAAAATCCCAAAACCTCACCCAAACCTTTCTCACTCTTGGTGCAATCGGAAAGAGTATCAAACCTCTCATTTTTAACATTTCTACCCAATTGTCCCTACCAACACTGGTCACCCAACTGACATTGGTCACTTACCAGTAGCCAACATCAGTCACCTAACCTTTACAGGTCTCTTTGATTGGTAAGATCTTCCAAACCAACAAGCCAATAACTCCTTCCCAGTAACCCAGAACCTCACCAAATATTTCCCAAACCTCATTTATAGCCTCTGTCAGGACCTATAAGCCTAAACTAACCTACTACACCTCTAAACTTAATCATAACTTTCTGTTAGACTAGATTTTCTTATTTTGTTTAATACGAGATGCCTAAATCATATTAACTACAGTAGGATTAACTTTTTAATGTTATTTCTTTGTATTAAATTGTTAAAAAACAATGGATTGGCATTTTTTACAGAAGCACCCGCTTCCCGGAACTAGCATCTTGGTCAACATTCAATGGTGCACAACCCTCTTCAACTATCACCGGTATTCCTCCTCACCTTTACCTCTTATCTTTTTTATCTCTACTTTGCGGTGAAACAATATCATCCAACCTTAAATCAAAATTAATCTTGTCCAAATATTTATCTCTTTTTACATCCCACTTTAGTGGCCATATTCGCTTTCTCCTTGAGGAACCATGTTTTTCATTTTAAGTCCATCGTTGCTGCGCCAAATGTGTCCCTTCCTTTTGGGTCCCATATTTATTTTACCTCCTCAATGATAGCACAAAATGTTTATCTTCACTCATCTATATCATCGTATCCTATCTTACTCCCCTAAGACTTTATCCTATCTTTCACTCACACTCTACAAAGGATCCAATGTGGAAAGTTTTCTCTGAACTGGATTGGACCTTACATCATCACACATAAGTATGGGTGTGGGGTCTATGGTTTGTCTTCCCTTGATGGTAAACCAGAGAAAGAACCTCTTAATGCATTACACTTGAGACCATTCTACTATTAGCATACATATAAATGAGAACTTAGTTATATCCTTAGATCATTCCTCCATCATGAACCTCTTCTATCTATCACTATAATGATTTCAAATTATGTGGTCTACCATCACTTTCCTAGTCATGACCTTAAATATGGGCACCACGGCTCTTTCCATTACATTGTTCTTATGGATAAGTTATTCCTTTTGGCCAGAATCTATGATCATTACATCGATCACCCTCTTATCTACTTATCGAACCCACATAAAGCATGTAGGGTGTCACTTGTGCATCCATCATCCCCTCCTAATTGGTCTACCTAGCTATACCCAACTCTTCCCCATCAAATACAAAAAAAAAAAAGAAATTAAAAGTAATGGATTCTCCTGTCTCATGCTATCTTATCCAAAAATAGATTGATCCATCAAAGGAAATTTATTCATAAAAATCATATAATAAGTACAGAATTCTCCCTTGAAGGAAAACTATCATGCATATCTTATCCTACCATCTAAAACAAAAATTCAAAATTCCAAAGCAAAAGAAACAAGTAGAAAATAACCTCGAATGATGACTACTCTCTTATCATGGTAGTGAAGGCTTCCTGCATTGATCGGATATCTATTGTATTAGCATCCTTAGAAAGCTTCCCAGTTTGATCAAATTTATCTCTTTCCCCTACCCAAAGTTGGGGCATTGTCTTAGGAACACCACTTTGGAGAACCCTCTTCCCGCATACAAGTTACATCTAGAATTCCTTATTGTGTTGATAATAGGTTTATGAGCATATTTAATCCATATTTACCTCATGGTATTTTGGTATACTAACTATCGTTAATTATGTGTTAACACCTACTATTGGTTGCGAAGTGCAATTTTGTTAGTGATTCTATTTCTTGTTTACCTCTAATCCGGTTTGAAACATGGTTTCCTGTATGTCTCTCTCTATGATTATGTGTTGTTTATCTCATTAAGGTCATATTTTATCAATATCACATTCTTACATAGCTAATTTCCAAATATGTCACATATATCCATATATTTACTTTTAAGGATGGCATATCTTATAGTCAACCATAATTCCATGAATTCTTTTACTATCTATGAATGCTCTAGCTAATACAATTTTTCAGTTTGGGAATTCTACTTGATCTCCGTTGCAGTTTGTGAATCCTACTTGAGGACCCCTCTCAAGGTGAGTTCATTATCCTGTAACTTCTTACCCCCACCATGATCAGCAATGTCTTTGATTCATTGATCCTTTCTCTTCATTTCCACTCATCACCACTTATGCCCACATCACCCTTCTCACCATTCTTGTCCCCTCTCACCACTATGTGTATCTTCCTTTCCTTTCTTCCTGATTTTCCCATTTCACTCTTACGCTTTCAGATTTTGAATCTTACTTAACTACTTCTACCATGTAACTATCTTACTTATTAGTTTGGACTTCTCCCTTGCCTCATTCTTCATTCCCTTCATTGATCATTTATTCCTCCTGGTCTTCCTTACCAACCACATTTTTCTCCTACCATTATCCTTTCTCAACCTATCATATCATAGAATGCATCTCCTATCTTCCGCTTATCACCATGTTCCTTTCCCCCATTTTCCCCTCCTTGATCCATCATCCTTCATACCGCTTCCTACCATTTTTTTCATGTCTTGTTTCTTCATCTTTACCTCATTCATCCTCATCCACTACATCCTCTCCTCACCTTTACCTTGGCACAAATTTTTATCTCTCCTGTCTTTACTCTTTCCACTTTATCTTCTCGAGTTCTCCCATATATCCACCCCATGTCTAACCGCCATTATTGATGGTCTTGCGATTACATTATTTCATCATCATCTTCCATTTCCATGCTAATAATTATTGGTGGACTTATCCTTAAATCCAATCATCCCCATTCTACATGGCCTTTTTCACTCTTTTTGACCTCCATTTTCTCTTCATTCCTTCCTTCCCTGTGCACACCAATGTTATCGGTGGACTTCTCCTAATGTCTCTTCATTAGTGTTTCATCTTCCATTACTCATTTAATTTATCCCTTTTCTCACTTTTCCTCCCATCCTTCCCTACCGATCATTATTAGTGGACTTCTCCTAACATTCCTTCACTAACATTTCCTTGCCTATCCCTCCCTCTTTTTTTCTTCTTCGCCTCTCCATCTTCCATTCTTCCTATCCAATTTATATATCGTCTTCATCATACATCCTTTCTCTATTGTATCATAATATTTTTATGCTCATCTCACACATCTCCACATCTTTTCCAATCTACTTCATTCCTCCCCTCTTTCTTATCTTTACATTCTGATACTACCCACTCTTCACCGAATATTTTTTCGTTCTTAGTTTCCTTTCTTCTACATTATTTTCTCTATTGTCCTCCCCTCCTTTCTACTCATCGTCCTATTTCACTTCCTCTATATCATATGTTTCACATATTTACTTTGGTTTTCCTTCTTACTTCCCCATTGATAACCTGGCTCTTCGGTGTTGTCGATATTATTTATCATCTCACCCTCCAAATGCATTTCCATGCGGTCTATTTCATGTTATTTACCTTGGTCTTCCTCACAAGGACCAAATTCGTTCAATCTTCTCCTTGTATCCTCTCTATCATCTCTTCTTCCCCATAATTTTCACCTTCCCACTACCATCCCCTTCCTTTCTCTATCACCCCCACCTTTTCAATCATTTTGTACCAGTTTCTCTTCTTTTCTCTGATCTTCTCCACATCTTCCTAGTCCCTCATCATTTCTTTCTTTTCTCCATTCTACCTCCTCTTTCATCTTCTTTAAATTCTTCATCATCCTCATCTCCTTCATTCTTCCACCCTTCTCTCCCTTTTTCCTAAATTTTCCCTACTCTCATCTCATCCTCTTATTCATCTTTCCATGAATGTGTGCTCTACTCACATTTTGTTATTTTCCATGAATGTATACTCTACTTTTTCCTTAGCAAAAGTAGATTGAGTTCTTCCCCTATTTTCTGAAAAATAAGGAATGCTTCCTCTTTTATTTCTCAACGGAGAGTCTTTCTTATTAAACATGTATTAAAATCATATTTACTCCCCTTGGGGGAATTTTATCGACAAATCTATCCAATATTCTCTCAACATGAGCCTTTGTGACCATACTCGTTCCCCCTTGGGGCATATTATTTCACCACCCATCTTCCACTTTTTCTTCTTGGTCATTTTTGTGCCCTGTGTTGGGGCATCATTATTTTTCATCCTCATCCCTTTTGTGGATGCATAATTTTTCACTCGATTCCTCACATACAAAATATTTCACATTTGGTTGTGCATACTTTAATGTTTTCCTATGACCCATTTTTCATCATGGCTAGCATACATGTGAGGGCTTTCTTGTTGGATTCCCTCTATTTCAAGGTTATTTTTTCCCACTCACTGTCCTATAGAACATTGTCATTGTATCCATTGAGACCATTCTTTATCCCCTAACTACATCATATCGAAGTCACCGCCATAGTTTTTATTACTATTATGATCCTTTTTTCTTTGGGCATCTTGGCTTACATTATAATTTTACCCATTTTACTTTACCCAACCAACCATTAACATCTATCTCTTTCAAACTCATGATTGACGTCCTTTATGTTGTCAATCCCAAGTTTGAGGGGGAATACTATATCAATCATATTTTCACTTCTTCATTGTTTTGTCTCACCGCTTGTTCAACAAAACCAATCATTAAAATCGGAAAGTTTAGACACCAATTTTTAGTATCGATCCTCCCCTTCACCCCATTTTTTCTCTCCTTCATTAGGCTTACCCATTCGAGTCTCATTTCCTAGCAAAAATGCATATTCAATTAACCAATATTAATTGGTTAATTTATCCCCTTTAAATCCCTAAATCTTGTTATATTCTAATATCCAATTGATATTTAAATATTCCAAATAAATTCATGTAACCCCACCTAATAATTAAATACTCCAAAATCATTCAAATCATGCACCCCACTCATCTAATCTAGGTTATTTTTTCAAACCAAGATTACTGAGAACCCCTAAATTAACTCCATATTCGGGATATAAATATAAGTCTTCCGCCTTCTGTCACACAAGTAAGAAGTCATAAAATACCTCTCGACATTATAGCTCTACACGTTTCATTATATCAGCACAATTCCTTGTGATGCCACTCGTATCACCATAATGTCATCCTCATGCCCTTTTGGTTCTCTTAGTTTGGAATTATTTTATTTTTATCGGATCGTAGCTCTTTTTTACATCAATATTTCCAAGTTCTTTTATTAATCGGTTTCCGCATGTTATCTATATATCTATCTTTCATTTATATTGTTTTATCTTATCTAACAGGGTTGACATTTGGGAAAGGAAGGTAACGCTTCCTGGGATCGACTTCGTCGGGTAGCCCCCGCATATACCATTTAATCCATTTTCTCTTAGTTTCCTCTATTTCATAGGTTTATCCATCTCACAACGAGAACGTTCACTTTGTGCTCATCCATTTGTCACCATCTTCTCCCAAGGTACCATAAACCCTTACATCTTTGAGATTGTTTGATTTTCTTGGGATCTAGCTCACTAATCTGGATAGGGACAAATAAAGTTCAATCAACACCAGGAAAAGGCTATTTTTGGAAGATGAATATGTAGATGAATCACACACATGAAGAGCTATTAATAGGATTAAATAAGAACATTCTTAGATAATCTATTATTAATTGTTATATAAAAGCGTGCATGTAGTCTTTTTTTTAGATCACGCCTATTATTAGGAGAGTACATGTTTGGTGAAGGGAAAGTCCCCACCCCTATATATATATATGTTGTATACCACAATTGTATTATCAATTCTTAGTTTTGATTTGGATATAATGGATTCATGCTATAACAGATCTAGGGTTTAATACTTCCGCGCATGGTCTAAAGCACCTTGGTACATTGGTTCTTGTGTATTCAACTTCTATTATGTAATAATTTTTGTATAATGGATTATTGTGGATGGATTATGATCATTGATATGTATGATTATGGTGATTATATGGTGAAATTATCTTGATTATTCTCTAAACTATTATGATTATTTATTATATGTGTTTCCAAAGTGAGTTAATGTAATGGTTTCTTGATTGATTACTTGGTCAATTATAATTATGAATATACATGTTAACATCTTGACAAGAAAACAAAAAAGGAAGAACATGGTAGTCATGCGCACTTGAGTGAGCATTGAAGACGTACTTAAATGATGTGGCAACACACATAACACTTGCGTGAAATAAATAGACTACAATTTGGTTCCATCACTCGGACCTCTTTTTAAGTTGACTATCGGGATGTTGCATGCAAATGACGTATCGATTATCTCTATAGAGCATTGAAATTTGGGTGGAAGACGGTCAAGATAAGTTTTCAAAAAGTTATAGTACTGGACTTGATTTCAATACACAAAAGTGGGTAGAAGGTAATCTATATGTTGAGCTCTATGAGACATTCTCAAAGCATTTTTCCCAGTAGAATTGTACCAATGGTTGGTAGCATACACATCAAACAAAGCTTAGGATCCTAGGTTGAGGATTTGGACTCGGGAACATTATCATACTCTCTTTGATGTAGATCACTAGTGGGCTATAGTATTGCACAATTATACATTGAAGTATGTGATTACCATGTATTTTTCTTTGAGGAAGCCGAGTTTTAGTTCTTACATAAGCCTAGAGGATCTTACTTGCGCGCATTTCCTCTATCCATCAAGATTTTGATTATAGATCTATATTTGGAGAGATTTCCTATTGTTAGCTAAACCCCCACCATGTGCGGGAGCATGAGAAGGTGTAGAGAAGGATAAAGCAAAGACCAAGGAAAAGGATATATATAGAGAGGAAAGATGGTTTAGGTTTAATGAAGCGTGAGAGAGGGACAAAACATGAGCAAGGGAAATTAAAGAGTCAAGAGAGTTGAGGATAATGATGACTCATGAAGGTTTTGAAGGTCTCATGGTAGACAAGGAGCTACAACATCATGTTCTCCCAACTTTGTGAAAGTGCAGTAGTGAGTCCCCTTGACTTGGGATGAGAGCATGGCGGAGGAAAGAGTAAGGACCATAAGAACGCATATGACTCAACATGGCTACCTAGCCCTTACACAAGGTGTTCTATATCCAGAGGTAGCTATTGAAAGGTAGTCTAGTTAAGGAAACATGAAGAGATGAGTAGATATCATTTTGTGATTAATCAAGAATTTCATCGGACCACAAATACACCCATGAAAACACAGCAATCCCATTGTGTAGGAGTATACTTGGAGGATTTTTTTATGACCATTATCATGACAAAAATTGGCTCATAGACTGTTGGGAGAACATCTATGGGTGATGTGATTGTGTAGATAGTGGGAGTCCAGTTTAGTACTAAAACTAGGAGACAAGGGAGCTCATCAATTGGGTCGTAGCCTACATTAGGGTACACATGAGGCTCGGGAGGATTGGGTCAGCCACCACATGGAGGGAACCTTAGTGAAGGTTCAAGATTTATATATGGTTGGTAGGGACCACATACACCACCGAACCAACCTTTATAACCACAAAAGACACCTCAAGTTTACAATGAGATGTACCTCCACTTATCATAATATAGAGGTATTGAAGATTAAACAGAGCATGTGCATAAGTGTGAATTACTATGGCACACTAATGGAATTACAAATTCATAAAGGAAGGCAAGCCAAATTTCCACTATCCTACAAAGGCACGCACATAGTTTGTATAGGAAAGGATGAGAGAGTATGATGGACATTTTAATATTTTATTCTCCAATCTCTGTTATGATATTCATCCTAGTCGGCATGCACACGGTGGTTGGTTGGAGGATTGTTGACTCCATTCCTAAGATCTTTATATCATAAGACATATGTGGATCTATGGGAGGTATTGGAAGAAGATCCATGCTCTGAAGAAGTTGGAAGTGTTGATCTTTGGAGTGAGCGCATTCTTGGACACATAGATAACAACCATGGTGAAATTACTAGAGAATCTCTTTTCCAATTCATCATACGAGATGCACAATGGAATATGGTGCACGATTATGAGGTTGAAGGACATATTAAGGATAATTTTTCACGTAAGATAGTACATGCATTATTCTGTATTTTGTGATTTTCCACAAGCACCATGATGTCTAAAATTTTCGTCTCTTTGAAGCATGCAAATATGAAGGATGTATCGATGAACTGCAAAATATGTTATGTGTACACTCATGATATGAAGGATTATCGGTGATAGATCGAGTCATGAGGAATGCAAGAGTGGATTATGAAAAACCATAGTGGAAAGTAGTTCTTGGGTACATAACTCACAACCCTCTAAAGAATGAAAAAATTGAGGTGTTGGATTCGGTGAAGGATATATAAGAAGAGGTTGTTGTGGAAGAATTAGGTTTTTTTGTGGGACATGTAATACTTTTGGGTCCCCAGGATCATTACCAATACGATTTTCCTTAGAATATACTTTGCTCATGGTATGGGAAGTAACATGAATTAGAGGAGTGTCTAGACTTGTATGATCACATGAGAAAGAATAAGAAGAAGGGATATGAGAAAGAAAAAGAAGAAGGGCAATAAAGGCAAGAACAAGAACAAGAAGAAGGACAATGAAGGGAAAATATAACACATAAAAGTTGCTCGGTGGATTCCTAAGAAGATGAATGATCCTGAGTTATAAAATGTGTTAGTTCTTACATGCGCTGAAGCATCCCATGTGCATGAACCTCTCAAGGCCAAGCCACTTATTTGGAAAGAATATGTGATACACGTTAAGTATCTAGATATTGCTTATCAAAAGGAGGTCTATCAAGAGACCATGGGAGTCATGAGGAATCTGAAGGTGAAATATAATCCTTTAAGGAACAAGTGTGTAGGAGAGAGAGCGAACAAAGAATGTTGAGCTTCTGCTGAAGGATGTGGACAATTGGGAGGAGGTATCTTAGCTAATGTGCCAGGAGAATATCATCTTAATACTAGGAGAATGGCTACGTAAAGCGCCACACACTTTGGAATTGAGTGCAAGTGTTAGATAATACATGTAAATTTTCCACTACATGACCATGAGCATGATAAAGAAAATAGTTTGGATGCAAGTGAGTGATGTATTGTTGGCTAGGAATATCTTGATGATGCGTGCAAGTCAAAAACGTATTCACTCGAGATTCCTAGAATCGAAAAGAGCGCCATTACATTCTGACCATTGTCAAATGTGTTATGTATTGCGAATAAAACTAGGGCCATGCTTATTAGGGTTTGGAAAAATTATTTGATTACCATTCAAGGTGCAAATTTTATTGGATACTTTGAGGTATTGGAAATGGCTGAAAAAGACAACTTTCTAACATTACTTGGGTGACCTCGGTCTTTATGTGAATAATGTGGATTTGTGCTTCAATAAGGGTTACATAATATTTTAGAAAAAGGTGAGTGTTTCATCATACCCCTAGATAATGTGAAGGATTCTCCTTACACTCGAGCCAATAAGCAAGGAAGAATTGAATAGGATTTATGCATGCACAATGCATGATATGGAGAATTTTGAACCATAACAAGAAGGCATGCTTTAGTGGGAAGATGAATAGTCTGTTAGAGATAGTAAAATTGTTTCTTGTGATAATTGGGCCCATGGCACACATATGAAATGGTTGGGCATGAGATGAAAGGAAGGGTGACCAAGATGATCAAACCGTGCATGGTTAGAGGCATGGGTAAAGTTCAGCTACCTATATACACCTTTGGTGAGGAGAAGCATGAATCCTTCTTATGTGCCATAGAAGAGAATTGAAAAAATGAAGGTGACCGCATAAATTTTCTGATTTATACATTACACGTAGAAAAATAACACGGTGGGCCACACAAAAAGATAATATGTTGTGCTAGTAAGAAGTGAGAATCACCTTTTCAAAAAGGTTCACTTAGAGAAATTTTCCTACCCATATTTTTGAATATTATGGGAAGACCCTAGCTTTATCACACATTCATAACTATGAGATACTATTAATGCAAGGCTTAGAGGCTATAACACCATCTTTGTGGGTCCAAAATTTATTTTCTAATTTGCATTATTGCGCGCTTGAGCTTGTTATGTACATACTGAGCTGAAGCAAAAAACAAAAAGTTGTGGGACATGGTGAAGGTATTGTTCAAACTTTTGATTAATTTTCTACTAAACCTCCAGTCCATGAAGCATTATAGATCATGAAGCGTATCACATTGGGAGATAACATGAATTCCGTAGAGCTCAAACTAGAGATACTTGGTGAATCTGATTCTAAGGCATGCTTGGATACTAAAGAGACAAATGTGATATAGTTGGGCTGCACTGGAGTGAGAAGGAAAATTGTAAAATTGTATACCTCATTGATGATGAAGAGGTCAAGAATATTTATGTTAGCCATACATAATGTATATAGGAGGTAGTGGAAGCTGCAGATGAAACAAAATTTGCATACCATGCACTGATGAAGAATAGGAAGGTTAAAATTGGCATAGGATGCGCTTAAGGAAGCAATCATTAGTAATTAGTGGTCAAAGTAAGAAGTATTAAAGATCACCGATCTCTTCTTGCGACTTCTAGGACTTATTTCCATTGGGCTATCATGAGTTGAAAGGATTGCATCCCTCATTAGGATAGATGAAGATTAAGCTAAAAGAGGGCACACATCTAGTTAAGAAGAGGCCTTATATGATGAATCCTAACTTGTGTGTCAAAGTGAAGGAGGAGATTGATAAAATTCTTAATTCTAGGATTACTAAGCCTGTTTTGGAATCTAAGTGGGTTAGCCCCATGGTTATAAGTAATAAAAACATAGTAGGATCAAGACTTGTGTGCATTATAGGGAACTTAATGCTACATGTGTTATATATCATTTTCCCACCCCATTCATAGAAGAAATCCTTGAAGGAGTTGTTGGGTGTGAGATATATTCTTTTACAAATGGGTTTTCAGGCTATCACCAAGTGCACATCGTGAAAGAGGATCAGGAGAAGAAAAATTTCACCACTGAATGGAGAAGTTTTTCACATACAATTATGCCTTTTGGATTGAAGAATGTGCAAAAGTGTTCTTATGCATTGTTTTATAGGCCTTTCATGATTTTATTCATAAATTGTTACAACTTTATTTGGATGAATGGATGGTGTATGGTTTAGTAAAGGATTACTATGATAATATGAGTCTCATGTTTTAGAGGTGCAGACAGTTAAACATCTATCTTAACATTAAAAAGTGTATCTATTATACACCCTTTGTAACTCTACTTGGGCACATCATCTATAAAGAAGGATTGTTGGTAGTCCCATCCAAGCTAGTTGTCATCTTGGGTGTAGATGAGCCTAAAAATAGAGTGAAGTACACATGATTCTTGGGGCATACAGGATATTACAGAAAGATTATCAAGGGATATGTGAATATTTTTGTGCCACTGGAGGAATTGTTCAAGGCTAAAGGAAAGTTTCATTGGGGTGATGTGCAGTAATAGGTGTTTGAGAATTTGAAGGAAAGATTAACTACTGCACCTATTTTGTGCTTTCCTTCTTAGACCAAACCATTTAATGTTCACATTGATGCCTCGGTAGAATGATAGGCATGGTCTTTTCACAACCTAGGGAAGGAAATGTGGATCATCCTATATGCTTTGAAAGTAGGCATTTGACACCAGCAAATCAAAATTACACAAGCAATGAGCACGAGGCATTGTTTATGATATACATGCTTCATAACTTTAGACAATAATTTTCAGCAACCCCATTTACCTTATACATAGATCATATGGTATTGAAGTACTTACTTGACAAGCCTATTTTACAAGGGCACATCTACATGTGGATACTTCTATTCCATGAGTTTGGTTTCATAGTTGTTGTCAAGCCAGGAAAGAGCAATCTAGGTCTTGATCATATATCAAGGATAAATTCGTGAAAGGATGTGCAAATCATTGAAGAAACTATTCTAGATGCACAACTGTTCATGTTGAACCACGTGCCGATAGATTTGGAAAATATAGCCATATTTTTGCACGGTGGATTAATGCTTGAAGGTGAGTTAAAGAAAATAGATCATCTATTTGGTTAGAGAGAGTGAGTTCGAAACCTAGGAAACATAAATGTGTGAAGAGAAGTGAAAAACTTGATCATGAAAACAATATGGCACCAGGAAGAGCATCCAAAGTGGAAACTCGTAGTCATTTTTACCCTTATCACAAAAGAAAGGTACCCCATGTGCACCGACCTATCACCTAGTGGATTGGGCACTCACACGAGGCACGCGTGGGTGCGAGTCTCTCTTTTATGTGAGTTTAGTGGGAAATATCATCATCTATGATTTTTGCTTAAGAGATTTAAATGGAGTTAAGACATTCAAGAACCATAGAGCTTAGAACGGCCTCTAGATCCTTGCAGTCATTACAGATAGAAAGTACTTAATAGATTATATAACTTGTACCATAACAGAAAGAAGTATACAAGCATCCATACTTAGCATAAACATAAATGAAAGAGAACCTATGAGAAAGACGTATGCATCAAAATCATTGATATTCATATTCATATAACTGGTAACCTCATTACATCCATGGAGCCATTACAAAATGTCACAGAGAAATAGACCACAATCATGCTTTACAATGGACTAATGTAGCTAGGCTATCAAAAGAAAAATTGCAATCCCCATACCCATTATACATTCTTTCCCAAATACCATTATCCACTAATAGAGTTCTTGCAGTATTTCTACAGAGCTCTACCCTCTTTTTGTTCTCTCCTTGTTTACTCTATAGGTGCTTATATTTATAGCCTTTCTAGGCTGCCAAATCATCCTCCAAGCACCCTCAGATCCAATGCCAAGTGTCTGAATGTGGTCCTCCATGTGAGCATGCTCTCCCAGGCCTAAAATTTCCACTTTTCACCATGATGTGCTTCTAGAATCTTCTATTGTAGGCATGCTCCTTCCTAGGCCAACCTGTTGCTAGGATGGAACCTTATCCACATAGCATGCGTAGTTGGGTCATGCTTTTCACGTGTTCTATCCTGAATGCCCAATTTGGCTAAGTCTCAAACCCTTGGTTCTATCTGTGTGCACCGTCACGCGCCATGGGCTTCCTTAAACCCTTTTCTTAAACCCTACCCTATGTGTTTTTCCTTGCATGCCTCTCTTCAACTAGGACTGCGTGCATACGTGCCTTTTGTACTTAGCCAACATTCTAGGGGCCCAACATCACCCCACACTATGCCTGTTCTCCATCTGCGGGAACACTTCTCTAGTGAAAGAAAGAATACAATAGGCTTATGCCTTGGAACAAGAATAAGGGGATGAAATAATGGGGAAGAAGAAATAATGGGAGATTGAAGGAATCACTGCAATAAGCTTGGAAAATCCTTTTGCAAGTCGGCCTCCACTTCTTCCTGCACTCTCTAATAAGAGGTTGCCAACTGTGAGTGCTCACCTCCCCAAAATTTAGTCCATCTCCTTGCACGCTCATGGTATCAGTGATTTTATCCAACTCCTTGCCTATATCCTCCAGCGCATCCATTCTTTGTGTAATACATGGATATAGTTCCTTCAACTGGTTTTTGATTGAACCCCTTAAGGTTTCAATGGCTTCATATTTCCTCTCGACCTTGGCAAGGATTTTATCCCTTTCCACCCTATTTCCCTTGTTCTTCTCCTAGAACTCCTTGAGTTCTACTTCATGAGTGGTGACCAAGGTGCTTGCCACTTTTTCTCTATCCATGCAATTATCGTGCATAGCATCAGAATTCTAGGAAGTATCCCTTACATTAGCAAGAACTTTGTTGTATTCTACGACGAGCACTACGATCTTCAACTTATCCTCTTTCTCTAGGTGCATGATAACTTCTTTTGTAGACTCCAGGGCTAGCGGTTGTCTTTCCATGGTGAGGATCCTTGTTAAATCCTCCAAGAATCCCAAGGCAGATCCATACTTTTGCGTGGGCGATGCTAGGTCTAGATGCTTCAATACTATAGCCTCATTGATGGATTCCACCTTCTTGTACACAGCACATACCTTAGCCTTTTCATCCTTCAATTCACGCTACCACTAGGCAATCGATAAAATTATCTGGCTTACTTCATTTTTCATTACATCTAGCTATTCCTCTTTCCTCTTTAGCTCCACTTCTAGATCTCTGACCCTATCATTCTGTCCGAAGAGTCTAGCTTTGATCTCAACGAAGAATTTTGTTGAGTGCGTTGCATAGTTGTTCATCTGAGAGTTGTTGGGTATCCACCACTAGGTTGTCTTCTCTTAGTCCTGGAAATGTTATTATTGCCCCGTGGCTTACCTCAAAATCTAGCTCATCAAGGTGGGACTCTATAGCCCATGAGAGCATCTTCCTTGTCCATGGATATGCAGCCTCCTTGTCAAAAGATGACATTGCTACAAGCTCCTCTATCGAATGGTACTTTGGAACCACGTGTGGAACACTTTCTTGGGGTCATTAATATAACCCATCTCTAGCCTCTCCCCCTCTGTGTGCCTTCCTCTCATGCACGTACCCTTAGGTACACTTACAATCAAAATGGGGCCTCTAGTGCTACCATGTTCCTCTTCTGCACTCTCCTTCTTCTCCTTGTTCAACACTGGCTCAGCGTTGTGTTCCAATTTGTCCTCCACCATGGTCTCAATATTCTTGGTCTCTTCTCCTTTTGCCACCTTGGTTGTTTATTTCTGCACAAAGCTTGGAGACTCTTTCTTCTGCGTGCTAGCTTCCTCACCTTTTCCCATGTCTGGGTGCCTTCTCCTACCTGGCTATTCTCACGCCATAAAAAAGGAACCCCTATTCTTCTTCTCCACCTTCCTCCTCTGAATCATGTATATTGAAGATGGGTGGTCCTTGATCCTTCAGGGTCCTCTTCCCCACTTACTTCTTCTCCACTCTCATCCTCTTCACTCTCATCTTTTTCTCTTATGTACTTGTCCAAACTCTCAGTCTCTTCCGAGATGGTCTCTTCTTCTACCCTCTACTTCTTCCTAACTAGAGATTCTGGTGTAGGTGACTCTGTTTCTTCCTCTCCTAAATGAATCCTTGTCGATGGATTTTTGGCTCGGAGGCTTCTCTTTTACTATGGGATTCTTCGGTGCTTTTCCTAGGGGAACCTATTTCTGTGTCTCCACCACACTTGGTATTTTCTTTTCTGGATCTTTTTCCTCCCGTTTAGGTGTGGGTCTCTTCCTACCAGTTGGATCCTGAGGTATAGATACCTTATTCTCTAGATATGTTCCCTTCTTAGACTTGGGTCTTATGTAGATGTACACATGCATCACGAGATCCTTCTACAATGGGAAGAGTCATGGGCCTTATCATTTGAACTTCATCCGACATGTACCACTCCACATACGTGTGCTTACCAGGGTACACGAACCCTTTGCACATTACCCTATGGTCTGGTCCAGATTGCCAAGGTCCAACTTAAACTTCTTGGACTCCCTAAACTGTTTACTCCCGCTTGGAAGTATTGAGTTATGAAGGAAAAGGGGAGCTTGCACTATGGACTCCATGTCTCATCCGATAGTTTGAGTCTACGGTAGAAATCTTTGGTACACAACAAATTATGCTTCTCCCCTAGTGGTTACTGGTATTTGTTGGGAATTCTCCATTCCACCCCGAATGCATTCCTTAGGCGCGTATACCATTTTTCCAAGCACGCCTTGTGCACAGTTTTCATGGTGTCACAAGCGTATTTCTCAAACCTCTTTGTAGGTGAGGGGTCTTCAGCAGGGTACTCCCACACAAACTTGTTTGATGCATTGATCCCCGATCTCCAAAAACACAATGGTTAATAGGACATTGCCAAAAAGGATCCTATCACCTTCCTTCACGTAGCTGACAATATCATCTATGATGAATGCGGACAAGTTGTAGATGGTGCCCTTTGAAATTTTCCTACAAACATTCAACCATGGCTTATTAACCTAGGTCCATCTCTCTTGGCCATTTAACTTTGACACCAGGTGCATGACCATCTTCATTATCGGATCCTTAATGTCTATGACATCATAATACCTTGACCCCTTCTTGTATGCATAAGTGGCGATAGTTTCCTTAATCACTTCTTTGTCAGTCAAATCATCCTCCAAACTGTCTCCTTCACAGATGAGGCTGTGAAATGTGAAATGAGATGAGGGGTTATGTACATCTTGCACCTTGCGAAGAGGAAGTAGTCCTTATGCACACACGACATCAGTCATTGATATAAACGCTTAGGTTTCTTGAATTAGGCAACTCAAACATTTGTAATAACCCCCTGCCTTCTCCAACTTAACCTTCACATCATCATTATAAATGGGAAAACCCTCTGGTGTCCTTTTGTTTGTTTGGTGCACTAACTCTAGCACCATCTCCTTCTCGATTGTGCTTGTCCAATGATTGTGGTCATTCATAGACATGTTCCTTAGATGGGATTCCCACTCCTTCCCAACAACACTCAATCTAGGTACTACATTTCTACTGAGACCACTCTTCATTTTTGCATGTGTCAATTTCTTATTACTTACCCTTACCCTTTCCCTTGCCCTTCTTGGGTGTGCTAATTGGTTTCTTGGGTGTCATTCTCTAGGTATACTTCAATCACTCTGTGTTACTCTATTCTTCCTCTCTCTTCAACCTTAGATCTTGAACTTGTGAAGAAATTTCCTTAACCATGTGTCCTAGTTCTTCGAACCCTAATTGGGATAATCCTTTCACAAGATGGTGCCTTCTCCCACTTTTCCTATACCGTGAAATCCTTTCCTCCTGGTTCACAAATCTGAACTAGTTACTCATGCTTCAATTTCTCCAAACGTTTCTTCACACGGATAAGTTTTTGGAATTCCTAGTTTGTAAATGTGCAAAAATCATTTCTTTCTCTTTATATGCAAAGTGAATAATGAAGTGACCTGGCCCCTTATTTATAGTTTTTACCTTTTAAAGCATTAAGTGATCCTTCACCTACCACCGTACTTTTAACATTTAATGCGGCTTTTTCAAACAAAGCCTAACTTCAACGCTTTCCCTCATGCGCCCAAACCTGCGCGGACAATCCTCCAACCTTATGGCACGTAACCAATCCAACATGATAAGAGAATCTTGCGCGCTCATAACCCACAATGAAGGCACTTCTTCTATCCTGATTTTTTCTCTTGCCTACCTCATGTTGCTTATGCACTTTTCCCTTCTTTGTACATGGGATCTGAAAGTAGCTTTTATCTTGGCACCAACCATCCTTTTTCCATCTTTTCTTTCCAAGAACCTCTTTCAACAAGGCCATTCAACTGGGTTTTCAACACAAAATTCCTTAGCCTTTTAACCATGCTCTCCTTCACATTACTCCACCCCACACTAAAATGATGTGCGGTCCTCTGCACACTCAAAAATTCTCAAAAAGTAGTAATAAGGTTACCGGCACCCAAGGTGCAAAACAAAACAACAACGCAAAAGGAAACACAAGAAAAGAAATGCATAAAGGAAAATTCTAAACTAACTGGAAAAACTACCTTATTTACAAACACCAAGAAGACTTATTTATAGTAGGGCTTCAGCCTACTCCCATTGAAGTGTCTAGGAAATTTCGTTCCATCAAGCACTTGTAACTGGCACGCGTCCAAATCAAGGATGTATGAGATTATGTAGGGACCTAACCAATGGACTTTTAACTTCTCAGGATGGTGCAAAAACTTAGAATCATATAGTAAGACCATTTTCCCAACCTCAAACTTCTTGTTTCTGATGTGGCGATCATGCCATGCTTTTTTCTTTACTTTCTTTGTTGTTTGACTCCACTTGGCAAGTGATCATCTCTCATCCAACTTCATTAACTCATCAATTCTCTCTTCCAAAGTGCTTTCCCATCAGCCAACCCTCCTGTGCACACTATTCGTAGAGAAGGTAACATGAATTCAACTAGAATAATGACTTTCACGCCAAACACTAATTGAAATGGTGTGTCTTTGTTCAGCCTTTTATAAGTTTTCTGTAATCCCATAATACGGCTAATACCTTGTCATCCTAGTCTTGTCTTCCGACATCAAAAAAAAAAATTCAGGTTATGACTCAATATTTTGTTAAATGCTTCTATGGTCACATTTGCTTATGGGTGATAAGTGGTAGTATTGTGATGGGATACCATGAATTCTACGCTAACGGGATCCTCGAATCTCATTTAAGAAATGTGTACCCCTATCACTGGTTAAACTTAAAGGACATCCATACCTTGTGATAATGTTCTCCCACAAAAACTTTCCGTTGTGGCTGTTGTGTAATCCTTAGTTGGAGTTACCTCTACCCACCTTGTCAAATAGTCTATGTAAGTGATGACATAGCGTGACCTAGTCCTATGTGTCGCTAGTGCAATAGGGCCTACAAAGTCTATTTCCCACTTCTCAAAAGGTTCCGTGCTAGGTATAGGGTGCAAAGGCATTTCATCTCTCTTTCCTAGCTTGCCAATGTGTTGACAATGTTCACATGCTTTACAATAGTCTTTAGCTTCCTTGTATAGGGTTTCCCACCACAATCCTGCCATTAATATATTACACACAGTAGCATCACCTACGTAAATCCCACCCACACTTCCTCCATGTGCTTCCTCCATGATGGCAAGGTGCTCATGCTCTAATACACACTGTGTAAAACTTCATCACGTCCCAACTTGTATAAGTCTCCATTGATCAACATGTAGAGTGCGACACATATGGTGAGCTACTTCATTTCTAATGCCTTCATTCCTTCCAGTGCCACACCTTCCTTTAAAAACACTTCAATCTCCTCTAAATCATAGGTGCAACTGCAACATAAATAGTTACACATTTGGCATTGTTTCTTGAATACTTGCGCTTCCTCCCCTAAATCAATTCTTAACAGATGATCAGGCCCACAATTACTCTTCCTAGGTTTCACAACTATTGTGAATTCAAACTCTTGAAACAACAATACCCACCGACATATGCACCCTTGTAGAACAAGCTTGTTCACCAAATACTTTAATGTCATGTGGTCGAGTGTAAAATACAAAGGGTGTTGCCAACAGATACTACCTAAATTTGAAAAGCGCATAGATCATTGACAATGTTTCATGCTCAGTCGTGGTGTAATTCTTCTCTGCTGGTGTCAACTTCTTGCTTGCAAAACATAGAGGGTGATCAACAATTCCTTCACCTAGCTACGCAAGCACTACTCTAATGGTGGTTCCTGAGGCATCTACATGGACATGGAAGGGCTTGTCCCAAGAGGGAAAACGTAATATAGGCATGGTGATAAGCCTATCTTTTAATGTGTCAAATGCCTTCTACTGCGCCTCTCCCCAATGGAAGGAACTTTTATGTCTAAGCAATTCTTCTAGAGGCACGGCTATCTTAGCATACCCCTTAATGAATTTTCTGTAATAACCCATATGCCCAAGAAATCCACGCACTGTGCTTTGGCTAGTAGGTTCCCCCAATCCCATAATAACTGTAACCTTGGCAGGATCCACTAGCAAGCCCTCCTTGCATATGATGTGCCCCAATAAAGTCCCAAAGGGTGTAGAAAATACACACTTCTTAATGTTGAGGGATATCCTCAACTAACTACACCTCTCAAACATTAACCTCAAATTGTCACAATGGTCTTTTACTAGCCCATACATTGTCTAGTCATCCAAATAAACTTGAAAAAATTTATGGATGAAGTCTTGGAATGCTTGCACCACTATGTTCAAAAAAACAGCAAGAACATTCTTCAAACCAAAGGGCATGACTATGTATGCAAAACTTCCCCACTCAGTGGTGAAAGTTTTCTTCCCCGGTCTTCCTTTGTAATCCGTACTTGGTGGTTCCCGAAAATCCATCCAGTAAAGGAATATATTTCACACCAGTGAGTCCTTCCAAAATCTCTTCGTGAAGGGGGTTGGAAAAGGATCGATGACACAAATTACGTTCAACTCTTTATAATCTATGCAAATCCTAATCCACCCATCCTTTTTGATGTTGATTACCATCGAGACATATCCATTCGATTATTCCCTTTGCTTCAATGATCGTAGAAGCTATCATTTTTTCTATCTCCTCCTTAACCTTTACGTGTAAATTGGGATTAATTCGGTAGGGTATCTTCCTAATCAGGTGCACACTATCCTTCAACTTTATCCTCATCTCCCCCAAGGAATGGTGGACACCTTTGAGCTCATGGTACCCACGTGGGAATAAATCCTCAAATTCACGCAACAAATCTATGACCTTAGAGACTTCGTTCTCCAACCTAGTAATCTCTAATGATAGCCTCCTTAGGTTCCTCTTCTAAGCCAATGTTAAGCTTATTTGTCTTTAAGGGATTCTGGTAGGCACGCGCGAGAGTATCAACACTGTCCACTACCTTGCGCATCCCTACAGAATGGCTAACATCCAAGATTTCTGCTTCCTCCCCATCAATCATATACACCAACTTCCCTTTCTCCTTTTCCAAACACGCGTGCTCAAGCTATAACTCTTCTATTTTTCTACTTCTTCTTCAAAGCACGCCTCCAAAATTGTTTCACCTAGTAGTTCCAATAGCCTCTCTTCTGCCATGGCACTATCCCCCATGGTAAGGTGCTTAATAACTTACAATGTCTTATCAATTGATGGCTTGTTAATTCAAAATTCAAACATTTGAATGAGGTCGGCCTGCCAGGCTCTTGCCAATTCCTATTTGGTGGTGTGTCTCAGAGTGTATGTACCATACGCACGCATAACCCTGTAGTGTAGAATACAACTTGTGTACCCAAAGGGATGGTGGAAAAGCTTCGTGACTTCTCTCTAAATCCTCTCACACTCTTGGATATGGAAAGAGGCGGGCTCCTTACCATGGTAGTCCTTGATGATGGTGGGCATGTTGCTTCTAGAAAATCTGATAGAGAGAGAAATTCTCACCTCATGCCATTCCAAAAGGCTCTCTTGATGTGTAGCCCACCACCATGCCACTATGTTGAGAAGGACATAACTTAGCATCCCTCTCTATTCCTTCTCCTCCTTCCATTGAGCTTCCATATCATGTAAAAAGATCTCAAGGAAGGCCCCTCCTGAATACTTAGGTAATTTTTTTCCTCTGAGTGCGGACCATGCGCACCTTTGTTACTTTCAGTTCTTGATCCTCTCAATTTTCGTCCAATCAATTCATAAGTCCCATGCACCTAATTATCACATGCTAGTTTGGTTGTGTCACTTACTGATTGAGCATCCTCAAACTAGATAACTCTGTCGGTAGGATGTATTATCTCCTGGGTCCCCGATTGAGTGCACATATATCTTGTCCGAACTTCTCCTTCCGCAGAGGTTCAAGTATAGGCGTCGATTTACCATCGGCCAGGGGGTATAATGACCCTCTCCTCCTTATTTTCAAAGCTGATGTACCCTTTGTAGAACCAAAGGTCTGCATTGTCATCACCAATCCGGCACTATGATAATTCTTCACCGGGAACTCCTCGTCTTTATGATTATTTACTAATGCACATCCTTTAGTTTGGTGGATGTAATCTAGAAACACAACAACAAACATAACACAAGAATACCATCAACTATGATAAGAAGGAATGATGATAAATCTGAAATATCAGAGTAAATTATAATATTATCATGAAATTGTTACAATCTCACCCATGAGGTACTTCAAGTGTTATTGACTTCACTTGCCTTTCACCAAGACTATGGGAGAAACTTTACAATTACACCTCTTAATGGCTTCTTCAACACACCTTTAAACTGATAGCTTCCTTTACACACATCATACAATATTTCTCACTACTTCCTTCTATGCTAAATGAGGGGGTGGCCTCTTTATTTATAGAACTTCCAAGGCTTATCCATCTTATCTCTAAGATAGGATAAGAAATCCACTCTGACGAATCATATTCCATACCTTAACTCTTATATGTACATGTAAGCTTATCTTTTAAGATAAGATAAACCTTATCATTTTACATGGGTTCCACATTTTTAGACTTTTTACAAATAAAATACACAAAATATTTATGACCTCACTCCTTGTCCTTATTACCAATATAATATTTCTAATTCCTAATCATGTAAACCCTACTTCTCTACTTACCCAAACTTTGACATTTTAACATTACCGGACCACTTACGACAAATATTTACTTTTTACCACAACATTCCTATTGTACTTTTGATTATTACCGTACTATATATTATTGGCGGCATCATATTGGCAGCACCGTTATCTTCTATCGGACGCTAATACTAATTATACTTAACAACATCCTATTCATAATACATACATTAATGAAATAGAAATTACGGAGGAAAATTTTAGTGTCGACATCTTCCCCTTCTAGCTTCTACTCCGTCTCTGAGTAGACTATTTTAAGTGCTTGGAAAATCTTCAACTTGTCATGGTTGACCCATTTCGTAATGGGAGTGCCATCCAATTCCTCCGGTCGGTATGTACCATTTTCATGCACACTGCTATTTTGTAGGGCCCCATCCATTTTAGAAGAAATTTTCTCTGTCTTCTTTTTTGTATACGGAATCATATACTAGAACCAAGTCATTCACATGAAATGGAGACGAATGGATCTTTTGATCAAAGTATTCCTTCGCTTCATTTTCTTCTTGTAGCTTGTATCCTTTGCTATTTCCCTCATTTTCTCTAGCAAATGAATATGTACCAACCTTTCTTTTTTTGAATCACTTTCATCCATCCTTTCATTTTCATAACTCTTACAGGTGGGATATCAAACTCAATAGGAAGAAGCTGGATGAATGCCATAAGCCAACCGAAATGGGAGTATCCTGTTGCTGACTTTGATGTTGCCTTATATGCCCACAATGCTGCATGAATCCTCTTATCCCATTTATGTACTGCAAGGCTGCATCTTTTGTTAGAATTTGACACAACACAAAAAAAATTCGTTCCACCTGTCCATTTGTGCTTGACTTGTATGTTGTTTCCTTCCTGTGCTTAATAGAAAACTTATTGACTAGGACTTCTACCACCTCATTAATGAAGTGGCTTCCTTGATCTATTACAATTTCTAATGGACAACCAAATCTGGTGACAATGCGTTCATATATGAACCTTGCCACTTCATCCATGGAAGTTGTTTTCAATGGCCTAACTTCAACCCACTTCGTTAAATAATCTGTGGCAACTACAATATACTTATTTTGGCATGAGGTAGTTAGAAGTGGACCTACAATATCTATTCCCCACTTTTCAAAGGGACCAAGTGGGAAAATAGGGCATAATGGAGCTGATGAAGTCTTATGGTTACCATGTGTTTGACAAATATCACATGTCTTACAATAATTATAACAATCTTTAAAAAGAGTGGGCGGTGATAACTCGCATCCAAGATCCTTCTTGCTATAAGTTTTCAGGAGAATTTTCCTCCACATGTACCATTGTGGAATTCTTCTATCAGCTCCTTCCCTTGATCACGTCCAATCGCCCTCTTGTCTTTGTCCATCGTGTCCTATTCGAAATATTACTCCATGCGAGAATAGAATATGGATGACCTGGCTTGAGTAATCTTCCTCTTAGTCTTTGCATTGGCACCATCAAGAAACTTGAATTCATTTAGATAATTCCAAATATCTATGTATTCACTAGGGATTGTGTCGAGGATAACAATGCTACATCTAGGAAATCATCATCGTCATGCAAGATGAACCTAAACCATCATAGGCTCGAGAGAGTGCATCCGCATTGACATGCTTCTTTTCCGCCTATCTACAATATCAAATTCAAATTCTTGTAGCATAATTATACATCTTGCTATCCTCCCCGATGGGTTAGGCTTATTTACAATATATTTTAGATCACGATGATGCATTCATAACTAGGAATTTTTTTCCTTAGCAAGTAATTCCTAAACTTCTTTACAGCAAAAATGATAGCCAAAGCCTCTTTTTCGCACATGAGTGTAATTTACCTCAAGACTTACTCATTTGTCTGCTCCCAAAGTAAACTGGATGATCATTCCCATTTTCATCCTTTTGGCTCAGAGTACTTCCTAGTGCTTTGCATCTAAGGAATCATCGGTATAGACAATGAATGGCTTGCTCTAATCTGGATTCTTTAAAATCGGGTGAAGACACTGTGGCTTCCTTCAGTTGTTCAAAAGCTTCATGCGCCTTATTTCCTGGTTCATAAGTAACATCCTTCTTCAAGAACTAGGTTAGTGGCTATGCAATCTTTGAGAAATTCTTGATGAACCTTCTATAGTAACCCACATGTCCTAAAAATGATCTCAACTTACTTCTATTCATAGGAAATGGTAACTCTTTGATTTTTGAAACAATATTAGGATCAGTACCAATACCATCTCTAGATACAACATGCCCTTACAAAAACACCTTTAGAACATCCAAAGACACACTTTGTAGGGTTTAGTGACGCTTGTGCTTCATCTAACCTTTGAAATTTTGTCTCCATCAGTGCAGTGGTCCATCTTGCTCCTATAGATGCAAAATCATCCGAAATACTCGATGAAGTTCCCAATGTAGGGTTTGAACACCCTATTCATCAAACGTTGGAATTTTGCTAGAGCATTACACAACCCAAAAGGCATAACTCTATAAGCAAACGTTCCCCAAGGAGTGGTGAACGTGGTCTTCAACTGATCTTTTTCGTTATATGAACTTGGTTGTAGCCACTATATCCATTAAAGAAACTATAACACTCGGCGCCACTACTTCGTCCAAGATATGATCTCGAGAATGGAAGAGGGTACGATCCTTCTTTGTTGCCTTATTGAGCTTCCTGTAGTCAACACAAATGCGTAGCTTCCCATTCTTTTCTATTAAGATCACAATGGGAGAAACCCATTCGAATTCTCCACAAGAAATATGAATCTTGCATCAAGCAACTTATCTATCTCTTCTTTTACGGTCTTGGAAAAATTAAAATTCATTCTATATGGCATTTGCTTTATAGGCTTAGCACCATCTACCACTCAATAGAATGTTCTACCCAACTTACTTGTGGAATTCCTTCTAATCAAAAGTGAATATGTGTATGTACCTTCGAAAGAGCTGGAGGTAGGATTCCTTCTCACTCTCCATCACAGCATCACCAATCTTTATTTGTTGGAGACGATCATCAACTTCTTCTTTAGATAATTTTATGGGGTCATGAGTCGGTGTGACTAGAAGGATATCCATGACTGAAACATCAACCTCACTTTCTTCATCTTCTAGTGTCCACTTCACTGGTACTAGAGTAATCAGAGGATGTCCAATCATCAGTTTCATCACTTGAATCGACAGGTTCTGCCTTATGATGCCGAGGGATCACGTTTATTTTCACCCTCTCTCTACCATGTCCAAGTGTCATGAAGCCTTCATTCCAGTAGTTTCTTGCATGAACTCTCCTTAGCCATGGTCTTCCCAACAACATTGGGTACGCAACAGTACCATTTTTCATCACGAAAGTCTACCACACATACAACACCCATAACAGATATTGCCACATTTGAAACTACACCTTCTGGTTTAGTTTTTCCCTTATTTAATGACCTTAACATAAGTGTTGAGGGCGATCAATTTTTAAACCCAACATATTCATTACAGACTCGGTCATTACATTAACTGCAGCACCTCCATCAACTAAGACATCATGAATTAAAATACCATTACATAGTACCTCAGCTTGTGGAGCATAGGGATCCGCCTCTGCTCTCTACAAAACAGGGACCTCAACCTCCTTCCTTCGTCGAGCATTGAGTCCACTTCGCAGCTCCCGCGTCTTTTCGAAGACATAGCCAAGAGTTGACCATATGTAATATTTGAGCCTTTTGGACAGATCTTCCAAGATGGAGTATGGTCCTTGCCCTCGTGAAATGAGAAAATCCCGCACACCCAACTTTCTTCTCCTATGTTTCTTACTAGTTTCTCCTTTCATCTTCTTAGGATCATTTTCATCTTTATTATCTTTTTCTTTCTTTCTTTCTTTTTGTTACAAACATATCTACTTCATTATTTATGCTCTTATCTACTACATCAAAAGAATTCACATGTGTGCTTTTCCTTTATCATTATCTCCTTTACTGATGTAGAAGCTCTATCTAGACAATTATACTTATAATGACCCTTTTATAACAACCATAACATACAACTTCAGAAATTTTTTTTTGTACCTCTATTTCCTTCCCGAGAACTAAATTCTTTTCCTTGAAGAAGATTAATAGTTAACTAACCCATCTTCTTGAGCAGATCTTCATACTCAGTAGATGTACTAGGAGAAAGATTTGTGCTCACCAAGAGTGGTTTTGGATTCTGGACCAAAGGTGTTGGTGTAGGCTCTACTTTAGCAACAATTTCTTTGTGCTCCTCTTCCATGCTTTCTTCTTGCCTTCTTGCAATCTCCTTTGCTTGTTCAATGGTAGCTGGATAGTCATACTTCACTCATTGTCTGATCTTTGGCTTCATCCCAAGAATGAAGTGCTTACATAGGAGATTATCCATGCCATTCATCAACCCATCCGCTAATCCTTCCTTCCGGATCTGGGCATCAAGCTTCCTCCTTAGCTCTAGAACATGAGCATGATAATCCCTTATCTTATCCTTCTCTCCTTGGGATAGCTTTGTGATATCGATCATGAGATCTACATATCTCTGTTGTTCACCAAATTCTTCAAGAAAACTTTCAGTTAATAAATCCCATGAGTTTTTCACATTATCACCTAGTGTTTCAAACCACCTAAGGGTTGAACCATCCAAAAAGGTAGGAAAAAATTAAGTCCATTGTTCCCTTCTTATAAGGCCATTATAAATACAAGATCGTTTAAAATCTTGAATGAAAGAGGAAGCATCTTCATTAGATTGGGCTGAAAAAATAGGAATCTTCCCCATTTTCAAAAGTAACCACAGTGAAATACCAACCCAAAAGTACAATCAACAAGACTTATGTGCACAAATAATTGAAATCACTATAATAGAAAATAGAAATGACCACGGTAAACTATGGTAAAACTTGACTTACTACGGTAAAAACTGACTTTATTGTGGTAAACACTATTCACAGTAAAAAGTGAAGTTACTGTGGTAAATACTATTCATGGTAAAAAGTGAGTTCCTGTGGTAAATACTATTCATGATAAAAAGTGACTTTACTATGGTAAATACTATTCATGGAAAAAATGACTTTACCATGGTAACTACTATGCACAAAGTAAAAACAAATTTACCCTCCAAATGATTATTGACTAAGTGGGAATATCTCTCCCGAGAAAATCCACCAACGAGGAATGGTCCCAAAGAACGGAACCAAAATGTCATCACCAATCCTGCACTATGATAATTCTTCACCTGGGAACTCCTCGTGCTATGATTATTTACTAATGCATAGCCTTTAGTTTGGTGGATGTAATCTGGAAACACAATAACAAACATAACACAAGAATACCATCGACTATGATAAGAAGGAATGATGATAAATCTGAAATATCAGAGTAAATTATAATATTAACATGAAATTGTTACTATCTCACCCATGAGGTACTTCAAGTGTTATTGAATTCACTTGCCTTTCACCAAGACTATGGGAGAAACTTTACAATTACACCTCTTAATGGCTTCTTCAACACACCTTTAAACTGATGGCTTCCTTTACACACTTCATACAATATTTCTCACTACTTCCTTCTATGCTAAATGAGGGGGGTGGCCTCTTTATTTATAGAACTTCCAAGCTTATCCATCTTATCTCTAAGATAGGATAAGAAATACACTCGACGAATCATATTCCATACCTTAACTCTTATCTGTACATGTAAGCTTATCTTTTAAGATAAGATAAACCTTATCATTTCATATGGGTTCCACATTTTTAGACTTTTTACAAATAAAATACATAAAATATCTATGACCTCACTCCTTGTCCTTATTACCAATATAATATTTCTAATTCCTAATCATGTAGACCCTACTTCTCTACTTACCCAAACTTTGACATTTTAACATTGACAAACAACTTACTTACGAAAAATATTTACTTTTACCACAACATTCCTATTGTACTTTTGATTATTACCATACTATACATTATTGGCGCATGCGGCGATGGGCAGTCGTTATCTTCTATCGGATGCTACTACTAATTACACTTAACAACATCCTATTCATAATACATACATTAATGAAATAGAAATTACAGAGAAAATTTTTAGTGTCGATGACCCCTCCACGGATACTTAGGTAATTTTTTTCCTCCTAGGCCCGGACCATGCGCACCTTTGTTACTTTGGTTACCGATCCTCTCAATTGTCATCCGATCAATTCATAAGTCCCATGCGCCTAATTATCACATGCTAGGTTGGTTATGTCACTTACTGACTGAGCATCCTCAAACTAGATAACTCTATCAGTAGGATGTATTATCTCTTGGTCCCTGATTGAGTGCACATATATCTTGTCCAGAACTTCTTCTCCCAGAGGTTTGGTATAGGGCGTCAATTTACCATCAGCCAAGGGTATAATGACCCTCTCCTCCTTATTTTCAAAGATGATGTACTCTTTGTAGAACCAAAGGTCCGCATTGTTCTTGTGACACCATGGGCACCCAAGTGCTGCTTTGGAAAATTATCTCGCCTCGGTGAGCACCAAGACTTTGAAGTCCCCAAGTAAATGTAGCTCCCTAAATAGTGATAGCGGCATCCTTTAAGACACCGATGGACATTGTCTTAGTCTTTTTCCATATACAGCACATTCGAAGATGGTTGTAATGCAGGTCTTCCCATCTGATGCCATGCATCTAGAGTTAGAACATTGACCTCCGCACCTGTGTCAATGAGGATATTACTAAAGAGCCATCCATCTACAACTGCATTCAATGTGATCTCCTTATCATAGTCAATAATGTGAGGGGGAAGGTTTACATGAAATACCTTCCTCTCTTGCTTTCCCCTAGCACGTGGTACCTTCTCTCTCAACCATGATCCTAGCAAGGGAATAATATTCTCTTACCTTAGCATTTTACATACTTCCTTGACCTCATCCAGGTCATCCCTTGGTGCCTCAACTCTCCTTCCTTGTTCCTCCCTCTTGGAATGCTCCTTTAGACACTGGATCTCCCCTTGTAAACTTTGAATGACATCCATGGTGTCTTGATATACCTCCTTTTGACGTGCAGGGTCTGGGTACTTTCCATGAACTACTTCCTCCCTCGAAACCAGGTTCTTCTGCCTTGGTATCTATTTTTACGTACTAGCTTTTGCTCTTGTTGTTACCAAAACTAGCTCCAAACCTGCATCCCGTGTTACCCATGGCATCCACTGTGTGTCTTCCTTTTTAATGTTGACCATTGTAGTGCCCTTGTCTTTTTGGTGCTACTGATTCATGTGCTCAAACAACTCCAGGCACTCCTCATACTTGTGCTTCTTTCCGCACCATGAGCACTATAACAGTCTCGAGCACTCTTATTTGTAATGCTCTATAGAACCACAGTTGAAACAGGTTCCACATGGGAACTCAGTCCTTCCTCCCCCATGGTTACCACAACCATGGAATCCTCCTGGAAAACCCCTTCTACATGCGCCTCCATTTGCGTGCTCCTCATTATGGCGATCATCACCCTTGAAACTACTAGAAATGCTGGTCAGCGCACCCCATGATCAATGGCCTCATGGATCTAATCAATGAGCTGCACAAATTCCTTAGTATCATGGGTTGTAGAGGTGCATATATTACAATAGAAGGACACATTCTTCCGAGATAGTGCCGTAACAAGGGGCATCTAATTCCATCATGGTCCCCATGATAAATTTTATATTCTACACTGTCACGGTGTGTACCGTCCTCTGGGGGTAATTATCCTTGACATGCCCCTCTACTTCACAATATGTGCACCATAAACCACTGTAAGTCTCATGGGCTGAGTTTGTAGAAAAATTTCTAGCTGCTTAGCCATAGCAGTAATTTGAGCCTCCAGGAATGGGATAACACCAGTATCAATACTACCAACAACCTCAACATGCAGGTGGTAGCTTCCAATGCTTCCCGCTGGTCTCAGGAAAGTTTTATGAGATAAATCCCTTCTAAAAGGTGTGATCAATCCTCCAACAAACCACTAAGCATGTTGTGAAGGGTGAATATCATATGATAATTTAGACAAGAGAGTTTTAAAGCACACATCATACTCTCGCACACTCTCTGCCATTCCTTGTTGAATCTCCTTCAAAGCACTTATGCTCTTCTATTCAAACTTAGGGATGTGGAATTATGCCAAGAATGCATTCTTTAAAGCAGTATAATCCACCACTGTTTGAGTAGGGTCATATTTCCTATACCCGTTATGTGCACGCCTTACAACATGGTTACAAACTAGCTATCCTTCTCGCTCTAGGGTTGTCATCCCCCTTGTGCACCATATTAATTCACACTTGTGAAAATTTTCCAAGTAGCATCCTCAATACCTCTCGTAATTTGGCAAGTGTAACGACATCTCAAAGAATACTTGAGGGGGTGGTTGCGGCCCTTGTCCTCCTAAGCTAGAGCCTTGGTTTCCTCCACCACCGTAACCACTAGGTCCACTGTGTCCTCGTGCCCCCCGACCCACCAGTCTTGTAGTAGTCTTGCCAAGTGTCCCCATGGTTCCACTGAAATGTGTGCCAATGGTCTGTGATAGTTCCCCACTACCAGTATTGTACCCTGTGCCACTCCTTGACACAAGACCGAAGGCTTGTATATTGGCTCCTTGTCTAAAGACTCATCCAAATACTGGAATATGTGTATCTATAGAAGTGGGAACTAAAAAATTGTAACTCCTAGGCATAGATCTGTCACTTCCAGTGATATCAACTAGGTCAATGATACTCCTTTCTAGTTCTATAAAATCAAGCACCAGGGTTTGGTCACTGGGTGGGTTCAGATACGTGTCAACGATTCTTCTTTCTCCGCGCGACGAACTCTCACTCAGACGTGAAGGGGTCTCTCTTACATGCTTTCCAAGATGGGGTAGCATAGATTGCTCAGGTTCCACATCCTCTACGTGAACCTTGAATCCTTCCCACAATGTCTGCCTCCATAGATCCATCACACTTGCAGCCTCGCATCATCTAGCAATCTCCCTTTCACGTGCTTCACTATACTTGAGTCGTCTCTCCTCCCTTTCCTTCTCCATCATAATATCTTCCATCTTCCTCCACCCTAGCTCCTTGCCCAACACTTAGAATGGTCTAGATGACCATTGGAAATGTCTCTAAACCCAAAGTAATAACCAGGATATTCATTGCTAGATGGATAACACATAGAAATGATCCTCTAGGCTCCCACGAAACTAAAACTCAGTAACCTTTGGATAAGAATATGTGGAAATGGAATACTCCAGTGTAGGTAACCAGTACTCCTTTCCACCAATGATCCATAAAGCACGGTTCCACGTCGATCTGCATCCTACCAGCCTCTGGTAATCTTCTTAGGTCCACACACGTAATCCATAATGAAAACTTGATCTAGACGCATACGTTGAGAGCCATTCATACATCTCTACTTTGGGAAATAATAGAAAAAAATTTCATATAGATCATGGTAGAAGATTTGTTCTACCCATTTACATGTATCAAACTCAGGTCCAGTGCTGAATCTCTGAGAAAATTCATCCTCTATGCTCTTGAACCATGATTCAACACTTTCCAAAGTTAACCATTTTGTTATTACTCACTACATAGATCATGTTGTATGTTATTTCCCACTACAACTTTGAAAAGAGGTCCCAGAAATGAAACCAAGATGTAGTCATTTTTACCCTTATCACAAAAGAAAGATACCCCATGCGCACTGTCCTATCACCCACCTGATGTTGGGCGCTCATGCGAGGAAAGCGTGGGTGCCGAATCTCTCTTTTATGTGAGTTTAGTGGTAAATATCATCATATATGATTTGTGCTTAAGAGATTTAAATTGAGTTAAGACATTCAAGAACCATAGATCTCGGAACATCCTCTAGATCCTCGCAGTCATTAAAGACAGAGAGTACTTTATGCATTATATAACTTGTACCATTACAGTAAAGAAGTATACAAGCATCCAAACTAAGCATAAACATAAATTAAATAACCTATGAGAAAGATGTATACATCAAAATCATTGATATTGATATTCATATAACTGGTAACCTCATTACATCCATGGAGCCATTACAGAATGTCATAGAGAAACAGACCATAGTCATGCATTACAACTGGACTAATGTAGCTAGGATATCAAAAGAAAAATTGTAATCCCCATACCCATTATACATTCTTTCCCAAATACCATTATCCACTAACAGAGTTCTTACAGTATTTCTACAGAGCTCTACCCTCTTTTAGTTCTCTCCTTGTTTACTCTGCAGGTGCTTGTATTTATAGCCTTTCTGGGCTACCAACTCATCCTCCAGCACCCTCAGATCTGATGCCAAGTTTCTGAATGTGGTCCTCCATGCAAGCATGCTCTCCCAGGCCTGAGATTTCCACTTTTCACCATGATGTGCTTCTAGAATCTTCTACGTGCAGCATGCTCTTCCTAGGCCAACTCACTCACCAAAGGTGGAACCTTATCCACACAACATGCGGAGCCGGGTCATGCTTTTCACGTTTTCTATACCAAATTCCCAACTGCTAAGTCTCGAACCCTTGGTTCTATCCACACACGCCGCGCATGCCACGGGCTTCCTTAAACCCTTTTCTTAAACCCTACCCTATGCGCTTTGTCCTTGCATGCCTCTCTTCAACTAGGACCTGTGCACATACACACCTTTTGTACTTAGCCAACATTCTAGGGGCCCAACAAAACCAAAATAAAGAAGAAATAACCCGAGGTTGATGTCGAAGAAGCACATGAGGAGAGATTCTATGAGATGTAATATCAAGAGGACATTATCATGGGACATGTCTAGGAGTAACACATTCAGAGATGTAATGTGGGCGACATAATCATCACTCGGATGCTAATAAGCATCGATAGAGAAATATCTAGTGTGGAAAACCAACCAGAGAACTACGGATAATAAGCCCATTTATGATGATAAAGGACATCAGGTATTGGAGCATGTGGGAGTCTTGAAAATTTATGAGATAAATTACTTGGGAGTCCCAAATTCCTTTACCAAAGTGGCTAATGTCGTGATTCTATGAAGACTTATTCTACTTTGTGGGAAGGAGAGTGCACATCACCGTGCCCATGATTGGAAGGATTACAAAGTTGTGTAGCTTAGGTATTGAGATTGTGACAAATTTAGATGGTGAAGTAAGAGTGGAGACTACCATGATGGAGTGTGTGAAGTATCAAAAAGGAGGATGTGTCATGGTTTTTTCCAAAATCACCGACCTAGTTGTCGGATTGTTGTGCATCTATTAACTAAGTGGGATGTACAGGAGAGATGGGGCCAATTTAATAAGAAATGGATCCATATTGCAAAGAAGATGGTGGAAGGACTAGTGTACAATCATGCTTCTTTCATTGTAAAAGGAATTATTGAGGAATCACACATGGGTGACAAGATTAATTGGGCTGCGATCCTCCTATCCATTTTTTTCATAGAGATTGGAGTTCTATATGGCCCCAAGGATAAAATGTGGAAATATCCATGTAAGAACAAGTCCCTAGCAAATATATTTTTAGAATAAACCTACGATGGGATCACTAGCACATACAAGCTAAGGGTGGATATGTGGTATAGGTGAATGTGTGATACATTCGAGCATGAATGACACATTCCTAGTGACTTTCCCATGGTATTGGATGGAAAGGAAGACTTTGTGGTATACCAACACTTTGACATCATAAGTGTCTACTTGAAGAATGGTAAGAAGAGTCTGTGGTGTAAGTTTTTGTATGCTTTCATAGCGCTCTACTTTCAAACGACGGTAAATAGGTTCTTGGATGTGTACAAGTTAAGGTTTGATGTTGACAAGGTAGATTATGATTACCATACACCGTGCAAGATGTATGTATATCGAGGGAAGGCATCCTACATCAAAACCATGATATCGATGTTGTCAAAATTAGTTCTACAACCTTGGCGGTTACAAATGAGGAGGTAGTAAAGGTATACATATACCGAATCCCAGATTGGTCAATCGAAAGTACATTGAGGATGATTTAAGGATCCTAGATGCACCAAAGGGAAGATAAATGGTTAGAACAAAGAAAACACATGAGGTCACTCCTCCGAGGTCAAAAGAGGAATAAAATAGTTTTTTGCTTGATCATGGCACTAGAGGAAGATTCAAGAGGATGCACAAAGAGAGAGGCAGTGGATCACCTCCAATGTGTTGATCCCGAAAAAAATAAGAAGAGAAGAAGAAGGCTGGTGTGAAAAGGTGGCACAAATGAAGAAGATGTAGTGGGGAGCTCAACTAAGAGTAGGGGTTGAGAGCATGAAGCTCTAGTCCATGACTTAGAGAAAGAAGGTCATAGGGAGGAGAGTATTATACATGATGTAAAAATGCATGAGGTCCATGAGGTGCATGACGAGCAGCCCAAGAGAGAAGAAGAAGAAAAAATGAGACAAAATAATGACAAGGGATGAAGCATCTCGGTGGAATGAGTGTCTGCACTTAGAAGGATTATCCAAGATCTGAGTAGTCGATTATTTTATCTTGATGTTCATATGGTGAGAGATGAGTAGTTTCTTTATTTCAATCAAGTGTTATGCATGTTAGCACCTCATTTAATTTGGACTTAACTCTCCTGACACATTTATAGCCACCAAGTCCCTCCTTTGTATTTACTTTTCAATATGTTAGCATGCATATTCATAATGATAATTGACCAAGTAATCAATTAAGTATACTTAACCATTGCATAAAATCACTTTGGAAACACATATAATAAGGAATCATAACATTTTAGACAATAACCAAGATCAATTACACCATTAGATCACCATATTCAGACATATCAATAATCATAATCCATCCACAATAATCCATTATACCAAAAGTATTACATATCAGAAGTTGAATACATAGTAACCAATATACTAGGGTTTGGACCATGTGCGCAAGTATCAAACCCTAGATAAGTGACATCATGACTCCACTATATCCGACTCAAAACTAAGAACCGATAATACAATTGTGGCATATAATACACACACACACACACACACACACACACACACACACACACACACACACACACACACACACACACACACACATATGTATGTATGTATGTATGTATGTATGTATATATATATATATATATATATATATATATATACACATAGGTGGGACTTTCCTTCACCACCCATGCACCTTTGTCCTATTAATAGGTTTGCTCTCAAAATAGACTACATGCATGATTTTACATAATAGCTAATAATGTATTATCTAAGAATATTATGCTATTATGTGTTTTCTTCATCTATATGTTCATCTTCTAAAAATAGCCTTTACTTGGCTTCCAAGTCATCATGCTTTAGTTCCTTTTTTCGTCAACACTTTATCCTGCTTTTCCTAATTTTGGCATGTGATCAAAAATGGCTAATTCTCGAATCATTTCCATTTATATGCGTAGTCCCACTCCCACCCTATTCCTATCCATGTGTGCCCTCATGCATGTTATCTTTTACCTATGCGTGCGTGATCTTGCACATTGCCTATTTGATCCTTGGCATCTTCTTTTGTCCAACATTACCCCACACTAGGTATGTTGTCCGTCCTAGCAATACAACCAAAGAATACCCATAAAATTATAAAGAATGTATGTATAAAAAATCAGAAAAAAATAATGAAAGAATTTTCATCGCACATTCATCTCCTACTCCTCAATCGGTTGTACAAACTTAGGGAGCTCCTTATTGAGGGAGCTCTCCAACTCACTCCATTCTACCAGATATTTAGTAGTTGTATTTGGGACTAAACCAACTACCTCCTTCATCTCCTTGGGGTCATATCTTCACCCTTCTTCTTCATCTCCCTTATCAATCCATCTATGTCTCGAGATTAATCCCTCCATGCCATTCATCTTCCGTGGTGCCGAGGAACCCTAACTCCAAAGCCTTTTTGCATATTTATCTTTGATTATATTTAAGACATCCCAATTCTACGTAATCTCTTCCAAAATTTCCACATGCCCAAGCTACCCCTCCTCAGTAGTCTGTGTGTTTGCCAAATTTTCCTCTTCCTGAGTAGTATATGATTTGAGAATGGGGTCAAGGTATTGACAATGGTCAAAGGCACATCCTTCATTGTTTGCAACATGGATTCATATTCCCTAATTTTTTTGTATTATGTACTTTATTTTTATCCTTCTCTTCTACCGTCCTCTTATGTCACCCCTTACACACTTTGATTTTCTTTAAGAAACATATTGACTAAATCCTACATATAGTGAAGTGGCGAGGGATATGTATCCTTAACCCTATCTTCAAACTCTGGGTGCCCCTAAGAGATTTCATTGGAAATATGATTTGCCATGGCCAGGATAGTATTCATGCACTTTTTTTCTTTCTCATTCTCCACTATGAGGTGCTAGAATTCTTCTACCTTATCCTTTTATCTTCGAGCCAATTTCCAAATGGTGGCACACTTATCCAAATTTATGTGACCTACTTCCACTACAATTTTGTTGAAAGCCTTGTTGTCTTGCTCATTAGTAAGTTATGTTGGCCTTATCATCAAAATTTTCTTTGGCACCTTCTTCAACTTATGCATGGTGAATGCATCATCAGCAATCTAAAATTTGGGCTCATTCATATGCATCTGGATATTGTATGTTATCATATTTATTATGTGCATATATGCCCCTTTTGCATTGATGACCTCCCAACCATATAATTTCTCTATCACCATATTGCTTTGAAATCTCACACAACACCTTTGATTGATCATCGATATAACTAACTTGAGGTGTTCACATGACCTCATCCTTCTTCCTTCATCCACCAATACACCTCCCTATGAGTACATGTTTCTCAATTTGAGTGTACGCACTAGTTCCACACAACACTTCATCCATTATTGATGTTTTTTCTCCTTTTTATTCCTCTTCTCTCTTAGGATGTTGTCCATGCACCTCGTGGAACTCATGCATTTCTGCATCATGTGCAACTCTCTCTCCCCATACCCTTCATCATCCAAGTTATGGAATGGATCTTCCTACTCTCCAACCCATGTCTCCTTGTTGATATCCCCACTACATCTTCTTCATCTGTGTCACCTCTTCTCACTAGCATTCTTCGTTTCTTCCTCTTCTTTTCTAAGCTCGGCTTAAGTGGTGAGGATACTATTGACTTCACATGTTCTAAAGGTACTACACCACTATTTCACTCTTCACATTTCCTCTTGAATCTATCTCTAGCTCCATTATTAAGCACAATGTTATCTTCTTTCTCTTCCTCTTCCTCTTCCTCCTCCTCTTCCTTAGTATTTTCTTCTTCTTCAAACCTTGGAGGATTTACCTCACGTGGTTACTTTGTCTCAACCGTTTATCTTCCCTTTGGTATATCTCGGGATCCTAAACTCATCCTCAATGTACTTTCCATGACCAATCTAGGCTTCGGGTATATATACACCTTTGTTTCTACCTCCCATTTTATATCATGGTTTCTATGTAGGCCACCTTCCTAGATACACATACATCTTGTGTAATGTATGGTAGTCACAATCTACCTTATCAAATCGAACCTTAGCTTTGCGTGCATCGAGAACCTATTTATTAACACTTGAAAAAGTAGGGTGCTCTGAAATCATAAGGAAACTTACACCACAAACTCTTCTTTATATTGTTTAGGTAAAACATTCCAATGCAAAGGTATTGGTACACGTGAATATTTCATTTCCATCTAATACCAGGGAAATTAATTAGGAGTCACCATTCATGATCAAATTACTCACACATTCACCTATACCACATATCCACTCTTAGCTTGTATGCACTAGCTATCCCATCATAGATGTATTCTATAGATCTCTTTTCCAAGGACTTGTTCTCGTGTGGATATGTCCACATTTTATCCTTAGGGCCATCCTCGGGACTCTAATCTCCATGAACACAATGGATAGGAAGATCACGCCCCATGAAATCATGTCACCCACTTGTGATTCCTCAATAATTCCTTTCGTAATGAAAGCAACAAGGTTGTACATTGTTCCTTCCCCATATTATTTCCAAAGTAAAGCCATTTATTATTAACTTGGCCCCATCTCTCCTGCGCATTCAACTTAGTTAATAGATGCGTCGAAATCCTGAAAACTCGGTCAGTGATTTTGGAAACATCATGGTGCACCCTCCTTTTGATACTTCCTCTCCACCATGGTAGTCTCCACTCATACTTCATTATCTAAATCTATCATAATCTCAGATCTCGAGTTGCGCAACCCTATAATCCTTCCAATCATTGGTGCGATGATGCACACTCTTCTTCCCAAAAATTACAAGAAGTCCTCATGGAATCACAAAATTAGCCATTGATAAAGGCACTCGGGCTTCCAAATTAATGTAGCTCATAAAGTTATAATACTCCCGCACCCTCCAATACTCGATGTACCTTATCATAATAAATGGGCCTATTATTTTGGTTCTCTTGTTTGTTTTCTATACCATCTTGTTATCTATATGGTGTTAATTGGAATCCATGCGATGATTGTAATCACTCACCTTGCATCTCTGAATGTGGGAATCCTAGACATGTCCCATGATAAGATCCTCTTGATATTGCATCTCATAAAATATCTCCTCGGGTTCTTCTTCAACCTAAACCTTGGGTTATTTCTTATTTCTTTTTGTTGTCACTATGGGTTCTCTTTTGGGTGCCATATTGTTTTTGTGCTTTCGAGTTTTTCAATTCTCTTCGCAAATTTATTTTTCCCTAGGTGTCCAAATGCCTCCAAATCAACCACGCTTACCAAACAGATGCTCTTTTTTATTTACCTACACGTATTCCCTTTATTTTTTTCAAGAGTTAAAATCATGCCCTAATAAAAATTCACACCCTTGTGATACAAATAACCTTGGAATCCCTACTACATAACTTTCCATGCCTTTTTCCCAACTTCAAAATTACTTCCAAAGGAGCTTCACAATTTCGCCTATCTTACCCGATCGGGTTATTGGATTCACACAAATTTTGGCATGTTCACACGACTTTTCTTAAATTATTACAAACTTATTTGGCATCCTTTTGATATATTTCCAAAAAAATCCAACATTTATTTCTCACCAACTAATACCTTACCACAACTTTGATTATGTTTTTTTGTTTTTTCCGTAATTTTCTCTACTTTCTTCCGTGCGTCAGTATTTGTAACCTTATGGCATGCTTACTACTTACAAGCCACAGAATCCTCACACATGCTAACCTACACCAATATACAACTTTCCTCTATATTTAATACCAAGTAGTCCATCATACCGCTACCTATTTCATGTTACATCTGCAACCTTTTTCTCACGTGGTTTTAAATCTAACCAATTTCTATTATCGCATCCTTCTCAAAGACCTTCACATCCTTTCTTCACACCTTCACATATGCACTTGTGTCAACCAGCTTGAGCATGTCAATATTCTTTAAAATATCAACACTAATAGGTCTTTTTTCACACACTTATACCTATTTCACCCCACACTAAAAGTATGCACGGTCCTCTATGCATGAAATCAATTGATTGTAATCAAATACATACAAACAATAGATTATTACAAAAAAACAAAGAAACAAAAAAACAAATCTGGAAGCAAAACATGAAAGTTAAATCTAATCTAAGTGGCAATATTTCCTTATTACAAATACCAAGAAGCTTTATTTATAGTAGGGCTTTAGCCTACTCCCATTGAAGTAATCGGGAAACATGGTGCCATCCAATGCCTACAATTGACATGCCTTGATTCAAGTATCTTGGTTACTACAAAAGGTCCTAACCAATACACCTTCAACTTTCTTGGGTCATACGCAAACTTGGATTCATAGAGAAGGACCATATTACCAACTATAAATGTCTTCTTAAAAATGTGCCTATATTACATGGCCTTTTATCATGCCTTCTCGATATCCTAGCTCCAACATGCAAAGGGGCACTGCCGATTGTCTAATTAAATTAGTTTTTTAATGATCTCTTCTATAACCTATTCATCTAATAATCCACGTGCATGCACAATATGCGGGGATGACAATAAAAACTCCATAGGAAGTATTTTGCTTCTACACCAAACACCAACTAAAAAGGTGTGGCCTAATCAACCTTTTTACGTGGTCTTATATTCAGAATGTACAAATGAAATTTATCATCCCAATCTTTTCTTCCAACATCACAAATATTCGTTAAGTTTGATTCAAGATCTTAGTGAAAGCTTCTATAGAGCCATTAGCTTGAGGGTTATAAGGGATAGTTTTGTGGTGTTCACCTAAACCAAGCCAATAGAATTCTAATTATCTCATTTGAGTTCCTCTATGTCACTTGTCAAGCTTAATGGATATCCATACCAGCTAATGATATTTTTGAGAAGAAAATTACTTCTATGGTTGCATTACAATCCTTTGTAAGTGTCACCTATTCCCACCTTATCATATAGTATGTGTAAGTAATAATTTAGCATGTGCTAGTCTTATGCTTAGGTGGTACAATAGGTCCTAAAACGTCAATGGCCCACTTCTAAATAGGTTTCACGCTCACAATGGGTCTTAGGGGCATCTCATATCTAGTCCAAGGATTTCCAATGCGCTAAAAATGATCACATTCCTTTACAAACACCTTAAAATTTTTATAAATAATTTCCCACCAAAGACCAACCATCAAGATCTTGAACATAGTCACATCACCTACATAGTATCCCCTACTATTCCACTATGAGCATCTTCCATAATTGTCTTGTGCTCATGTTCAAGCACACACATTGGCACAAGCCCTCATATCTTCCCACTTTTTATAATTCACCTCCAATCACTTGATAAGGAACTACGCGTATAATAAGATATTTTTACCCAATGTCTTTATTCCTTTAGGTGCCAATATATTGTGTAAAAATACAACTATATCTTCAAAATTTTAATGCATGCATAGCTTTAACTTTAATAGTTCTCGCATATGGCATAGTATCTTTCTATGCTCTCTGTGTTCTCACTAGAATTGATCCCCGATAGATGATCAAGCCCCTAATTTCTCTTTCCTAGCTTGAAAACAACTTTGAAATAAAAACTTAGAATAGACGTATCCACTTGCATATGTGCCCTTGCAAAAAAAAATTTTTGACTAAGTACTTCAATGTTATATAATCCATGTAAAAGTTAAATGGGTTAGCAACATGTAGTGTCTAAACATATGAAGCATGTAGATCATAGAAAATTCCTCATGCTAAGTGGTAGTGTAATTAAGCTATGCTAGTGTTGATTTACTATTTGCAAAACATATAGGATGATCCACATTTCCTTCCCCAAGTTATGTCAAGACCGCACCTATCATCATACAAGAGGCATCAACATGAACATGAAAGGGTTTGGTATAATAAGGAAAGCACAAAATAGGTGCAGTAATTAATATTTCCTTTGAAGTCTCAAAATCTATTGTTATGCTTCACCCCAATGAAAATTTCCTTTATTCTTGAGAAATTCCTCTAATTGGTTTGGAAATCTTCACATAGCCCTTGATAAACTTTTTGTAATATCCCGTATGCCCCAAGAATCGTGCACTTCACTCTAGTTGGTAGGCTCCTCTAAATGCAAGATGAAAAATATCTTGGCTTACCTCTATCTAACTAAAAATCCTTCCTTACAGATACACCCTTTAATGTTAAGAGAGATGATTAATTTTCTACACCTCTCAAACATGAGCTTCAAGCTATCATAGTGATCCTCGACTAAACCATACATTATCCAGTCATACAAATAAACTTGTAAGAATTTATGAATAAAATCATGAAAGGCCTACACAATGATGGATGAGAACATTGTTGGTGCATTATTCAATCCGAAATACATAACTATATATGCAAAACTTCCACATTCAGTGGTGAAAGTTGTCTTCTCTTGATCCTCTTTCATGATGCGCATGCGCACTGGTGATAGCCTTAAAACCCATATGTAAATTAATATATCTCATTCCCAACAACTTCTTCAAGGATTTATTCTACGAATTGGGTGAGAAAAGGATTTATAACACATGCAACATTGAGCTCCCTATAAGCCATACAAATTGTGGTCCTCCCATTTTTTTTTAAATCTTATAATCATGGGGCTAACCCACTCATATTCCTCAATAGGCTCAATAATCCCAAACTTAAGAATTTTATCAATCTCCTCCTTCACTTTCATGTGTAGGTTAGGATTCATCCTATAAGACCTCTTCCTAATTGGACATGTGCTCTCTTTTAGCTTAATCTTCATCTCACCTAATAAGGGTGCACTCCTTTCAATTCATGATATCCCCATGGAAATAAGTCATGGAAATCATGAAAGAGCTCAGTGATCTTCATTACTTATTTCTTTGAACAATAATCACCAATGATTACTTCCTTAGGTGCATCCTTTGTCACAATTTTAACCTTCTTAGTCTTCATCGGTGCATGGTATGTGTGTGCCTTTTCATCCGCAAGAGTATCCATTACCTTATGTGTACCTTCTATATTGCTAACATCTAGATTCTTTTCCTCTTAATCATCAATGAGGTATACCATTTTACCTTTTTCCTTCTACTTCTAGGCGCGGCCCAATTGTATCTCATATGTCTCTTCAATATCTAAGAGCACCTTAGAATTAAGCTCAATAAACAACTCTTTTGCTTTCTTGTTATCTCCTAAGATGATGTGCTTCATGATTTTTAATGATTCATGGACTGGAGGTTTAGTAGAAAAGTAATGAAAAGTTTGAACAATACCTATAGTCATGTCCGGCCAACTTGTTGTTTCTTACATGAGCTCAACATGTACATACCAAGCTCGTGTGTAGCCAAATAAAGTGGAATAGAACTTGTGCATCCATAGAGATGGTGGTAAATCCTTCAAGCCTTGCAGATCCATAGTCTCTCACAATTATGAATGTGTGAAAAATCTGGATTATTCCCATGATATTCAAAAATATGTGTAGGAAAATTTCTCCGAATTAACCTTGTTGAAAAGGTGATTCTCACTCAAGTGCACAAGTTCATATGCTAAATACATAGTAACTATTCAACACATATGGTGAGAGCGAGTCGTCTATTTATTTTAAGATTACGGACTACAAGGATTCCCAAAAATTAATTTTAGCCAACCAAAAAAATATTGTTGATAAAATAATTGAAAGGCGATTCTCTGAACTCCCTTTACGGACGGAATGAAGAATAACTTGAGAGAATAAACATCTTCCATACTTATTGTCTCACGGGTTTACTAATTTTCCATGTATTTAAGTTTACTAAAACATGGCAATGATAATGTTTGAAATATATAATGATTTTTTATTATAATTTCAAACATTATCATGTATTTATAAATTTCAAACATAAGAAGAATAATTTAAAACAATCATAATGTTTGAAATTTATAACGTTGCTTTTAGAATATTTGTAATATATATAAATTTTATCTTTATTCTTCTTATGTGATTCAAATTATTTTTATGTCTTGTCTTCTTCTATGATTTGAATTATTTTATATCTACTCTACTTAATTATTTATAATTGTATCATATTGGCTAGACTATCCCTGGTAGAGCCAAGTGTTGCACTACATACCGTCTAAAGGGATTAAGCTTTATATAGTTATCATCATATATAAATATATAAACTTTGACTTTTATTGTGATTTATTAGTTGAATTTATTGGGTGCACCACAATTCCTTATTGAAGAATGCACATATTGGTCTTACATTACCAAACATCAACACAAATCACATATTAAAGATTAAATGATAAAATTCCATTGTAATTTCTAGTTGAATCTTCCTTGTTGAAGAAATGATTATACCTACTAATGTTTCCTTGTAACCCCTCTTGAAATATTAACCACGAGACACAACAGAAATCATTCAATGCATGTCTCAAGTTCTTGTTTATAATCAGATCATTTTGGCTTGACTAACCCCGATGGAGCCAAGTTTTGTACCACATACCCTCGAGAGGGATTAAGCCTTATGTAGTTATATTTTAATTTTATCATATTGGTTGGACTTACCCTAGCTCTGCTAAGTGTTTCCCTACATACCCTCGAGAGGGATCAAGACTTATGTAGTGCTAATCTCTTATATATACTCGCCAAAATTAACTATGACTTCATGTTGATTTTTAGCATCCTTTGCACGAACAAACATATATTGTATTGTATTGTATTGTATGGGAAGAAGAATAGTGAAAAAACATTCTCACAACATTATATATATTTTAAAATGATTTGAACGAGCATAAGAATATTGATAAAACATTCTCAATTTTAATTTAAATTTTTTTAGAGTTATTAGAATGGGAAAGTGGAGAGATAAATTTTAATTTATTTTAGAATGGGAAGATTCCCATTCTCATATAGAAATAATAAAAGAAGAATGAATCATAGAAGAATAATTTATTTTTTATAGTGAAGATAAATTTTACTTCTTTTTTAAAGTGAAGATAAATTTTACTTTGTTTTAGAATGGGCAGATGCCCATTCTCATTTAGAGTTTTTAAAATGAATATGTTCAATATTTCTTACCTTAAAATGATTCGAACAAGCATAAGAATATTGATAAAATATTCTTAATCTTTATAGAGTTATTAAAATGACTATAATCACAATTTGTATAGAGGTATTAAAATGACTACAACAATGTAAATTTTATTTCTATTATTCTTCTTTAGTAAATTTTTTGAGTTATTAGAATGGGAAAGTGGAGAGATAAATTTTACTTTGTTTTAGAATGGGAAGATGCCCATTCTCATATAGAAATCATGAAAGAAGAATGACTCATAGAAGAAGAATTTACTTTTTTAAAGTGAAAATAAATTTTACTTCTTTTTAAAGTGAAGATAAATTTCAGAGATAAACCAATCCAATTAGTGGTATGAACTTTTCTAAATTTTCTATGTTGACTTATTATGAGATGAATAATATCATCTAGTTTTATTTCCATTGTATTCTAATATGGGTTTAAATATAATTTCTTTTTTTTATCTTTAGTGTTTTTTATCTAGGTTTTAAGAATATCACTTCAATCTTTTGTAAGACTTGCATAGTTTTTATCCTCCATAGTTATAAATGGATGCATCTAAATATGGATGTTTATGCTACTTTTACTCTATCTAATTTGCAAGTTTTAGAGTTTCAACAAGATCATTCCCTTGCATAAATGTATGTTTTCAATGCCCAATGCACCTCCTCCCTCATATCAGCCAAACTACTAATGTATATCTAAGAAATCCACTACCATTCCTTCATGCTAAGATGGGGAGTTATCTGTTATGTTTTCACTAAAGTACAAGGTTGGCTTACCACTTGGGAGACATTGCCAAGCTAGAGTAAATTAAAATTCTATAATTCTTATTTGATCGACACACGAGGTTCTTTTTCATGACCGTTTTTCATCAAGGTTAGATAATAGTAATAAAAGTAAAGCATTTTATCTCGATGGTGAATCATGTGTAACTTGGCCTTCTATCACTAGATCAAATGTTGTACTTTACTATGATCTAACCTTGTTGAAAAAGATCTTCCATTGTATAGTATTGGGTATTATATATTTATAATGTGCATATGCTCATTCTCATATAGGAATTATAGAAACTATGATTGCTATAATGAATAACACAGACTTCCACTAGAGATTCCTTGTTGAAAACAATTGTTCATAAAGGTTAGATAATAGTATCTATATATTTTTAAAGATGTCTATAGATCTATTGAATAATTGTATGATTGTATCGTATTGGCTGGACTAACCTTGCAGCAGAGCAAGTGCTACACTACATACCCACAAGAGGGATCAAGCATTATGTAGTTCACCTTATGATTATTGTTCTTTGTAAATCCTATATTAGAATACCCATTCATTCCTTGTAATTCCTATATAATAATGGGTTATTTTGGGAACATAGTGTTCTCTGTAATTCTTGTATTAGAATGGGCCAAAAGAATGGGTATAGAATGGGCATATACCCCATCAATATAAGAAATGTTTGTTTGTATGTGGATAGGCATATGCCCATTCTTAAGAATAGTGATAAAACATTCTCACAAAGCATAAAAATGACTATAATTATAGTCTTTATAGAGTTATTAAAATGTATACAACAAAGTAAATTTTAGTAATGTTATTCTTCTTTATGAGGTTTCAATAAAATTATTAGAATGGGCAAGTGGAGAGATAAATTTTACTTATTTTTAAAATGGGCAGATACATTTTCGCAATATTAAAATGACTATAACTACATTCTTTATAGAGGTATTAAAATGACTACAACAAAGTAAGTTTTATTTCTATTATTCTTCTTTAGTAATTTTTTATAGAGTTATTAGAATGGGCAAGTGGAGAGATAAATTTTACTTTTTTTTAGAATGGGTAGATGCCCATTCTCATATAGGAATCATGAAAGAAGAAGAATAGAGATTAGAGGTATTAAAATGAATGTAATTAATTATAATTTTTATTAATTAAAAATAAAGAATAGAGACTAATAGAAGAAGAATAGAGATAAAATTTACTTTTTTAGAATGGGAAGCTACCCATTATTTCATACAAATAGGAAAACATTTTTATCTATGTATCTCCATCGAAAAATTCACATTCTCATATATGGCTAATAGAAGTTGAAAACACAAATAGAAGAAGAAATATTATGAGCATTATATATAATATGCCCATTCTAAGATATGACTAACAGAAGAAGAATAAAGTTATAATAGAATGGTCAAAAAGAATAAATTAATAGAAGAATAATATTATCTTTTTATTATCTCACATATATGTCTAGCAGAAGATTTCTTTTGAATAAGAATAATATATATTTTTAAATATTTATAATTATTTCATATTGGTTGGACTATCCCTGGTAGAGACAAGTGTTGCACTACATAGCCTCGAAAGGGATCAAGCCTTATGTAGTTCTCATCATATATATATATATAGTAAATTTATATATATTCCAAATATTATAGAACAAAGTAAATTTTAATTATATTATTCTTCTTTGATCCATACATGAGATTCCTTATTCAACAAGGTCAAATAATAGTAATAAAAGTAAAGCATTTTATCTTGAAGGAGAATCTTGTCCATCTGGCCTTATATCATTGGTGGATCTTGTATCTATTTGCCTTGATATTGTATGTGTCTATTTGCATCAATGAATGATTTACCAAGCATGCAAGGCCAATATGCACATGTTCATCCTTCAGGATTAAATGTTGAAATTTCATTACTATGATCTAACCTTGTTGAAAAAAGGTTGCAAGTTTCCTATTTTCGAAAAGATTTGAAAATTTATGCGATATTTTTGATATCTTCATTTTTTTCTTCCTTTACGCTTTGGGATCCATCTATTTCATTAGACTGTTTTGGCTTATGAAGCAAAATATTTAAAGAAAATTTCAGATATACACCAATATGATCATAGGAATTCTCACATGCTTATATTGTTTTAGAATGGGAAGTTATTTATTCTCATAGCCTTTATAGATAGAGAATATTTCTGTGTAAAAATTTTATAATAGGCACAATCCCATTCTCATACAAACAAACATTTTTTTTCTTGTAGTTATTTATAATTGTATTATACTACCTAGACTATAAAAACATATTTTTTTGTCTTGTAATAGTTTATAATTGTATTGTATTAGATGGACTATCCTTGTCAAACCCACTTGGCGAGCCAAGTGTCGTAATATATACCTTCGAGAGGATCAAGCAAAATATATACTTTCTCTATGATAATGGTCATATGCCCATTCCAAATATTCCTAAACAAACTAAATTTTATTTCTATTATTCTTCTTTGATTCATACATGAGAATGGGCATCTACCCATTCAATACAAGTAATATTGAACTTAAATAATTTTTATACCTCTATAAAGGATGTGAGAAAGGGAAGTTAGTTTTTACAAACAATATTGAACTTAATCCTTTTAATGCCTCTCTAAAGGTTGTGATAATTTTTATAACCAAATCATAGCACCCCCAATTGCCAAATTTTGACCGAGACATTCGATGTGATTGGGTAACATGGGAGCCATCTCTCAAGTTCGAGAATTGCGGGCTTGAGATGGACCTCCGGAGAAGGTTGGATTCCTCTTCCTAATCCTAATGATAAACTACCCCTAATGCAATAAAAAAACTAACTAAACCTATTCTAACACTTCCAAGGATACAGGGATACAAAAATGCATGAAATGAAGGAAATACTACACTAGAAACAAGTGATAGCACTAAGAGAAGGGGTTCTTTAGACAATCTTTCCAGCCTTTGTAAATGGAGAAGGATGAACATGGAGAGGGTGGGCATGCACCACTGAGACCAGTTTGTGTATAATTCACCATCTGAAAATAATCACAACAACACTTAAATATTTTAATGGAAATATGGATATGCACAAAGCACCTATTAATGAAGAGAAACAAGAGGAAAGAATAAAATCATGCAAGGTTAGAAGAATTAACACAAACGTAATATTATTGCTCCATGGAAATTCATAATATATCATATGTAAAGAGGTAAGATTTACATTACAGATTCGAGTGAAGGCTTGAAGCCACAAAATTCAATGATCCAGGTTGTGGAGAAGAGGGGGCATGGGGAGGAAAAAAATGTCTAATCTCTTGTAATATGTATCCCTTTACAATTTATAGAATAAATTCTAGCAAGGGAGAGAAATTTCAGATTTGTAGGTGTTAGATCACCAACTAGGGGCACCATGCTTACTTGCATCACATTATGGGGCCTTGTTATTACCCATGTCCTATGTAATCTACTATGTGTGAGGAAAATTCATTCCCATACCTCATTAATGTCTTCCCTACCTACACCGGCATTGTTCACAATTGGAGAAATCTATATAATTTTAGAGTTCCAAATCCTCTCGAGATGAATTTTTATGGTTCCAAACTATATTCCATTGAATTAGCTCTCCATTAACTATAATTTTGTAAAAAACAGACATGTCTAGAAAAAATTATATCATTTTTAGTGAAAGGCCCCCTTTGTTCATTTTTACTTGTGCATGTGTTTGTGGCGAGTAGCTCACCGAGATGCCTGGATAGATGGGTGGTGAACTCCCTTGCATTGCATGGTTTTAACTCCATAGAGGTCGTAAATCTTGATGGAAATATTTAGAACACCTCCCATGTCAAAATCTTCATGCATCGTAAGTTGGGCTCAATGTATTCCCCCACCTCAATCTTTGTTTGGCTGACTCACCCCCTTTCCTATTCACCTGGGATCACCATTCATGGCACCTCTAATTCCCGAAATTCCCATCCTATATATCTCTATATAATTCCAAAACACCCCCTAATGAGTCCTGAAATGGCTAGTTTTCAATAATTTACGTGCCTAAAAATAAACCACCCTTCAAAAACATTGGCATGTTGGCACATTAACTAGATTTCATTAGCCTTACCGACTCTCGGCTCCTAACATACACCTACTTGCCAACTCATCCCATCACCTCTCGAGACCTCCCCAACCAATGTGTGTTGACCCCTTCCTTTTTGTACTTTGGAGTATTATCCCCTTCTACACATGTTACTGTTCATCAAGCAACCCTTTGGAGAACTACGAAATCTGAAGTATGAAATTTGGACTTGATTTTTGGACACCTCGCTTCTTTTATTCCAGCACTCGCCCGACAAGTTTCGAACTCCGCCTTAAAAATTGACTGTGAAAACACCGTTGACACCCAAAAATTCAGAATTTGGACCTCCACCAAGTCAAACATTGGCTTGGTCGATGCATGTAATCCACCCCTTGACTCCCGATGCTCCATTCTCCAAAATTCCACCCTCACATTACCTCTAAAATCCTTGGATCGATATTCCTTTGTGAGCTCACCTCTCGAACTCTCCCCTATTATTGGCCATGACAACTCCCAATGACTCAAATCCTTAACATCCATTTTCATGCACTTTACCTTGCTCGTCATCCACTTCACCTCATTGATCCATTCCAAACTCAACTCGAATGCCCACCGAACACCTCGTGGGCTTGGCCTCTTTCGTGCAATCATTACCTTAGATTGATCTAAGATTTCTCACATGTGAACCCTTGTACTTCCATTCGAACACCTTGCCGATGCAATGAGACATCAAAGACACCGGCCTACTACACGGGACTCCAAATCAACTTGTTGAGTTGGCATCGATTCCCCTCTATTACAGCCTCTTAATGTCAAGCCATGTCATTTGACCCTTAAATCATTGACACAAGCTTGCAAGCTACTTAAGGCTCACATACCCAATATAACACATTAGTTTGTCGAGCTATTTTTGGCTTGGTGTGCCTATGGGCTATTTTTGCATTTTTTCCTTGAACCTTGGATTTTTCAAATTTCCTCAAACCGGAAGCCCCTTGGAGACGGAGTAAAATGAATTTGGATCCCATTGTCCATTTTTCATTTTTTCTCATTTTGGACCAAAAGTGGGCCCACTAGGGCCGGCTTCCTCTCTGTAGGAAAATATGAGTCCCTTCAAAACCCATAAGAGGAAAAATCATTTTGAATGATTCCAAGCTCTGAAACACTTTTGAATGTTCCCAAAACATGAAATTGTGCATATAAAACCTAGAATCTCTTGTAAGGTTGTGTCCAATGCTTGGGTTTGATCCACACTATTTTCCATTTTTATCGGGGAAAATGGATAACAATTGTGGTAACACATGGGGACATCTACCTACTAGATGTATTGGTCAGTTCTGAAACCTCTATTGGGCATGGATTCATTATTGATAGTATGAAACTTATCCAAAATTTGGTTCACTACTAACCCCGAGATGACTGGATTGTCCACATCACTTTCTCGAATTAAGATTTCAAAGGTGAGAGTAGAAAATTGTCTTAAGTTTAAAAATCCATACTTTTATCCGCAAGTAATCTATTGGACCGAAGATATATCCTAAAATTTTCCCCAAATTCTGATTCTTGCTAATTTGAAACACTAAAATAATTGATTCTTTGACAATAATGAAACACTTCGAGATCTTGAAAGCACAAGGTTCCTTGAGAGGTGAAAGGGGTTGCTACTAAGACTAAAAAAAATTCCATTCCATAAGCTATTTGGGACACCGCTGAAGGTTAGATCTACCCATAAATCCATAAGATTTTCAACCAAAACAAACTCATCAAGGATTTGAGGTTGATCTTCTACTTTCGTGCCTAGGGGAATTTTGATCAACATGAGGAGAGCTTCTCCTTGAAACTAATAACTATTGGTTGCTATGAACTCGCCACGTGTGGTTGATTTTCCGATCTTGCAAGGATGCCATAAGCTTAATTGTAGCTATTCTCAAGGAACAAGAGAATGAAGATAATGGAATTAGTCCCTAAACATGATTTTAGTTTCTCTGCATTTGAAATCCTTTTTAATTGTATCTACTTCCTACAATTGTGAGCTTCTTCCGCATTTTTCTTCCTCCGAAACATGGTGCACTATGTTGGAGCAAACACAAACAAAAACTATGTAAAATGAGAAAAATCATGAAGGATTACATATGCACCAAACAACTACACTTCACCAAGAAAGGAGTTGCAAAATAAGGCAAGCAAACTTGTAAGAAGCACTGTGCATGCATAGAAATCTCAAGATTCGAAAATGAAGTGGAATAGAATGCTCTTGGATTGCCATGGAACAAAAAAAAAAAAGAGGAGTACAAATAGGGGAGTGAATGTGTAACTCCCATGTAAGAAAATATTCCTCCATAATGGAGAAGAGGAGTTACTTTCCCAAATGGGAATGTAACTCCTATGACACACTTACACATATGATAGATTTTGTAAGAGAATCTGTCATAGCTAAAATAACACTAAATAATTAAATAAAGTGATCAAAAAACACCTACACCAACACCCCCCCTTCATTGAAACTAGGATGGGGCAAGGTAAGTTAGCAAGAAAAATAAGAAATGGGTCCCGGCTATAAGCCTGATGAGGTACCCATGCATACCAAAGGTCTCAAGTAGTGAGGGAAAACCCCTAGTGGGAAAAACCTCAACTTACAAGAGATAGAAAAACTCTCCTAAACTACTAAGAAGAAGGAGAGAAGAAGGAGTCTATCTTGCCTCCCAAGAAGATGATCCAGTCATGAGCCACCCTGTGCTGAGTGAAGAGGAGGAAGAGGATGCCCAAAGTGCCAAGGTTTTGTTCCAATCAAGGGAATAATGCTCCGTATGTGAGGTGGAAAATCCAGCTGCTCCATGAAGAAGTGCAGATCTAGAAGCAGTGGCAATGAAGGAAGGTGGAATGCTCTGAACCTGTGAAGAAGTGTACCCAATGCCTGATGAGTCCTAAATCATAGTGCCTACTCCCTGAAGTGTCTGAAGTGGGCCAGAAGTGGGAAGATCAAGAGACAACTCCTCAAGATGTGTCAAGTGATAAGTGGATGGTGGAGGTGGGTCCCCATCATCATGGAAATCAACTATGCTAGAAGAGATGTCCAAAACATCATAAATGGGCTCAGAAGTATCCTCAAGTCCAGCTGAGTCGGATGAAGAATCAAGGAGGAGAAAAGTGAGAGAATGAGAACAGTTGAGTGTCATGGTTAGCTACACCAACTGCAACAATAGCATCACTATGGAGCTCCCTAACATAAACTGAGTCCAGAGAGAACTCAACCCGCATACCTGTCCAAGATGAGTGATCGATGGATCGAAATAAGATTTGTTGAGAGTAAAGGGATACTTAGAACATTGTTGAAAGTACCACCACTTACTTCAACTGATCCTCTTCTCAAAACTTGTGTAGTGGTGTTGTCACCAAGCGGAATAGAGGACATGTCACATGGATCAAGTGAATCAAACTCAATGTCTGCTGATGCCATGTGATGAGTTGCACCTGAATCAATGATCCATGTAGGGGTAGGTGGCTCAACTGTCACTAGAGATCTTCCCTTTGGTTTCTCCTTATTGGATTCTTTTACTTTTTATTTCTCTTATACTTTCTCTTTTTCACTCTCTTTTTCCTTAGAACTGTCGTGGGATGATGAAGGTGTTTTGAGAGAATCTGGGACTCCAGTATTGTGCTTCTCAAGCAGATCAGTGAGGAGAGAAATATTTTTCTTCAAGCACTTTTCTTCATCATGCATGCCATGGCAGTATCCACATTTGATTCGTTCTTTGGAATTTCGAGAGGTGGAAGAGGAGGTGGAAGAGTTGTTTTGGGGTTTGTCCTTCTTTTCATGATCTAGTTTCTTCTCCTTAGAAGCTCTCGGATTTTCCTTTCCAGCAATGAGAGCATGGGATTTTTTGGATTTCAAGCTGCCCATTTGAATCAATTTACTTTGTTCCCTGATCAAATCTACTAATAAACTCATCAAGAGAGGGCATATACCAACTTTTTCCAAGTGCCCTTTTTGTTGCATGGAAGGTGGAGACAAATACGGAGTATTCGGGACCAAGTTTGGTAAGGACAGATAAAATGAGTTGAGATTCCTTTTTCTGTATTCCACAATCTTCTAACTACAATCTGAGTGATATGAATTTGGAGAAGAAGTCTTGAAGGGTGTCAAAATCATTGGGACTAAGGCTTATTAGGCTATTCTCAAGTTCATGTCCCCGCATTTCATCCTATTTCCCAAAAATTGGAGAGTATCCAGAACCTCTTTGGGTGTGGTGGAAGAGGAAATGTGAAAATGCAGCTCTAGAGATACACACATGGTCATGAACCCAATGGCTTCATCACACTTATCAAGCCACTTTTCTCTGTCTCTTTCATCATCAGGTTCAGCTTGTAGACTAGTGGCAATGTAGAACAATTTCTTTCCTTTTAAGGTAGTGTTCATAGCATTCATCCATTCTTGATAGTTGAATGGGGTGAGAAAAGGAACACCATGATTATCCATGACAGAAAAGAAATGTGTGAAAAAGGAAAGATACCCCCAAAAAGTGGCACTTTATAACATAGTGTGTTTTACAAAACTAATATTCCCATCATGTAGATTGTAGAAAAACATCCAATTTTGACTAAAGAAGTGCTCAAAAAGGAGCAACAAAGTAAAAAATTATGGCTTAAAGAAATTCCCTTGTTGATTAAAAAAGCTAGTTAGCCCTGCAAAACATTAAAAAAGTGCCCGAAACACATTCAAAAGGTATCATGTTTGTGCCCGTTGGAAACAGAATCAAATTTTAGAGGGGGTTTGTTTTGACTATGAGGGGGGATTAGCCTCCTGCCAACCCCGGACCTCACCCTTCATCTTCGACACTCGAAGGAAGGGCCACCAATTACAAGTAAAATGCCCAGATTTTTAAAAAGCCAATAATATGAAATGTTTTAATATCTTAAAACATTTAGAAAAGGTCTTATCGAGTTCATCTTGCGAGACGGTGGCAATGCAAAACAATTTCTTTCCTTTTAAGGCAGTGTTCATAGCATTCATCCATTCTTGATAGTTGAATGGGGTGAGCAAAGGAACACCATGATTATCCATGACAAAAAGAAATGTGCGAAAAAGGAAAGATATTTCAAAAAAAGTGGCACTTTATAACACTAGTGCATTTTACAAAACTAATATTCTCATCATGTAGATTGCAGAAAAACATCCAATTTTGACTAAAGAAGTGCTAAAAAAGGAGCAACGAGTCAAAAGTTATGGCTTAAAGAAATTCCCGCAACTGATTAAAAAAAGCTAGTTAGCCCTGCAAAACATTAAAAAGTGCCCGAAACACATTCAAAAGGTATCATGTTTGTGCCTGTTGGAAACGGCATCAAATTTCAGAGGGGGTTTGTTTTGACTACAAGGGGGATTAGCCTCCTGCCAACCTCGGACCTCACCCTCCGTCTTTGACACTCGAAGGAAGGGCCACCAATTACAAGTAAAATGCCCAGATTTTTAAAACAACCAATAATATGAAATGTTTTAATATCTTAAAACATTTAGAAAAGGTCTGATCTGATTTAAATTACCTTCAACCACTTTTAAGAGGGAAAACCAAGTTAGGCGCCCAGTATTGGTAAAGCTACTGCTGCGCTGAAAGGTGAAGTCTTAGCCACGTGTTCAACAGCCACGTGAGAAGGTGAACAACAGGTCAGTAACCTCCCAGGCTTGGCTGTAATGGTGCTCTTCCCACATCCCAGGCTTGGCAGCAACAGTTGGAGCTCCCACGTGAGAATCAGCAGGTCAGAGGAGTAACGTCTTAGCAGAGAAAACAGAGAGAACCATCAAATTCAACGGATTTGTAAGCGATCTAGGCTATAAGGTGTTGTTCCCACATGTCGAACTCCGATGCACCACCTGGACCCTACTACACAATTGGTCTATTGAGAGTAGAAGCTAAAAAATGGGTCTATTGAGAGCGAGAAGCTAAAACGGGTCCGATGAGAGCGAAGCTAAAAAAGGGTTTGTGTAATGATGCCGAAGCCAAAAAAAAGGGGTGCAATGTGTAGAGCGAGAAGCTAAAAACGAGTCTATGCAATGATGTCTGAAGCCAAAAAAATGGGTCGTGCAACAGTGTCTGGTAAAAACCACTCCAGTGGAATAGGCACTGAAAAGGATAGTTGGAGATCAAGTCTGAGGCGCCAAAAAGAGCATGAGCACACACAGCCAATAGCCAGACTAATGAACCAATGTTGGCCAGTCCAAAAACATGAGCGGAGGAGTTAATCCTTGCAGCCCTTCACTATTGAATGAAGACTCAAACCGCACCCCCTTCTTTTGAACCTACAAATGTTGAATCCACAACCAACAAGAAGCACACTAACAAACCACTAAAAATAACCACAAGAATATGAAATATGCAGGTAAAGCACATGCAAGAAGTAAAACTTGCACAAGCAACTACACGGTGGAGCAATAATGGCGAGCAATGTGATTCCAGTCCCCAAGCTCTGATGCCATGAAGGAGTGTAGGACGAGGGTCTGGAAGGAATACACGTGCACCAAATAGCTGCACTTCACCAAGAAAGGAGTTACAAGATAAGGCAAGCAAACTTGTAAGAAGCAATGTGCATGCATAGAAAGCTCAAGATTCGAAAATGGAGTGAAATAGAATACTCTTGGATTGACATGGACCAAAAATAAGAGGAGTACAAATAGGGAGTGAATGTGTAACTCCCATGTAAGAAAAGATTCCTCCGTAATGGAGAAGAGGAGTTACTTTCCCAAATGGGAATATAACTCCTATGACACACTTACACATATGACAGATTCTGTAAGAGAATCATCATAACTAAAATGACACCTAGATTCACATGGTGTAGGTGGAAATAACTAAATAATTAAATAAAGTGATCAAAAACACCTACACCAACAAATCATACATGCTCATTTGAGACATGCGAGTGTGCATAATTACTTTTCCTCCCTAAAAACTTACTCCTACCCTACTCTAGCTAGAGGCAAGGGAAACTTCAAACAAACCCCGACACTTTGGTAGGGAAAAGTAACTTCCCATTCTCAAAACTTGTAGCCATACTGAGATGATTTTACAATTAAAAATGGATATGGACAACCATGGAAAGCTATCCCAAAGTTGGCTTTCCATACTAAGACAAAGTATCGGAACAAACAAGAAAATTACCTCCTCTAGATGGTTTTCATGGGGCTCCTAGAGGTGTTATAGCTGATCTTTTTTTCTTTGATGCTCACCCTCATGCTCGAAACAAGCATGGCCAGTTTTGGCTTCTCCTTCAGCTCTACTAAAGTTAGGTACTTGATGGGGCATGGCCACGATTTGTTGTATCTCGCCCACTTGCTCTTAGTTCTAACTCGATAAGGAATTCTTCCTACAGACATCCCTCGAAAAGGTAATTGTCTATAAGTTGTTCCTCTTCTTGTTTCTCATCTACAAAAAAATGATGTTATGCCTTAGATAATGGTATGAGAGTGGTTTCATCCTCATCCTTGTCTAGTGAGAAATTCAAAAGATTCAATTCCTCCAATTTTGATTCAAGATAACTTTTTGAATAAATAGGTCTCTCTTGCATGTTCTCCTCCATGGCAGCAAGATCTTGGTGTTGGAAGATGAATGATGGGAAACAAAATTGATAAGTTCTATGTTCTCTTCCTCATTAAAACATTCCTCCAAGTCTCGAAAAAAAAATTGGCCTCTTCGTTGTCTGTTGTGCTAAGAATCCAACCTCCTCCTTGGGTTCTTCTAGATTGGCATTTTGTTCACCAAGATCTTCTTCATCATCAATCATGAATTTTTAAAGCTCAAACCTATCCCCAAAATCATAATTTTAAAAGGATGGAATTGGAGAAGGGTTGGAGATCTCTTGTATGCCCTACTCTACATTCAATGCATCTGAATTATCTTTGTAATCCTTTATGTGCTCATGTTATTTTGGATTTGGAGATGATTCCTCTTCCTTGCTGATTCAGTAGTTGGTGAACGATCAAAATTTCTATAAATTTGGTTCCGGTTTGAACACTTGCACTCAAAACACACCAATTTTGATCTTCTTCTATTTGTTCTTGCTTTTCTTTTTCTGCCACCAAATCAGCTTTCACATCTTATCCTCCAACCTTGGCCTCTTTAGAAGGCTTAACTACTAAGGACATTTTTTCTATTCCAAATATCAAAGCCCAATTCTTCAAAAAGTTTGTCGTTTCTTCTCTGTTATGTTCATCCTCTAGTTTTCTCTCTTTACTTGTTTCTAAAGTCTCTTCCCAACATGATTTTGGGAATGCAAGAGGAGGGTGAGTTGAGATTCAAAGAATTTTTTCTCTTCTTTTGTTAAAGAGGAAGATATTATATTCAACTCTTGTGGAGGGGACTTGGATTTGGAAGGGAAAAAGGAAGAGAATTCAAGATGGGGTGGTAGAGTAGAAGATGGAGAAGTGGATTCCACAATCGGGCAATGGGTAAAAAGCTTGGAAACCAAGGTTCGGAGTTAAAATGACATTGGTGGGAATGGGAGAGGATTGTAAGATGGTAATGCATGGATTTCTCATTAACAAGATTCACTATAATTATATTCACGAGCCTTTATCTCCTTAACCAATATTTTGAGTTGGGGTAGAATTTCAACTATGAAACCAAGCTTCCGTTATGGGTGTAATGTCGGGGTAGAATTTAAACTATGACAAGGTGCCCCAAAACTAATCCTAAATGCTTGAATCGAGATGTAGCCCTTAAGCGCACCATCTTAACCTCCATGTTTTTAATTTTCTCCTATAAACCATCATCTCTATATGTAAGATAACCTCCATAGTGTTTATGTCCTTATTCTTCAATAGCTCCATAGCTTGGTGGATCACCAAACCGACTGAATCTTGCTCACGGGAATATATACACTTCTATTTTTTATCATAAAATTGTTCTAGAGGGATGTGAAAATATCTTCAAGATGAATTTTGAAATTGGGAGGTGGACTAAACTAGTATTTCTCCCTCTGTGCGGTGTGAATTACATTTGGGAAATGAATTCATGATTGCACAACTTCATGGGATGGAAGAAAATAAAAATATGTGGAAGGAAAAATGGATGGAAACGGGTGGGAGAAATTATCTACAACTCAAATAATGGGTTGTTGGACTAATGGAGTCACTATTTTTCTTTATATGTGCCTTCGAAGGCTGAAATTTCATCAAGAGCACAACAACTTGATAAAATGGAAATAATAACTTTGAAGGGCTGAAAACCTCTGCGGAAGTTGGAACCTATTTTGTAACTGTCAATCTATGAAATCTGAAATTCAGAACCTGGCTCATATAATGCAAACTCGAAATATGAAACCCGAAATGCAACTAGACCCCAAATTTCTGAAATGCCAACATCAAAACTTAATACCACCTTTATAAGCTCTAAACCCCAATCTATTCTTGGAAAAACTTGGGGCCTATTTTTCACATGTGAAAACCCAAAAATATCATTTTAGAAGTTGGACCCTGTAGTGAAACCTCTTAAATCTGAAATTTCAAAATGAAACACACAGTGGATAAGATATTGTAATGAAGTTCCTTTGAATTTTTTACCTCTTGTGGTCCCACAGGTGTGCTGAGAACTATTATGACCAAATCATAGCACTCCCTAAATTACTAGCTTTTGTGGTGAGGAATTCGATGTGATTGGGTAACATGGGTACCATCTGTCAAGCTATGGGACTTACGAGGCTTGAGATGGACCTCCAGAGAAGGTCGACTTCCTCTTCCTAATCCTAATGCTAAACTACCCTAATGCAAGAAAAAAACTAACTAAACCTATTGTAACACTTCTAAGGATACATTGATAGAGAAAAGGCATGAAATGAAGCAAATCCTACACTAGAAATGGTGATAACACCAAGAGAAGGTGTTGGGCCCCTAAAGAGTCTAGGAACCTAAGGTGTGGAAAAAATTTCACGCACTAGTAAGTCATAAAGGTGTGCATGGAAGTAACTTTGGGGAAAGCACAGAGGTTCACACCCAAGCGAGAACAAACTCGGGACTTAAGAAACTTTTGGATCACAATTAACGTCATGATAAAAAAACATGTGGAGATGTGATCAGAATTAGTTATGGATAAGATTAAGACATGGAGACTTGCAGCTTAAGGAAAGCATATTCTAGGATATGGTTATCATGATGGGATTAAGAGTTGTAAAGTAGAGTTAGTTATGGATTAGCTGGCACTTGCATGTTGAGGATACTTGAGTATGGAAAGACATGATGACATTTGGCAGGTGGTTCACTCTGAGTGATGAGTAGGTGGTAAGGAAGATTCCTTAGAGTCCCTTGTTATGTATTTATTTACACAATAGAAGAAAGGGGTAATGTGAGAGAAAATGGTGTATGTGCAAAAAGGTAAAGAGAGCTAGGGAGATATGTATGATCACTATTGTAACTTAAGTAGTAGAGCCATTAGAAGATAAGACTAAAAATATATTGATGTATGTGGTCCATTTATGGAAATCATGATGTATTTTTCTCTGTGAACAATTGTGAATGAATATAATGGTGTTGCTTTGAATATCTATGTTAGGGGTTCAAACCCTTGTGTCTTTATATTTCTCATGGGTCAGATCTAATTCCTTTATGTTTATACAATGCTTTTGTTCATGTTATGGTGCATCTGTGGTTGGATTTACTTGTTATATAGAATGTATGAATTTATGTCTATGCATTATTCCTCCATTAATGGTGAACATTCTTACAAAGCTCACATAAAGGAGGGTCTCGGCTTTGTGTGCGCCTTGGGTGACTACCCAATTCAAGATGGGTGATATGTCGGTGCACCTAAGAATTAAATGGTTAGGAAAAGTGACTACATCATGGTTCCATTGTTGGGACCTCTTTCGAAGCTATTGTAAGAATGGTGTGTGATGGAAAAATTCTTGACCTTGGACAACTTGGAAACTTAGCTTAAGAACACAGAGGATGAGTTTGCAAAAAGTTTTAATACTAGGCCTAAGCTTGATGCACATACATGGGTAAAGGAGCATTTGTACCATGAGCTCTATGAGACGTTATTTTTTTGTTTTCCAGTAGAGTTGTATGAATCGTTGTCGATGTATGCTTCAAGGAAGAGTTCATATTATAGAACCTATGTTTGGACCAAAGAATATTATCAGCCACTTCATGATGATAATCTAATGTGTACTTGTAATGTTGATCATTATTGGGGTGGTGTGTTAACTAGATATAAATTGGAGTACACATTATCTACTTATTCTTTCCCAGAGGTTTTTGAGTTTGAGTTCTTATGAGAACTGAGAGGATATTTCTTGTGTGTTATTTCATTAGCCATTAAGATCTTGATCATCACTCTAAGTTTAGAAGTATTTCCTATGGCTAGCTAAAATCCCACTAGGCACAAGGCATGGAAGCTGGTGTGGTGAGAGATGGTAGATCCTATGGTAGAAGTGGAAAGAGAAGAGAGACAACTCAAGTATAATGAAGAATGAGAAAGGGAATTGGCAAGACAACATGGGATTGGAGCGATAATGGATATATGGAGGTAGGCATTGTGGGAAGGGTTTAAGGTTTACATAGAGGATGTAGAACCTTAGAAGTCTCTACTACCCCATATTAGCAAGCATGGGAGAATAACCCCTTCATATTCGATTAGAGAACGTCAAATGAAGAAAGGAGAAGGACCATAGGCGCGCATCTAAACTCACATGGTGACTTATCCCTTATGCTTAGTTTTCCAACTTATGAGACAAATAATTCTAGTCCGGTTGTTTTTGATGAGTGAGTAGCATCAGGTACATATAATTTTTAATTGAATTCATATATGTCCACGTAGACATTTCATGTGTTTGGATGAATTCTATCAAATGTGTCATTTAGACAAGGTGTGGGTACACAGAGCATGAGAATCATGTGCAGGAAGTAGTTTAACTTCACATACTATTGAAGTTCAATTTAGTACAATGGTGGGAACAAAAAGTAACAACACTTCAGTGCCTGTACTTGCTATAGGAGGAGGATCGGTGGATATGGATGATCTTGAGTTAACGAAACTAGTGGATCGGTGGAGGAGGCAACACATGAAGAAATCAAAGTTTTGGATATGGTGGACAAGGACCACAAGCACATCGATAATTATTTAATGAGATGTCTCTTCATTTACCCGATTATTAAGGTGATGAGGATGCTACTGAGCACATAAACAAGTGTGAATTTTTATGGTGCACCAAGGGTATCACTACCCCAAAGTGAAAGGTAAGCTAGTTTGTAACCACATTGTAAGGGTGCATGCATAGTTGGTGCTAGGAAGTATGACCCCCATTAGATGGTGGTGAATTATACTACACTATGTGATACCTTCTTGGAGGAATGTTATATTCTTTAGTTCTAGCAAAGAGAATTAACGCACTCAAGGAGATTCAACAAGGTATGGTGGAGAGTGTGCGGGAGTATGATGTGTGCTTTAAGACTCATTATCGAATCTGTCTTATGATGTCCATCCATCTCAACATGCTTAGTGGTTTATGGGTGACTTGATAACACCCCTCATGTGAGCACTTTCATATAAGACTTTTACATATCCACGTGAAGCCTTGGAGGTTTCTCTACACATTGAGCCCTTAAGAAGCATTGATCTTGGGGTAAGTCCCTTTCGGAGGCACATATTGCTTCTTGATGCAGCCTAGAATTTACCAGATAACACCCTAGTCGCATTGGCACGTCACTCAACCTAGACTGAGTGCTCACTTGAAGTGTGCAAAGGTACCAGGTCCCTCTTTAGGGTTGCTATAGCAAGATGTTAGTGTGATGAAGGAAGAAACATATATGTCCATAACTAATCCACCATTCTACCATGCATGCTACATTTAGATCTATGAAAGAACAAGCTTAAACAATAATCATGATTGAATCAATAACATGCACTACTCAATTACACACAGAATGACACTTAGATTCAGCCAATATCTTCCATCTATTAATAAACATAGAAGCTCCTTACAAGTAATGTCAATTTATACCAATGCGCATATGGATCTAATACAGATAATCCAATCATATGCACATACCTCTATACCTTCATACATCCATCTCTCCCTGTGTGTATATTTTACTATGTACTTCATATCATATATATAGGGTGGGGACTTTCCCTTCACCACTTATCTATTCCAAAAATAAGCCGCATGCTATTAATATTCACGTGTCGTTTATATGTATAGCCACACATGCAAGTGTGCTATATATAGAATTCTTACACTTAAGCGAAGTGACATTCCTATTCTTAGCTCGCCTCCATGCAAAAAAATCTTTGATATGATCCTCTAAAGATAGACAATGCGTGGTACGCACGTATCTGCATCATTGGTGTGTTCCGCATGCCATCTTCTAAAAATAGGTCTTCATGCTTAAAATCGGCTAAGTCCCGAATGTTGAACTTGCCCTCCGTGTACGGGTTCTTCTTGTCCCTCCATGCCCTTGATCCTAGCTTTCTCTCCCACGTAGACTTCTTGTGTGATCTCTAACAAGTATTCTCTTATCAACATTACCCCACACTAATCTCATTGTCATTTCGACAATGGGTATTTCAAAAAATGGAAGTAAAGAATAGAAGAATGCAAAGAATAAAAATTAAAGAATGTAGATAAATAAAGAAGTTTTATGAGGCTATAAATCATCCTCCTCTGTATCAGCTTAAAGGATCAACTTTAGATACTCCTCCTTTATTTCAGCCTCAAGGCTTTCCATTCAACGAGTGTTTGTTCTTCTTTTTATGGAATTTCCCGATAATGGACTCCAATTCATCCCTCGCATATATCTCTTTTTCATTCTACTGAGAACCAATACAACACTAGACATTGATGTCATTCTTCCTTCTAAAAGATCCATCTTATGTGTAATGAGCTTCCCAAACTCTTCCAACCAAGTATTATATGGCTCTTGTGCTACTACTATCGGGGCCTCACACTTCTACTTAACTATTGACAATATTTTTGTGTGGCCCAGTGTCTCATCCTTTATTGCTTTTTGGACCTCATTGTTTTCTTTCGGGGTCATTATATTGATAAGCGCCTCGGAGCTATGCATATACTCAAATCCTGGTCGATTTCATCAATACTTCTTATAGCACTTACAGTGACCCTTCATAAGATGAAATATTTCACATCACTGAGGCTTTCTCTCATTCTACCTCTTGCTCTAACTTCCTTGGCAATCTGTCATGCGTAGAGGTTCACCTTCAAGCACCAGGTCCACCAACTTTACTACATAGTCTATCACTAAGGGAAATGTCTACTGATGCCTTGGTCTCCCAGTGTGGCCTTGCTCTGATGACATCATCCCCAATCTCCTCTACGATGCTTTGATAAATGCTTCATTCTTCTTCTACATGAAGTCCCTCTCTTGTGTTATGCATGTTATCTCAACATACTTTGTCTTTAGCTCCTCACGTAGCACTCTGATTTTTGCACGTTTTTCCATGTTTCTTCTAGGAACTTCAGTAGAAACCTTTACCAATGCGTTGATAACTGCTCATCCGACATGACAATAGGATTTACCGTCATATGTCTAGATTGTGGTGCCTTCTTCAGTTGTTTCAAAACACATGACTCTTTATATACATCAAATTCAGGCTCATCCATATGGGTGTGCATTGACCATGATAGTTTCTTCCAAGTGCACACAGTCACCATATCCTCATCCATTAGCTCCTAGCCAAATAAATCCTTCTGTGCTATCATGCTCTGGAAGTGGCGCAGATAATTTTACCTGTGTCCTCTGCATACCCCATGGCTGGTGGAATGTGCTCTCCACTCATCCTCTTCAATCTAGGACCCTTGGGAATTATAGCTTCAAGGTTAGGAGCCTATCTTGTTACATCCTGAGTAGTCACATGCGCAGATTCGAGAGGTTTCCTTTTATTTTTCTTCTCCATCCTTCATCTCTTCATCTTTCTTCTCTTCCTCATTCTGTGGCTTGTCTTCTTACTCGAGTGGGGTAGGAGATGCACACTCGCTCTCTTCTGATTCCTCCACTTCTTTATCCAACTTCAACTTTCTTCTCTTCTTTGGTTTAGTGGTCTCCTTGTGTGGAGAGAGATGAGGTGATTTCCGTACCATTTGTGGGGTTCCACTTTGAGTCCTTGTGCATTTGAACACTTTCTTAAACCTATGCTCCCCGATCAACCTCTATATCATCCTATATGTCTGTCCTCGAGGTGGAGTGGCCACGTGCAAGTGAATCTTCTCTGTTATATGACTACTTTCTTCTATGCTCCAAGCCTCCACTATCTTCACGCTCCTCCTCTTCACCCTCTACTTCAACAACTTCTGTGGGCCTTTATGCCGGTATGTTTTCTATTGTGTGTTTACCCTTCGGTGGCCTTAGGAGCATGAATTCATTCTCTATATACTTATTTTTCTCCATCTTAGGCTTTAGCTAAAGATACACCAATGTTGCCCCTGCATCTGCTATAGCTATACTTATTGGCTTAATATTCAACACCTCGAAATGATCCTCTTGATGTATGAACTTCTTCCAGGATACACATGCTTCTTTCTCAACATATGGTATTCATAGTCTAGCTTATCTGCATTGAATACCAGTCGGTGCGTGTTTGTAAATATATGAACAAATACTTAGAAATACCTTGCAGTGAATGCATAAGGAAATTTACACCAAGGGCTCCAGACTCCATCTCTCATTGGGAAGCATGTGATGCAGAAATGCTGATATATAAAAACGAACTTGTTTCCCTACTACTGATGGTAGGTCCTTTGGGATGCACCACTCTTCTCCAAATGCCATGCGGAGCCTATCATACCATTTCTCCACCCTTTGCTTTACATCATCTATCATGGCCCCTTTACATAGGTACTTGTTGAACCTTTCAGCTAGTGACTTATTCTCCATGGGGTATTCCCATACCTTTTCCTTTGGCCCGTCTGGTACTCCAATTTCCATGAATACTAGTGATAGTAGAACAGCCCCAAAGCTGATCTTCCCTCCTGTGCGTGCTTCCTCAACTATTTGTTCTGCAATGTAGCCTACAATATTGTAGATTTCTCCTTCTAACATCTTACGTGCAACATGTAACCACATAGTATTTACCTATGACCACTACTCTTGATCATTCAACTTTGTAACAAGGTGTGTTACTGCTTGCTTGCATAGTTACAAAGTTCTTCAATTTTTCAATATCCATACCACATGGACCCTTTAAGTACTTGAACTCTTGTTTTTTCTTTAAGATCATGGCTTTTTCTGTGAGATCATTCTTTATGTCCTCTCCTATGGCCTTCAAACTTGTAATTGATGAGATAAGTGCATATGAGATTCTAACTCTGTGTCCTACAAAGTAAAAGAAGTCCTCATGCACTCTGCTCATGAGCCACTGATACAAGGGCTCATACTTCCCAAAATATGGAAGCTCATATAATTGGTAGACCCCAATTCTCTTCATAATCTTCTCACCTACATCATCATAAACTAGCATGTCATCCGTCGTATGCTTGTTCATCCTCGCAATGAGCAAAAAATCAAGCTTCTTCTTTTTCTCTATGGTCATGTGATTGTATTCACTCACTTTTCTCTTTCTAATAGGTGAATCCCATTCCTGGCTGATGATGACTCCTTGATATTGCATTTTTGAAAAATTGATTTCGGGTGCCATCTCTTCTTCCTCAATGACCACCTTCTTCTTTCCTTTTGCTCTCCTCTTCTGTTTGCCTTCTTGGGTGTCATTTTTACCTTACAAACATCTCCTCTTTTAACACCGCAATTTTCAAATCAAACCCTAGCTTAATTTAATCATTCCCTAGGTACAAACTTTGTGCCTGCCCCGACTCCTCTTTGTCTCCTGCTTTTTCTCAAACCCTTCACCACCAGGGGATGAAATATTATTTTTGCATGATTTTTTTATCACACTTGGTTTCACACCCTTCACACTTTAACCCAATCACTCGGATCTTCGCACTTAGCTCTTTCCTTAAATTCTCTTAGTCGTAATGGTAAAAATGAATCCGCATCCCATCCTTATATAATTTTTCAAATTTTGATGCATTTATTACTCCTTCACCTACTAAATATCCCCTCATTCATTGACCAAATTCATTTGTTTCAAGCGATACATCTTCGCAACCCAACTATAACCTTCTAGCACTCCTCCCTACCCTCCGGTGATAGACTTCTCTTCAACGCACACCCTTGTGCTCGAGTACCTCTTCACCGCACCTTCTCCTAGTAGTTATCATGGCCTCCTCTTACCTCGTGTTATACTATCCTTTCTTTCATTCATCTCTCTCCTTGGTCACTTTTGAGAAGAAATCTTCTTTTGACTTAAAGCACCCACGTAGTAGCTTATTCCTTTCACCTTTCAATTCTCACAGTCTTTTAGTTGGATAACTAAAACCACCCCACACTAAAGGTATGTGTATTCCTTTGCACATAAAAATGCTTCATATAGTAATTAGCTTCATGCGCACAAGTGCGCTTATTACACAAAACAACAACTAAATTGACAAATCATAAGGACAATGAAAGAAATAAAGAATGGAAACCTATTGTAAATGGCAATCTTTGCCTTATTAAAAACACCACGAAGACCTATTTATAGTAGGGATTCAGCCTAATCTCGTTAAAGTAACTAGGTAGTCATGTTCCATCAAGTGCTTCTAACTGGAAAGCACTTTGATTCAAGTATATAAGTGATGACATACGGCCCCAACCAATGTACTTTGATCTTTCCTAGATGGAACAAGAAAATTAGAGTCATAAAGAAGTACCATTTGTCCAATCTCAAACTTCTTATCCTTTATGTTTCGTCATGCCATGCCTTCTTCCTAGATTTTTCCTACTTCTGACTCCATCGTGCTATGGCTCGTCACTCATCCAGTTGAATAATTTTCTCAATACGCTCTTCTAAAGCTTGCTCTTTAGCTAGACCTCCAACGTGTACAATGCCCAAAGAAGGCAACATAAATTCTATAGGGAGAATGACTTGTGCAAAAACAATCGAAATGTTGTGGCTTTGTTCAATATCTTATAAGTTGTTCTATATGCCCAAAGAATAGTTGAAACGTTTTCATCCCAATCCTTTCTTCCAACATCACGAATTTTTTTAAAGTCTAGCTCAAAATCTTGTTCAAAGCCTCATAGTTCCATTTTTCGAGGATGGTAGGGTGTGGTTTTATGGTGTGCAACCATAAACTCATCTAATAGGATCCTAATTTTCTCATTCAAAAAGTGTGTACCCCTATCACTTGTCAAGCTTAAAGGACATCCATATCTTGTAATAACATTCTCCCATAGAAACCTAGTTGTAGCTGCTATATAGTCCTTCGTAAGTGGTGCTTCTACCAACCATGTGAGATAATCTATGCAAGTAATGATATAGACATGACCTAGTCTGTGTGCAGTGGTCAGTGAAATAGGTCCTACAAAGTCAATGGCCCATTTCTCAAATGGTTCAGCACTAGTAATTGGTATCAAAGGTATCTCATCTCTTTTCCCTAGTTTTCCTAGGTGACGACAATGATCACATGCCTTACAATATTATTTACAGTATTTATATAATGTCTCCCACCATAATCCAATAAGTAGGATCTTCTGGGCAATCACATCACCTGTATAATGGACTCCTACAATACCACCATGGGCCTCTTCCATAATATCTTTGTACTCATGCTCTAATACACAACGTTATAATACTTCATCTCTACCTAACTTGTAGAGGTCACCATTGATTAACATAAATGATGTCACACGTTTAGCAAGTTGTTTCTTTTCAAAATCCTTCATTCCTTCTAGTGCCATACCAATTCATAGAAAGTCAACAATGTATTCTAATTCCATGGGGCACACATTGTAACCTATATAATTGTGCATTTGGCATGGTTTTTCAATTGTCTATGCTTCCTCTCTAAGTTGATTCTGGATAAATGGTACGGTTCATAATTATTTTTCCCTAGCTTCACCACAACTGTGAAGTCAAACTATTGAAATAGGAGTACCCATCTGCATATTCACCCCTGTAAGATGGGCTTGTTTATCAACTACTTTAATGCCATGTGATCTATATAAAACACAAATGGTGTTGCTAACAAGTATTGTCGAAACTTTTACAATGCATAGATCATTGACAAAGCTTCACACTCTGTAGTTGTATAATTATGTTCAATAGGAGTCAACTTCCTACTAGTAAAACAAATTGGATGATCTATAATACCTTCACTAGGTTGAGCTAACACAAGCACTAATGGCCATGCCAGAGGTGTCCACATGCACATGAAATGGTTTATCCCATGAGGGAAAACATAGAATGGGCATGGTAGTAAGTTTCTCCTTTAATATCTCAAACGCATGTTGCTGCGGTTCTCCCCAATAAAATGTACCTTTCCCCTTTAGTAACTCTTCCAAGGGTGCACAAATTTGGCATACGCTTTGATGAATTTTCTATAATATCTTGTATGACATAAAAATCCACACACCTCACTTTGGTAGTAGGCACCTCAGGGCTAGAATGACTACAACCTTAGCTAGATCAACCAAAAAACCTTTCTTGTAGATTATATGTCCTAACAGTATTCCAAATGGTGTAACAAATATGCACTTCTTGATGTTCAAAGAGATACTTAGTTGTTTGCACCGTTCAAACATTAAGCACAGATTGTCATAATGATCTTTCACAAGACCATATATTGACCAATTGTCTAGGTAGATCTGTAAGAAGTTGTGATTAAAATCTTTGAATGCCTAAACAACTATGTGCGAGAATACAATAGGTGCATTTTTCAATCCAAAAGGCATCACAGTATAGGAAAAACTTCCCCATTTAGTAGTAAATGTTGTCTTTTCTTGATCCTTTTGAGCAATCCTAACCCGATGATACTTGGAAAACCCTTCTATAAAAGAGTCTATTTTTCACCCTACAACGCATTCTAGTATTTCCTTAGTAAATGATGTAGGGAATGGATCTATGACGCATGCAACATTCAGCTTCCTATAGTCCACACATATTCTTATTCATCCATCCTTTTTTATACCGATCACCATTGGACTAACCCAACTCGACTCATCAAGGGCTTGATAATTCCAGATTTAAACATTTTATCAATTTCTTCTTTTACCTTTTTATGCAAATTGGGGTTCATTCTATAAGGTCGCTTTCTAACTAGTTATGCACCTTCCGTAAGGTTTATCTTCATTTCCCAAGTGATTTATGCACGCCTTTAAGTTCATGATACCCTCAAGGGAATAAGTTCTGATAATCCCTGATTAACTCAATGATCTTTGTTACCTCCAAGTCTGACCAGTAGTCTCCAATGATGGCCTCCTTAGGTTCAGCCTCTGAACCTATATTCACCTTCTTTGTCTTCATGGGTTAGTGATAGGTATGAGTATCCTTGTTTATACAGTCTAAGACCTCGTGTAACCCTTGTGAATGTTTAATCTCCAGGTTCTCAACTTCCTCATCATCCACAATGTAAACCATATTTCCTTTCTCTTTCTCAAGGAAATCGCATTCAAGTATTATGGAGTAATTTTCTTCTTCCTGTTCAAAACATGCTCTGGACTCTGTCTCACCAAATAATTCCTGAATATGATCTTTTTCTTTTACACTATCTCCCATAGTTAAGTGCCTGAAAAAGTTTAATGCCTCTTCTATTGGAGGTTGGGAAGAAATGTAGTCAAAGGTATGGATCATTCCTGCAATGAAATTTTTCTAGTTTCCAGTCTCTCGATGTAGTTCTACGTATGCATACCATGCACGTGTGCATCCTTGTAGTGTAGAGTAAAATCTATGCACCCAGAGTGAATGTGGTAGTGATTCTTGTCCTGATGTCGAGATTCTCTCACACTGCTAAATGTAATGTTGAATAGGTTGATCACTATGATAAGTGTAAATCTACGTAGGTGCATTGTTCCTTACAAACCTAATAGATAGGGTGATCCCAATCTCTTCCCATTCTATAAGATTATCTTTGTGGACTACCCACCAATGCGTTGTTATCCCATACAAGGTATATACTAACATATCTCTTCTCTTAATTTGATATGTCCACTGTGTTTAAATGGATTTCAAAAACATAGGAAGATCTTCTGCCCCTGTATACCAAGGTAATGTGCTACCTATCCGTTGAACTGAACAAATTCCATTCTTGTGCACAACTATGATTTTGACCTTGCACCCTACTAGTTCCTATGTACCATGAGCCCAATTGTCACAAGCAATACTCATAGTATCACTAATAGAATGAGAATCCTCCCATTGTAGGATGCCTTCTTTTGATGGCTCATTGACCTCTGGTATTTGAATATTGTGTACATAAATTATGTTTAAGTCCTCCTCACTTAGAGACTCAACATATGGTGTAGACTTCCCATATGTTAAAGGTATCACAACCCTTTCCTCCTTGTTCTCAAATCTAATATACCCCTTATTGAATCTCAAGTCAGCATTATTCACATAACACCAAGGGCGTCCAAGCAAGGCTGGAAAATTGTTTGCTTCTGCATGTGCTAATGCCTCAAAATCCCTAGTGAACTTGGCCCTTTGTATGGTTATATATGCATCCTTCAAAACTCTTATAGGAGTGGCCTTAGTGCGGTTTACCATAAACAACACATTAGATGATGGCTGCAATGGAGGCCTCCCCATTTGTACCCATGCATCTAATGTAAGCACATTTACTTCCACACTGTATCTATCAAAATATTGCTCAACAACCATCCATCCACAATAGCATTCAGAGTAATTTCCTTGTCATATTCAATGCTATCAGGGGGAAGATTTACATGCGTAGGATCTATCATCCGGTCTCAATACTTGCACGTGGAGTGTTCCCTTTTAACCAACTACCTAATAGTGGGATGATGTTCTCCTAGTGCAAAATTTTACACACTTCTCTCGAGATAATCGATATCACTTGTCTCTAATGCTTTCTTCTACTCCTTTAAGTATTATATCTCTCCCTAAAGATTCCTTTGTACTTCCATGGTATCTGGTAAACTTTCTTTCGATGAGCGAGGATCTGGGTACCTTACATGCAAAACCTCCTCCTTGGTGATTGTAGACTTCTATTGTAATGCCTCTCTTATGTGTGTCACTTCATCTCATGTACTAATATTAACTATTAATACCTCATGTCCTTCTACTATCTTGGTCATCCACCATGATATCTATTGCACATTGGATTCTAACCATGCCGGTGCCTTTATTTTCTTTCTTATGCTACTTACTCATATGATCTAATAATTCTAGGCACTCTTCATAGCTATGGTTATTTTCGGAGAAAGAACATGTAATATTCTAAGGACATTCACACCTATAATGCAAGGATATCCGCATGTATAACGAGGTTCCATGATGGAACTCACCTCCTTCTCCACCATGGCCTCGTCCTCCATATCCACCATGATATCCACGTCCCCTTCCACTTTAATATCTTCTACTGTTGACCTCCTTCAAAACACCCCTCATTCCTATCTATTTTTCCATTACTACAATATGTGCCTCTAAGAATGGACTAATGCCAATGGTCAAATGCTACTCTTAGCCTTAGCACACAAAGTTGCTTCCAGTTCTTCATGTGGATCAATGTATGTCTTATGTGATGAAGTGCCCTTCTAAATGGTGTAATCAATCCTCCAACGATAAGGTGGTAATGTGCATGCTAGCTTGTGTGAATATCATAAGATAGCTTAGAGAGAAGTGTCTTAAAATGGGCATCATACTCACGTATACTCTCGTAGTGTATTGCCTTGCTAGATTGATATCCTTGAGAGCACTTATACTCTTCTATGCAAACTCAGGGATATGGAACTCTTTCAAGAAAGCATCATTCAATGCTACATAATCCATGCAAGTTTGATCAGGGTCAAACTTCCTTTACCAGTTGTGTGCATGTACCTATAATGTAGTAGAAAATTTACTTGCCTTACGCTCACCAGATGTGATCCCTTTACCCCACCACAAGATTTCACACATATGCACATGTTCGGTAGCATCCTCTATGCCTCTATACTCCAAATTATGTTTGAATAGTACTCATTGACCTTTCTTCCTCATTGACCTCTTGGTATTTGAATAGTGCGTACATAAATTATTTTTAAGTCCTCCTCACTTAGAGGCTCAACATATGGTTTAGACTTCCCATATGTTAAAGTTATCACAACCCTTTCCTCCTTATTCTCAAAGCTAATATACTCCTTATTGAATCTCAAGTCAGCATTATTCACATAACACCAAGGGCGTCTAAGCAAGGATGGAAAATTGTTTACTTTACATGTGCTAATAGCTCAAAATCCCAGTGAACTTGGCCCTTTGTATGGTTATAGATGCATTCTTCAAAACTCTTATGGGAGTGGCCTTAGTCTGGTTTACCATAAACAACTCATTAGATGATGGCTGTAATGGAGGCCTCCCCATTGGTACCCATACATCTAATGTAAGCACATTTACTTCCACACTGTATCTATTAAAATATTGCTCAACAACCATCCATCCACAATAGCATTGAGTAATTTCCTTGTCATATTCAATGCTATCAGGGGGAAGATTTACATGCAGGATCTTTTGTCTGTCTCAATACTGCGCACGTGAGTGTTCCTTTTAACCAACTTCCTAATAGTGGGATGATGTTCTCTGGTGCAACATTTTACACACTTCTCTCATATCATCGATATCAGTTTGGACTATCTCTTATGCTTTCTTCTACTCCTTTAAGTATTATATCTCTCCTAAATATTCCTTAGTACTTCCATGGTATCTGGTAAACTTCCTTCGATGAGCAGGATCGGGTACCTTGCATGCAAAACCTCCTCCTTGGTGATAGTAGGCTTTTGTTGCAATGCCTCTCTTCTTGCGCATGCCACTTCATCTCATGTACTAATCTTAACTATTAATTCCTTAGGTCCTTCTACTATCTTGGTCATCCATTGATGTCTACCACGTTTTGGATTCTAACCATCCCTGCCTTTGTTTTCTTTCTTATTTCGCTTTTACTCATATGCTCTAATAATTCTAGGCACTCTTCATAGCTATGGTTCTTTTCATAGAAAGAACATGCAATATTCGAGGACATTCACACCTATAGCGGTCAAGATATTTGCATGTATAACATGTTACATGAGGAAACTCACCTCCTCCTCCACCATGGCCTCGTCCTCCATATCCACCATGATATCCACGTCCCCTTCCACGACCTCCTTCAAAAACTCCTCATTCCTATCATAGTGCATTTGATTATGATCCCAATCTGGTGCTCATTCTTACCCTTACAATTATTTGTTATACTTGTTTTACATACCACAATGTCTATAGCATCCTAGATCTAACCAACCAACCGATAATCTTAAGTAGCATGGGTCGTGGAGCAGAAAATTTTGCAAAAGCATGATACATTCTTCCTTCTTATGCACTGTAACAAAGGACAATGACTAGCATCATGATTCAAATGATAGATCTCACAATTCAACAAAGTAATGAGTAGACATATCTACGAGGACAACTATCCTTAGTGTGATCTTTCACTTCACAATTTGTACACCAAATTCTATGAGTACGTTTCATGGGCTGAATTTGCTTTGATAGATTCTCTAACTATTTTTCTATTACTACAATTTGTGCCTCTAAGAATGGACTAATTCCAATGTCAATGCTCTCAACTACCTCAAAATGCAAAGTTGCTTCCAGTTCTTCACGTGGATCAATGTATGTCTTATGTTACAGGACCCTTCTAAATGGTGTAATCAATCCTCCAACAAACCATTGTGCATGATAGCTTGCATGAATATCATAAGATAGCTTAGATAGAAGTGTCTTAAAATGGGCATCACACTCATGTATACTCTCAGTAGTTCCTTGCTTGATATCCTTGAGAGAACTTATACTCTTCTACGCAAACTCAGGGATATGGAACTCTTTCAAGAAAGCATCCTTCAATGCTGCATAATCCACGCAAGTTTGATCAGGGTCAAACTTCCTGTACCAGCTATGTGCACGTCCCTATAATGTAGTAGCAAATTGACTTTCCTTACACCGAGCATACATGATCCCTTTAGCCCACCACAAGATTTCACACATGCACATGTTCAGGTAGCATCCTCTATTCCTCTATACTCCAAAATACGAAGAGACATTTCCATATAAATTTTTTTTGTTGTTTGCGGGCCTTGACCACCTAACCTCCATGAACCTCCACCAAATCTACGAACTAGAACCACCTATACCTCATGATCCTCCACTTGTAGCTAGAATAGGACCTGTAGATGTACTCCCTTGTGCTCTGACAAAGTAGTACTATACTAAACCCCTACAGTTTTTGAGGTAGTTCCACTTCTAGAGGTGAATCCAACATTCTACGCGCTCACATTATGTGGATGATGCACCTAAGAATGTTCCTCCAAATATCATTAAATTAATTTATCCTATCATTGATGTACTTGCTCCCTGACTTACTCCTGCTCTCCTACTTCCCAAGTTATCTTGTTGGTTACTTGTTGTACTAGATACTAGAAAACTAAGCACAAGGGCTAGGTCACTAGGTGGATTAAGATGTGCACCCACGGCCCAGGTAGTCTCTACTGGTGCACTTCTGTGTGAGGCCAAGGGGGATCTCTGTCATGTTTTCCAAGATGGGGGAGTTCTTGATGCACTAGCTCCACGTCTTCTGACATGAGCCATCTCTCTCCTCAATGCCATACTTTCTAACGGAACACTACTTATCTATCTCCCTTTCGCACACCTCATTATACTTAAGTCACCTCTCCTCTCTCTATGTTTCTACCGCTAGGTTTGCCATCTTTCACCAAACCTGTTCCTACCCTCACGCATGGTGAAGTTTAGTTAGCCATCGGTTTACTCTCCAAGTTCAAAGTTACCATCAAGATCTTGATCACCAGTGGAATACCATGTAGATATACTCCTCTATGATACCGCGAAAAACTAGAATTCAGCTACCTCTAGGAAATAATACGTTGAAATTAAATATTCTAGAATATAACTATTTAGAACACCATGAAACCATGTATCACAGAGTCTAGATCAAATCAGCATCATAAAGGGCCTGAAATTATTCCTATGTCCAGACAAGTGTGTGATACCTCTAATTCCATTGAGATGCATAAGCAGTAAGCCACTCGTATAGTTCTACTAGAAAGATAGTGAAAAAAGCTCTCATATAGGTTGTCATATAGATTATGTTCTACCTAAGTGCATGCATTAAACTCAGATCCATTGTTGAACCGCCATGCATATTCTTCCTCTAGATCATGTATCCACTCCTCAATACTTGCTAGAGTTAACCGAGTACGTCTTCATCATGAACCATCCTAAAAACAAATGAAAAAGAGGTCCTGGAAACGAAACCAATGATACAACCTAGAATTTACCAGATAACACCCTAGTCGCATTGGCACATCACTCAGCCTAGACTGAGTGCTCACCCAAAGCGTGTAAAGGTACTAGGTCCCTCTTTAGGCTTGTTGTAGTAGTAGGATGTTAGCGTGGTGAAGGAAGAAACATATACATCCATAACTAATACACCATTCTACCATGCATGCTACATTCAAATCTATGAAAGAACAATATTAAACTATAATCATGATTGAATCAATAACATGCACTACTTAATTAACACAGAATGGCACATGGATTCAGCCAATATCTTCCATCTATTAATAAACATAGAAGCTCCTTACAATAATGTCAATTTATACCAATGCACATATGGATCTGATATAGTAATCTAATCATATGTGCATACCTCTATACCTTCATACATTCATCTCTCCTTGTGTGTATCTGTATATTTTACTATGCACTTCATATCATATATATAGGGTGGGGACTTTCCCTTCACTACTTATCTATTCCAGAAATAGGCCGCATGCTATTAATAGCCACACATGTAAGTGTGTTATCTATAGACTTCTTACTATTAAGCTGAAGTGACAATCCTATTCTTAACTCACCTCCATGTAAAACAAGCTTCGATATGATCCTCTAAAGATAGAAAATGTGTGGTGCACATGTCTGCTGCGTCATTGGTGTGTTCCACACACCATCTTCTAACAATAGTTCTTCATGCTCGAAATTTTCTAATTCTGAATGTTAAACTTTCCCTCCATATGTGGGCTCTTCCTGTCCCTTCATGCCCTTGATCCTGGATTTCTCTGCCACACATACTTCTTATGTGATATCTAACAAGTATTCTCTTATCAATACTTCGATGGCTAAGAAACTTTATAAGTTTTCTATGAACTTGTCACATGAAACTCGCAGGAGGCTTTGGTGCATAAATTGTGAAGTAGAAGGACACACCAAGGATAGTTTCTCTTGGAAGTCATTGTGCACCATGTCATGGGGACTGTGAGATCTATCATGGGGACCATGATCTAAGTATATTCCCCTAGTTAAAACATGCACTCTATAAGAATATGTCTTTCTATTGTAATATTTGTACATCTACGTGACCCATGACAAAGGATCGGTGATAGACTAGATCCATGATGCAATTGATATTGGTGTATGTCAAATAAGTGTTGCAAACAACTCTAAGAATGAGGGCCATTAACATGAAGGTTGTTAAGATGGTGAAGGTAGGGGAAGAAGATTTTTCAGAGGATTCAAGGGTTGTGGTAGTCGCGCAGAGGAAGGAGTGAGTTTCCCCATGGAAATTTTTTTCAATTGTGGATCTACGGATCACTATAAGTGCGAGTGCCTAGCATTTCGAAATGCTCATGGTGTGGAAAGAAACATAAGTATGAAGAGTGCCTTGATCTATATGATCACATGATCTAAAATCATAAGAAGTAGTAAAAGGGCGTGGGTATGGTTAGTATCAAGCGTGTTGAACCCCTGTTCATTCCCGTGGTAGCATCTAATCTAGAGTTGGAACCTATATTAGTAACTACACGCACTGAAGCTACACGCACCAGATAAATGCCAAAGTAAATACCTCTCATTACAAGGGAAGAGGTGTTTCATGTAAAGTAACCTAATCCAAATTATCAGAAGGAAGTTTACTAGGAGACTATGGCGGTGGTTACAAATTTGCAAGGGGAGATCCAATACTTGAAATATCAGTCGCAAAAATTGGAACAAGAAAAGAATGTTGAGATCCCTCATAAGGATGTGGATGATGTCAAAGAGTTATGTAAGATGTTGCACCAAGAGAATATCATTCCTTATTTGGGAGAATGGTTGAGAGGAAAGGTACCATATGATGGGAATGAGTGTGATAGGTAGATCTTGCATGCTAATTTACCCCCTCATAGTCTGGATTATGACAAGGATATCACATTAAATGTGGTAGTTGATGGATGGATCTTAAGAAACATACTTATTGACACAGGTACAGAGGTAAATTTTCTTACTCTGGATGTGTGGAATCAGATGGGAAGGCCACCATTGCAGCCATCTTCCAATGTGTTGTACATGGAAAATAGGACTAAGGCTATGCCCATCGGAGTCTTGAAGGATGCTTCCATAACCATTCAAGGAGCCAAGTTCACTAGGTACTTTGAATGTTTGGCACTTGTCGAGGCACATATATTTCTTGCATTACTTGGGTGCCCTCAGTATTATGCTAATAATGCAGATTTGTGCTTCAACAAGGGGTATATAAGATTTGAGAACAAGGAGTGTATGATTATTCCACTCACGAAGGGATATTTGCACCTTATGTCAAGTTTTTGGGGAAGAATACAGTAATATAATTTATGTGTGTACCATAAGAGACCTAGGGATTACTCATCCATCAAAAGAAGGAGCCATTTAGTGGGATGATGCTCAGTCTATAAGTTATACAACTAGCGTTACATGTGATAATTGGGAACATGGAACTTATGAGTTTTTTGGAAGGGAATCAAGAGGCACTTTGAATTGTGTTGTTAAGGCATGTTCATTCAAATGCCTAGGAAGAAGGAAGTTACCTAGCTACATAAGATAAGGTATCCCTGATTTCTTCTTACGCGCTATGGAATTCAAAGAGACGTATTAAGTACAAAGGAGGAAAATGCTTGTTTATACCTTGATGGGACATCAATGCGTTGGTGGGTGACTCATCAAGAAAATACTCTAGAGTGGCGTGAAGTGAGGATCACATTTTTTCATATTTCTCTAAAGAAATGCCCCTAAAAGGATACATGTCTATCATGGGAGAGATTCGACATTGTTTCACGTTCAAGAATGTGAGAGAACATGGAGGGAAGGCATGGAAGCTTTACCAAGGTGCATAAGTTCTATTCCACCTTATAGGGTTGTGTATGCACTAGGTATGTCTACTCGAGCTACGTCATCAAAAAGGGAATTGGAAAGAGTTGACGGAAGGTATTATTCAAATTTTTGAGTATATATCCTTTACACCATTAGTGAATGAGGCATTACACATAGTCAAGTTCCTTACTCTGGGGGATAGTTCCAAGGCCAAGGACCTCATTGTTGATTTACTAGGAGAACCTGAATTGGGGCACACTTTGTGGAGGAAGAAGCAGATGAAGTATAATTTGAAAGCACCTTTTGGAGAAAGAAAAAGGGAAAATGGTGTACCTGATAGGAGATGAAGAAATAGAGAACCTAGATGTTGATCATACAAAAGGTACACATGATGTTGTGGATAGTATGGATGAGAAAGTGCTCTCTTGCCAAGAGCCCTTGAAAATAAAGAAGTTCAACATTGGTACAGAGGTGAAACCAAAAGAAGTAATAATTGGTGATTATTAGACGAGGCCATGAGGTCTCAAAGACAATTAAACTATTGTGACTTCCAGGATTTATTTCCATATGTGTACCATGAATGGAAAGGAGTACATCAATCTTTGGGAGAAATTCATATCAAGTTGAATGAGGGTACGTGCACGATTACAAAGAGACCTTATAGGATGAATCTTAATTTATGTGTAAAAGTTAAATAAGAGATTGATAAGATTTTGGAATCTTGGATCGTTGAAGCTATTCAAGAATTTGAATGGGTAAACCCAATGGTGATTAGTATTAAGATGGATGGGAGGATAATGATATGTGTAGACTATAGATATTTGAATGCTACATGTGTCATTGATAATTTTTCGACCTTGTTTAGTGCGGATATTTTGGAAGGTGTCGAGGAACATGAAATCTATTCCTTTACGGATGGATTCTTAGGCTATAACCAAGTAAGGATTGCAAAGGAGGACCAGGAAAATAATACTTTCACCATTGAATGGGAAAATTTTTATTATACGGTTATGCCTTTTGGACTTAAGAACGTGCATGTTGTATTCTCGTGCATTGTGGTACATGCATTTCAAGACTTTATTCATAAATTTTTACAATTTTATCTGGATGATTGGATAGTGTATGGATTGGTCAAGGACCACTGTGACAATTTAATTTTTATGTTTGAGAGATATAGGTAGTTAATTATCTCTATACATATTAAGAAATGTGTCTTTGATACTCCTTTTGGTACACTGCTAGGTCATATTATTTGCAAGGAAGGCTTATTGGTAGATCCTGCCAAATTTGTTGTTATCCCGGTATTGGAGGAGTCTACCACCCAAATTGTGGTGTGCACATTCTTAGGGCATACATGTTACTATAGAAAATTCATCAAAGGATTTTGTACCATTAGAGGAGTTGTTGAAACATAAGAGTAAATTCTCTTGGGGTAAGGTGCAACAAATGACTTTTGACACATTGAATGGAGAAACTTACTACTGTTAGGATAAGACCTTTCATTTGCATGTGGATGCATCAGGTATGGAAATTGGAGAAAATCTAGCACAACCAAGAGATGTGATTAATGATCACCCTTTGTGTTTTGCAAGCAGGAAGTTAACTCCAACTGGGAAAAATTATACCCCAACAGAGCGCGAAGCATTGTCTATGATTTATGTATTGCATAAGTTTAGGCAGTACTTGTTGGATACCCCATTTATCTTTTACACAAATCAAATGAAACTTATGTATTTAGTAAAAAATCTCATGTTTTAAGGGTACATATACCATTGGGTCTTGTTATTTCAGGAGTTTGACTTTTCAGTTGTAGTGAAACCAAGAAAGTGTAATTCAGACCTAACCATCTTTCAAGAATTGATTCAGGTGAGGACATGCAAAGCATTGAATACACAATGTCAGATGCATAGTAGTTCAGATTACAATGTGTACCCATTATATTTTTACTAACAGGTGTGGCGCCTGATGGAATGAAGAGTACAGATAAAAAATAGCTTACAATATGCATCGTGCCCTACATATTGATAAGCATATATCTATACAAACTTGGTCGGGATGATGTGTTGCACCATTGTGTAGTAGAACATGAGTGTGTATGAATTATGGAGGAAACTCATGGACAGATTTTTAATGGACATAATACAAGTTAGGCCACCACGTGTAAAATTCTAAAGGATGGTTTGTGGTGGGAGACATTATACAAGGATTGTACAGAATATACCAAGGGATATGATCATTTCCAGTGCCTTGGATATCCTAGGCATAAGGATGAAATGTTGTTGATGCCTATATAAAGTACGAAACCATTTGAAAAATAGGAAATTGACTTCATAGGACCTCTTTCCTCACCAACGCGTAGGACAAGCTTGCACTACATCATTACTTGTATAGATTATCTTACCAGTGGGTGGAGGTAGCACCAACAAAGGATTGCACTACAACTATTACAGCAAGGTTCCTTTGGGAGAATATAATAAGCAGGTATAGATGTCTGTTGAGTCTAACAAGTGATAGGGGCACTCATTTCTTGAATGAGACTGTTAGGATATTATTGGTAGAATTTATGGTATCCCATCATAAGACTACACCCTATCACCCTCAAGCTAATGGAATTGTTGAGGATTTCAACAAGACTCTAAACCACACATTGAAAAAGATCTATGACATTACAAGGAAGGATTGGGATGATAAAATTTTTGTTGTACTCTTGTCATATGGGACTACCTACAAGAGGTTGAACAAAGCCACACCCTTTCAATTAGTGTTTGGCACATAAGCTATTTTACCAGCTTGAATTTATGTTACAATCCGTGTATATTATGCATGCAGGAGGATTGATAGATGAGCAAGAACTTGAGGAGAAGATAGATAGATTGATGTAATTGGATGAGAAGCTTGTCATAGCCTCGATAGATCCAGAAGACAGAGAAAGCGAGACAAAAGGCCTGACATGATCGGCACATTAAAAACAAGAAGTTGGAGGTGGGACAGATGGTCCTTCTATATGATTCCAAGTTTTTGTGCCACCTAGGAAGTTCCAAGTGCATTGGTTGGGACCATATATCGTCACCTACATACTTGACTTAGGTGCTTGCCACCTAAAAGGTTTGGATGGAACACGATTTCCTAGTTTCTTTAACGGGATTAGGTTGAAGCCCTACTATAAATATTTTTTCTTAGTATTTCTAATAATGTAGTCTTGTCAATTAGCTTAGCATTTCTGTAAAGCATTTTCCTTTATATGTGTTTCCTTTCGTTGTTATGCTTTGTCATTTCAGTTTAGTGTTGTGTCATGTGATGGTGTGCGTAGCTAATTACATTTTAAGTGATTCCATTATGCAATGGACTGTGCATACCTTTAGTGTGGGGTGGATTGGCATATAAATTTGGAAATGGTTGGAAAATTTTTAAGGAGGTTGGATTGATGGAAAACCCATTCTGGGATGATGAGCACAAAGGTAGAAGAAGGATCTAGGGGTATATAAGGTGTTCTAGGTTTGTGTTGTAGTAGAGGTGTTTTGTGAAGAGTGAATGGATTAAAGACCACACTGGAAAGAAATAAAGATCACGCAGTGTAACATGAGGTAGGTAGTGACATGAGAAATTTATTGGTGGATAGTTCTCGGGTTGTGTACTTCGGCGGACGAGGTGCACGAAGGACGTATGTGGTGGAAAATTTGTATTGGAGTGCTAGAAGGTTATGACTACAACATGTGAGGTGAGGTCGCAGATGTTTTATTAAGTGGAAAAATTACTTTATTATAAAGTAACTTTAAAACGCGTGGGTCAAAGACATTGAGGTTATGAAAAATTATAAATAGGGGGTAAGGGTAGTCATTTTAAACTACCTTGCCCTTCAAAAAAATTTGTACTCCTGAGCTATTGAAGTGTGACGAGGGTTTGATATAGACGCGAAGGAATTTTATGAACCAGTGGCATTTTACAAATTGTCAAAAAATCTTGCAGTGTAGCAAGGGGAAAAGAAAGTAGTAGGGAAGAAAAGGGTTGCATAGAAGTGAAGCTATTGAGGTCAACGAGCTCAGGTAGACAGGGAAGAACTTGAAACACCTAGGGCATGGAGTAAAGAAATAGAAATGGAACCAAAGAAAGCATGAACTAAGAAAACGATGGTGGAAAATGATGAACCTCTTGAGGTTTACTTGGAAATGCACAGTACCCCGGGCATGATTAAGGTAGAAAAGTGGAGTTCAAAGTTGTATAAATGCAAGATCAGTGAATTCAACCATAGAATGGATGAACATGATAAGTCAATGCGGGTGGATTTAGTCAAGGATGTTCTAGGGGTAGATAAGCTCAGAAACCCTAGGGTGGACGACTCAGTGCAACAATAGTTTTAGAAGATCGAGGTTTTGCAGCTTTGGGAGCTGCCCTTCATCACTAAACCTCCCCCTCTTTTCCGATGGTTAATGTTGGTGCATGAAAAAAATTCTATTTTGTGGAGAGGAGAATAAAGATTACGAGCCAATTGATTAGAAGTGTAACATGCCTACAAAACTGCTTGGTGAGGACATAACACTCGACTTAGGTGTCACTGCAAAAATTGAGGAAGTGGCAAAGAAATTAAACTATGAGATGGGAGGAAGGGCACGATTTATTTCGACCCATCGACCCGATGTTGAGGGTCAATACCTGACTCATCAGCTATAAGTTGGGCACATCTAAACAATGGACAAATATAAACAAAATATTCATGTACATTGCATATAGGGTATCCAAGCAAGCGCACTACAACTTTGCACAATTTATTGCAAATAGTATCATTGAGGAGGCACGAGTGCAGAATGAGGTTGGATCCAAGATCACATGGGGATATATATTGTTGCTAATTATATTATGGGAAATTGGTGTCCCTAATGGGCCAAATGGAAATATATGGGTTCACCCACCAACACACCCGTCTCCCGCATTATAATTTTTGTAATCTACCTACGATGGCACCATCATGAATACCTACAAGGCTCAAATGAATCAATGGTATGAATGAATGTATGAGGCCTTTGATATTGAGTGGAACATCCCACATGAGCTGCCATAAGTTTTGGGGACTAGGTGAAGTTTCAGTTACACAACACTTCATCTTGGTGAAGTTTATGATGGCCAAAGGAGAAATGGGGTCGTGGTGCAAACTCTCATTTGCATTCACTGCTAAATATATAAAAAGGTGCCATCAACCATTAAAGGACACACATAAAATAAATTTTCATGCCGACAAGATGGACACTCATGTCCACACCCTTCGAGAAAACTTTAATTATGGCACGAGGTTGGCGGATGAAGATATTATGGATCTAGACTTTATAGATCTACATCTGCAAATCAATGTTACCATCAAGGGTTTCTTCCATCATGTATTTTTGCATCTGTGCCTTAAGACACAGGGAGGAGTTGAGGTGGAGGTTATAGAATCAACCTTTCAAAAGCTAAGAGAAACACCAATCCCACCTATAAAAGTGCTCTATGCAGAGAATTAGAAGAAGAAGAAGGAAGTGAGGATAAATTGGAAACTTCTAGGAAGATGAAGTATTATACATGCGGGAGTAGCACTAAGGGCATGGGTACATCATAGTAAGGCAAAATTGAGGCTTCACGGTTAGAGTGTGAGGAAGATAAATAGTCAAAATGGGAAGAGCCAGAACAGAAAAAGCACAAAGTACACAATGTCTCTAGTTTTGCGATGGAGACCGATCACACAAATTTCAGGGAGTAACTCAAGGAAGAACTCGAGGAGGAGAAGAAGAGAAGGAATGAGGCAGAGGATAAGATAATGGCTGATGCACACGCCAAAGAGAAATCACATTCCATGGAGGAACTTGTGAAAATTCCAACATGAGAGACTTCACCTATCCATCCCACCAAAGATGGGAAATAAAAATAAAGGAGACTCCATTTTTATCAAATAGGAAAAGGGGATCCCTACAGAACAAGTACCCCAAGGAAGCAATGCTCAAAGTACAAGGCAAAGAGAAAGAAGCGAACACCTATGTCCCCTCATATGGAATTCATGGATAATCCCACAAAGGTATTGTGTGCAAGGTTCCATAAGAACCTTGCCCCGGATAAACTACATGTTTGGGATCTATTGGACCAAGATGGGGGTGTGACAAGGATGAAGAAGATGATAAGATGGAATTTTCATTGTCATGTAGAGGAGCCTAAATTTGAGGTCAACAATCATGTGGTCAAGACCATTCAATTAAAGAATAAAGAAGGAGAAACATACAAAGTGGTGGATCCAAGCCACCTCACTAATGAGAAGACATGTAACGCACTACAGAAGATGTCTTCAAAGGTGATAAGGTGGAGTTTGGATGTGGCGGCAATCTGTTCAAATTTTTTTATAACCAAGAAATAAAAATAAAAGGAGATAGAGTGACTGCTCTATAGGTTGAAGGGTGAGCAAGCATAGACTAAGGAGGTATATGATCGAGTTGACGCCTTGGTCAAGAAGGTTGTCATACAATGTCCGACACTACTTGAGCCAAGATAGGACAAATTTTGGTGATGAAATGGAATATTTATAAGATATGGTGGAGATTTTTTTAACCAATGTCAAGAATGGTAGGAGACCGCACTGCAGAGAAGCTCACCAAACTAAATGAAAAAAACAAGGTTGATGTTGAGTCCCGGGTTATAGAGTTGGAGAACTTTCTCACTCAACTCAAGGAGGAAATATTTTAGCGAGACGTGGGTTTCAACAGTTCTTGCTGAAAGTGAGAGGCCATTGTTGATATGTAAGTAGTCAATGAAGAGGCCATTTTTAAGGACATACTTGTAGAAGGTCCCAATGAACAAGAATGAGCATGCCCAATTGATCATGACGCAATAGTGTAGAGGGAAGAAATTAATAACAAGCACAAAAACTAGAATTTTAGATTGGTGAACTCCAGGACTCTATCATATAACGTATGGATGAGTTTGAGGGTGTCTGTGAAGTGGTGGTGGTCATGAATGAGCTCAAAGGGAAGGTTGAATAAATCATGCGATCAAATATCCAAAGATGGTATGAGAGGCTTTGGGAAAATATTTATCAGAAGTCAAAGGATGGAAGATGTTGAAGGATGAGATGGATGTAGAGTTTCCCAAACTTCTCCAAATTAGCCACTTAGTTGGTTGAGTCGTACACCATTTTTTTCATAGAAAATTTTTGGGTTGATGGAGTTTTGTTCGGTGAGTGCAGTGCGATTTGTCGTGGGTGGAAATCAACCTAGTGTGGGCTAATGTTTGGCCCTTAAGGATTCTAGGCACCGAAGGGATGGAATATTTTGTCACACACAAGTAAGGCAAAAAGGCGTGCATAGAATTTACTTTGGGAAATTGCAGAGGTTCACACCCAAGTAGAAAAGACTCAAGACTTAACCACCATTTGGATAATGGTTAATGTTGTGATAAAGGAACACGTGGAGATGCGACCAAAATTGGTTATGGATAAGATTAAGACATGGAGACTTGCAGCTCAAGGAAATCATATTCCAGGATATGGTTATCATGATGGGATTAAGAGTTGTAAAGTAGAGTTAGTTATGGATTAGTTGACACTTGCATGTTGAGGATACTTGAGTATGGAAAGACATGATGTCATTTGGAAGGAGGTTCACTTTGAGTGATGAGTTGGTGGTAAGGGAGTATTCCTTAGAGTCCCATGTTATGTATTGATTTTCATCGCAAAATGTAAAGGGGGAATGTCAGAGAAAATGGTGTATGTGTAGAAGGTAGAGAGAGCTAGGGGAGATATGTGTGATCATTGTTGTAACTTCAAGTAGTGGAGCCATTAGAAGATAATATTGAAACTATGTTGATGTATCTGGTCCATTTATGGAACTCTTGATGTATTTGGCTACTGTAAACATTTGTGAATGAATATAATGGTGTTGTTTTGAATATCTATGTTAGGGGTTCAAACCCTTGTGTTATTTATATTACTCATGGGTCAGATCTGATTTATTTATCGTTGAGATAATTTTTTTGTTCTTTTTATGGTGCATCTGTGCTTGGATTTAGTTTCCTTATCTTTGTTATATATAATGTATGCATTTATGTCTATGCATTATACCTCCATTAATGGTAATAATTATTGCAAATCTCAATTAAAGGAGGGGATTGATGCCTCCATGCGCCTCGGGTGAGTGCCTAGTTCATGCTGGGTGATATGCCAATGCACCTAGGAATTAAAGGGTTGGTAAAAGTGACTATAGAAGGGGTTCTAGACAATATTCCCAAAGATACAAATGGATAAGGATGACACCTGAAACAATGGGCATGCACCATAGACCAAATTACATACAATTTACCATCCCTGAAATAAACACAACAATAGTTAAACCCCTGGAATGGAAATATGGATATGCACAAAACACCTATTAGTGCTTTGAGAGGAAAGAGGAAACAATAAATGCATGCAAGGATAGAATAATTAACACTAACGTAATATTATTGGTCCATGGAAATGCACAATACATCATATGTAGGTAGAGGAAATATTTCCATTACACTATTCAAGTGAAGGCTTGAAGCCCCAAAATTCGCAACATTCCAGCTATGGAGAAAAGGGGAGCATGGGGTGGAAAAATGTCTAATTGTTTGTAAATTTGCACCCCCTTACAATTTATAGAAGAAAAATGCATGAGGGAGAATAATTTTAGATTTCTAGGCATGATATCACCCACAAAGGGCACCATGCTTACTTACATCATCCCATGGGGGCCTATCGATGCCCATGATTTCTATACTCTACCATGTGTATAGAAAAAGGGTGCCCATACTTCATAATGGCTTCCCTACCTACTCTCTAACTATTCATGACTGGGAGAGTCTCTACACTTTTCAGTACCAAATTCCCCAAATTTCATTTTTATGGTTCCATCTTGTAGGTATCTCGAATCCCCTTTTGGATTACTATAAATTTATAAAAACCATATAAGCAGAGCTAAGGTTATATTGATTTTAGTAAAGGGGTTTTTTTCCATTCAAAGCTTTATACATTTGGGTTGGGTGAGTAGCTCGCCAAGCTTCTTCACGTGCTTGATGGTTAACTCCACTAGTTTGTTCATGGTGGGTTCTTGTTATCCCGTAAAATTGACAAGGGCAATTTTACCGATAACCATACCGAAAAATTTTGTTTCGATCCCTCGTTAGGGATCCTTCGCGTTCGAAACGTCGTAAAATCCCTTCCCGGGAAATTTAGTTTTCGAACTTAGTCTTTTTGAGCCTTTTTTTTTTGGCTGGGCGCATGGATTTTCCTTGTAACACCAAGTTTCAGTGCGCCCCCTTAAAAAGCCTTTGGCGCATGGTTTTCCATGTTAACACGCTTTTCGGTGCGCCAAAGGGCGCACATAATCTATATGCAACACCAAGTTTTGGTGCGCCAAAGGGCACACATAACTTCGTGTCATGCATATGGTGCGCCAAAGGCGCGCTCATTCTTCTGTTGTCAATTCCTTCCATGCGCCAAACGGCGCACGCTTTCCCCTGTCGACAGCAGTTTCCATGCGCCATTTCAAAAGGTTGGTGGCGCATTAATGACAGGTTTTTCCTATAAATATCCGTGCGCGCCCATGTCATTTTCATTCCTTTTTATCAAAGCACGTGATCGCTCTGGATTTGTCAGCTCTGCTCTGTCGTTGTCGCCCTGTGGACCCGCTTTCGATTTTTCATATATATTTGAGGTAAGAGGTTCTCCCTCGTTTTCATTGAGTGCTTTCATGTGTTTGATCTGCTTTCTGTTGGTATGCATGGTCTGTGTTTGGTCTGCTAGTCTGTGTTTAAATGAAATGTGTTTAAGCCTTTTCCCCTGTGCTGTCCTGATCGTTTTCTTCTGTTCCTCTTCCTCTCCCTCCCTCTTTCCGGATCTGCTGGAAAAGGAGTCGTTTTGTAACTGGCTTGGTCTATTAAAAGTTTTTTGTAAAACCTTACTTGTCCAAGTAATTTTTGAAGTGGAAGAGAGGAATAAAGAAGAGATTTGAAGTAGTTTATTTCCATAGGCGCACCGGCGCGCCTTGTAACAATAAAAACAGTCGCGCCCCTCGGCGCACCTACCCGCCATGCAACATGCTCAAGATCCGCGCCAATGGCGCACCCTGCCATCCTGCTGCAAGTTTGAATCCCGCGCCTCCTTAAAAGCCTTTGGCGCACCCTTTATCCATGCTGCATAATGTTTCCATGCGCCAAAGGCGCACCCAGTTTCGATGCAACACAAGCCTTATTCGCGCAAATATAAAGATTACATAGGCGCGGGCGCACCCTCCATTGCAGTAACATGATGTTGTGTAAACCCTCCATGCGCCGCGCCATATTCCTTTGGCGCATCATTTGTCCATGTTACACAATCTTCCCATGCGCCATAGGGCGCACCGAACCCCAATGTAACACGCACTTCCCGTGCGCCCTTCTATAAAATGCAACCTGTTTCCTCCATGCGCCATGCGCCTTTGGCGCCAGTTTAACCTCTGCGACATTCCTTTTCTGTGCGCCTTATCTATTTGGCCTGTAACATACATTTTTCATGCGCCCTGAGCCTTATAATCTCTAACTCTTTCCTCTGCTTGCATTCCAATGGAAGATCAAATTTCTAATTCAACCTTTTTGGATTGGGTCTCTCTTCTTCTTCATGCAGATCAGCAACTGAGTTCGAAAGAACACATGTCTACGTCAAGCAAGAAACCCACCAAAACAAGAGGAAAGGCTAAACTGACAGAAGAAGAGATGAAATACAAATATCAAAGGGTCAGAATGCCCGAATCACAGGCTGAGTGCAGTATGGATGTCAGAGACTCAGAATTGGGTCACATTGACATGGATGAGTTCTGGGTTAGAACTCAGAAGGTTACAAGAAGTCCATGGATGGACAAGCTAATAGGCAGTGCCCTGCACTTTGCCGGAGGAATCCCTGTCAGCGCTGTGAACAATGAGTTCATGATGGTAGTTGCGCAATCTTTCAACAAGGACACAAGATGTGTCGAGAACAGCAAGGGCGAGGTAGTCATAAACCTCACTGCCCGTCATTTTGAGTTGATGCTTGGCATCCCTCACCACCGGAACTACGTGGCTGTTAGCCAACAGGAATGCATCAAGGCCTGGGAAGACAACGAGGGCCAGTGCATGCAGTTGATGAATGAGGTCTACCTAAAGAATAAGAAGGTAGTGACCCGGTGGCCTCAGACTATCCACCGAAGTGATTTCTCAGAGGAACTCAGTGATTCTATCACCTTCCTGAGCAGAGTCTTCGGGCTTTCAGATGCCCACTATTTCCATAAGTGGATGCTGCGGTACCTAGAAACAATGAATAAGAATTTTCCCGATCAGCGCTTTTGCTGGGGTGAAATAATCAGCAGCACCATCTCTGAGCAGCTACAACAGTTCGCCACAACGGGAGTGTTCCATATGAACTCCTATGTAGTCTATGCTGCAGCGTCAGCAAGGGATTATCCGGGGCTGAACCGAAGTGGAGTATGGCCTCAGGCCAAGATATTTGATTACTATCCAGAGCTGAGGCTGGAGAATAGCATCCAACATTTCGCAAAAGTTAACGATGCATTCTTCTATCATGTCATCTGCCTACTGAGGCCGAACATGACTCATAGCCGGACAACCAAGAACATAGTGGCAGTCACAGAGAAATGGGGGGCCCTGTTCACCCAATTTCCCACGTTCACCTATCTAAGGGCTGTCAACTTTTTGGGAGAGCCAACCAGGCTACCGAGGTATGCTGGACCAAGGCTGATTCTACTGGAGTTATCAAGGCAGCTGGTCACATACCATGAGAAGTGCCTCAAAAGAAAGAAGGGCGGAACTCCTTTCCCCCTCACAGTGGGCCGGTACACATGCTCCTCCTATCACAAGGCGAAGGAAATGTTCGCAGAGCTGGAGTTGCTAAACTTGAAACATGACTTCCCAGCCAGGCCTACCTTCGATCCTAGGAGCTGCCTGCCAAGGGCTAAGCTTGATCCGATCCACGTCCCTCAAATTGAGGATATTTACATTGACGTTCTCCATGAGGTGGAACTCAGAAGAAAGGATCACTCTCGCTTGGCATTAACGGAAATCATCCAATACGGAGTGGCCATTGTCCCCAAAGGCTTCCAAACCACGGAAGACGAAGTAGACAAAGTGTATAATGACACAGAAGGGGATGATTGGCCCTTCCCGGACATTGACAGAAGCAAGGCTCCTCAAACAATTGAGGAGAGGGTCAAGGAGACTATGCGGAGAACAGAGCATTGGTGCCGCATGAACGGACTAATCTACCTCGGGGTAGATTTCACAACTTCCCCTTTGGGCAACGCACCTCCAAGGTCAAAGAAGCTGCTGAAAGGCAAAGGTGCCGAAGGTGAACCTAGCACCATTCAGGAGGAAGCCCCTGAAAGTCCTCTTCCTTCAGAGCCTGAACAAGTAATAACTCTGGATTCGCCAGAGAAAGAATTGACAGAGGATAGTCCTATACGCCCATCCACCCAGGATGTCGGCGTCGCTACAACTTCAGAGGTCCCTTCTATCCCTTCTTCTTCTCTTCCTTCCCCTCCTCGAGTGACTCAAGCGACCACTCCTTTGGTTGTGTCCTCTGCCCCTTCTTCTACTCTTTCCCCCGCCTCTTCATCTATCTTCTCCTCCCTCGCTGATTTGTCTTCTTCCATTTCTTCCCTCATCTCCGAGCTCCCTTCCCTTCCTATGTCTTCTGCGGTTGCGGTTTCCCTTCCTCCCGTGGGCACTTCCTCGGCTATTCTTTCGATGCCGCCGCCGCGTGTCTCCACGTTTTTCCCCTCTTCTACCGTTGCTGCCTCCCCCTCTGTCTCTGGTCCTTCTTCTATAGGACCAGCTTGGATCTCTCAAAGAATGAGCCTAAAAAGGAAAGTCCCCATCGCTCCGATGGACTTTTCGGTCATTCCGGCTAAAGGAGTAAAGAAGCACAAGCCGGTTACACGCTTCTCGAAGAGCGCTGCAGGTGAGAGAGTCATGGAAATAGCATACCCCAACCCCCTCAAAGAGAAAGAAGATCTGTCTCCGACAGATTTCACCGTGACCCAAGTCACAATGGGGACATCCTCAGAAAGTCTCCAGGGGGAAGCTCTTTCCGCAGTGGATGCACTCTGCAAGAAGCTTCAGGAAACGAAAGAGGAAAAAAGGCTACTGAAGGAGCAGAACAAGTATCTGCTTCAAGCCTTACAGAAGATGGGAAGTGCACCTCCCACAACTGCCGCCGAAACTCCTGAGCTGCTCAGTCAGGAGAAGATCAATGAATATTCAAAGATTGGTGAGCAGGGCATGGCCGTTTCTGCTTGGAGGAGCCAAATCCTCAAGGATAGTGAAAGAGTAATCGCCAAGTATATCAGTTTATACCTAAACATCGAGAAGGCGAATAAGGAACTCCAAGCATTAGCGGGTCCGATATCAGAAGAGTTAGAACATGCTAGACTCCAGCACGAGACATTCCAACAAATGTTCGACTGTTCAGTCGAAGATCTGGTCAAGTTCGGAGTCTTCGGCCATCCAAGGGCCCTCAACAAAACTATGTCCACTTTGGACTATCAGATAGATCAGCTGGAATTTGTTTTAGAAAAGATAGACAAGGTAAAGGAAGAGGCCCTGGATGCAATGCATCAAATGGAGAAAATTGTCCTCGCCATGAATCCAGGGTTGCTCACTCCTTCCCTTACCTTGAGATCAGCTGATGACACTATCCGGATCTTCAAAGAGATAGCTTCTCAAGGGACAGGGCCAGAGGTCACATTCGACACTGAATCTATCAACAACCTACTTGGCTGTAGGGACTTCATCGGGTTCCTTATCGAGGCGGAGAAAGATTATTCCAAACTCCCGGAAAAGCTCATAGACGAGCGGGAGACTTGCGAAGCAATCAGTGAACGGCACAAGGATCCATCACAGGATCAATTTGGGCCAATGATCAGCAAGTTTTTGGAATACCGCGCTCAGTTCCACATATCATCACCGAGCAAAGACATCGTAAAGCAGAAACCCCTTTTCGACGCAGCAGGATGATGATGATGAGTAGCTTCTTCTTCTTCTTCTTCTTCTTCTTCTTCTCTCTATTCTCCGACTTTCTTTTCGAAATGTCTAAAAGTGTGTTGGCACAAATAATGACATCATCCATGTTGCATCATGGGATGATGTCATCCACCAAGTTGTCAAAGTCAACATGACTTTTAGATATTTTGTAAATATCTTTGTAAATAAGTGGTTGGCTCCTTTTTGCCTTCTCTCTCCCTCATCTTCTATAAATATGAGAATACTTGTTGTATTCAGGTGAACATTTTTTAGATAGAAATAGAAGTGAGGAGAGAAAGACTTTGAGCTTTCTTGTAACAGAAAAGAACAGTAATACAATTATTCAGACTTTGTGCTCAATAGCTGTGTTATACATTAGATCTTTCTTACGTTAGATCTGTATGTGTTTAATCTGTTGGATTCATATCTACTTTTCCGTCATTTGTTTATCAGTATTGCTTTGTTTATTTATGCAAGTAGGTTTGGCTCTGTTTACTACCAAACTAAAAACATAAATCTTCTGACCCTTCTGCTTTGGAATTCATTTCTTTTCTCCCTTCGGATCTGTTCTTTCTCTTCTCCTTCTTTCATTCCTTTCTTTTCGCAGCCTGGAATACTTTACTGGGATGAGATCCCAACCCCGAAGGCAGAATCTGTGAGACTTGCATAGGTTCCTGCTAGTAGAAATAGCAATAAACCAGTTTCGCTTTGCTGTCTCAAAGAGGGGCTAAGCCCTGCAACACTGTTGGCTCGTCTATCCATAGATCTGTCCGCGCGACAGATTTTCGGACCAACAGTTCTAATCACCCTTTCACATCTGATATGTATTGTTTTATTTCGAATAATTTACTCGAGTTCCTCCCATTTCCCTTGCTCAAACGACTCCACACAGCTCCCTAAAATGACTCGCCATGGCTTATATTGTTTGGTGAGTCTTGGAACTCACCCACCTCCGCCTTAAACACCCCACCATGAAAAAATTTTAAGCTCATTTTGAAACATTTGACACGTCTTCCAGCTCATCCCCTTAGCTAATTTCCACGTGGACCATACCATTTGGTTGGCTTGCCACTAACCCCACTTACCATCAACACAATTCCCGAGCCCTAGTGACTTCAAAAATTTCCCTTTTCGCAAATTAGAATTGGAGACTCCCCCTCATTGAGCTCCAACACTATTCATTGATCCACCATGTAAACCCCGAAACCTGAAGTCTTAGATTCAGACTTCATATTTTGGTAGTTCAAATAATTCATCCATCCCTATGTGTAACTTGATGCCCGATTTCCTAATCCTCGCAGCCCCAAAATATAATTAAGCTAAGCTCGCCGTTGACTCCCACATAATGTCGACCCCGGAAAAGGAAGACTTACGATTTGTGCCCTTTGGAAATTACATCGACCCATACACAAAAAATTTCTTGCCAAACTCAAAACCATGATCACGAAACTCCAAGACGTGTAAACACTTACCGAGTCGACATCATCCCTCCTAGTTTGCATTGCTATGAACTCATCGCATTTTCCCCCTTGATCTACTCGGTTATTCTCTAGGGCCCCAACTTAGCATTCTTAGATCCTTTTGAACACTTTGACCGTAAAATCATGCATATGCAATGCATTCATGTTCCTTTGAGCTTGCTAATCTTCCAATGCAATGCAGCCACCTAGCATGCCTCGCTCCAACCGTAAACCTACCGAGCCAATTAGTGAGTTTCCTCCCCTCTCCTCATCCCATTCCTAGCTTTTGTCAATGAGTTTAAGCCCTAGTGTTCCGTACATATCCTTCTCTCTCACCTACATTTTCCACCCCACTAAGATCCTCATGTTACATAGCCTTGATGACCCCGAGACCAACCTCGTATGCATTGGACCGAGCAAAGTGAGCTTGTCTCTCTCATTTCCCGACATACCGACATGCCTCACTCCAACTCAAGATGACCTCTCGCTTACTACCCACGATCTTCGAGCCGACATGGCTCGCTCCAACTCTGGGTGACCTCTAACTACTCACGAGACTCTAATTCTCCTCTATGCGACTTGGCCTCGCCATCCTACCTTTTGCATCGACCGGTGAGTTCCCCCAAAGTGCCTTAATGACCCTCCCATTTGAACTCATTGAGTACTTTAGCTTATCCATCTCACTTTCAGCCTCATGACTCATCCCGACACCCTAACCGAGTTGGACTTAACCATCAAGCTTCTTCTTTTACTCACTCGATGAGTAGATCAATGAGCTACTTGGCACTTCTATTGCCTAACCTAAATCCTAAAAATATCTTGGTGAGATACATTCGGAATTAACCCTCGCATGTGTTGACATATGCTCGCCGAACATCTTGGTGAGTTGTTTTTAGCTCGGTGGCCATTCTAGGGTCCTTTTGCCAATTTTTTGATTTTTTAAACTTCTTTTAGGTTTTCTCAAATTTTCCCGCATCGTGGACCAAGAGGAACTAAGGGAAATATTATAGATCTTGCTACTCAAATTTTTACCATTTTTTCACTTTTTACCAAATGTGGACTGCTGGAGCCAATGTTAAGTAAATTTTGAGTCCCTTCAAAACCAAGAAGACAAAAAATTCGTAAGAATAATTTCACACCTTCCTTAAATCACCGTAATTCTCCCAAAACACGAATTTCACTTGTAGATCCCATATTTTCCTATGAAGGCCTTGCAAAGGCTTGGTTTTATCTACCTTGTTATCCATTTTTCCTTGGGGAAAAATTGATAACAATAATGTGAAATTTCCAATTCGATACAAGACAAAAATTTTGTTTATATGAAAATTGGCATATGCCCATTCTAAACTTTAAAATGCAAGTAATTTTTTAATTTAGTCATCTTGTATATTGTCCCACAATATTTTCTTGTATGAGAATTGGCATATGCCCATTCTAAACATTCAAATTAAAGCAATTATTTGAACTTAATCATCTTGTATATTGTCCCACAAGTTTAGTAATTTTCCATTTTCCATGCATGCATCTCTCCCACCATTTATTTATTATAGTAACTATTTGTATATTATCCCACAAGTTTTTTAACTTTCCATTTTCCATGCATGTATCTCTACCACCATTTATTTATTATATTAACTATTTATTACTAATATGTGAATGGGCATAAGCCCATTCTAGGTTTAAAGATAATATCATATTTTAGATCTGTTGTATTTGGTCCTTGCATAAAATAACTCATATTTTCAAGATCTCCTCTGGTATAGTTTTGTTAACTTTTTCTTTAAAATGGGAAAATTCCCATTCTCAAACAAAAAACATTTTTATCTTGTATTCTCTAACATTGTAAATGTTTATTTGCATGAGAATGGGCATGTGCCTATTTAATAAAATCAATATTGAACTTAATCATTTTTATGCCCATTCGGGTGGGCGAGCTGACCTACAGAGTTGGGAGGAGAGGTAATCTATGCTTCTTCTATGATTTGTACATGCCCAAGCAATATTGAACTCAATCATTTTAAAGTGGGTCTAAGAATTAGGATATTAAAGCATTAAATTAAGGTAGTGTGTGGTATTGTCCCTGTAAAAGGTAAGGTGTGTACATAAATAGTACTATTTATTTTCTAGTATTCTAATACCTCTTTAAAACATTTAAATGGGTCTAAACATTAGGATATTAAAAAATTAAAACATGGTAAGTAAAGCACATTATAAAAATATGGGTCTCAATTATGTTTCATGTCACTTCATATTTTTAAACATGATTTTCGACTACTTACATGGATTTTTACATTTCGATGCTTGTTTATAATTCTATCATTTTGGCTTGAATAACCTAGCGGAGCCAAGGGGCTGGGTTTGCCAAGTGTTGCACTACATACCCTCAAGAGGGGACAATCCCCATTCTCATATTATATTGCTCTATTATTTTATTTTAGAATGCGAAGATGAAAATTCTCATATAGGAATAATTAAAATATATTGTTTACCACTATGATAGGGATTAGTTGCATTACAAATCTTATTTATAATTGTATCATTTTGGCTAGACTAACCCTGGTGGAGCCAAGAGTTGGCACCACCAAGTGCTGCACTACATACCCTCGACAGGATCAAGCCTTATATACTTATATTATTTTATTTTAGAATGAGCATCTTGGCTCCACTTTCATAGCTCAATACTTCCAAGCGGAGAGTAACAGATTCAAGGAATCCAAGAAGTCAAGCTAGAACTTGGAATCCCTGGATCAAGACCAGAGAGTTATGTAAAAATTTGAACTACCCCGGTGGCAAGCATGCATACGTAGAAAGATACGTATCGTGTGAAGTATAGATGACTAGACCAATAACATTTCCCATTGCAGGAGGATCCACAGTGCGTGTATACCTCTGCATAAGACCGAAGTTTGAGAAAGGCATGTACCTAGAGAACGATGTCTCCATACCTGAAGATCCCATGGGTAGAAAGAGGCCCATGCCCAAGATGAGGGGAAGAGGCGAAGAAGCACCAAGTGTGCAGACTGATCAATTGGTAAGCATGCCATTAACGACTGCCAAGAATAGCACCTACGTGCGTAGAAAGAAATCACCAATCAAGGAAAATACACTGGAGGAAGAGGCACCAGAACAACCCCTCACCAAGGAGAAGTTACTAGAGAAAGAAGAGAAGGTTGAGTCCCCTATCAAAGAATCACCTCTCAAGAAAAATCAGAGGATGGAAGAGGAAGCTGACTCGGAGGAGACCGACAGCTTAGAGAAGTACATGGGTGGAAGAGATGATGAGAGTGAAGAAGATGACAATGAGGAGGATGAGCTTGAAAGAGACCAGGAGCCACATGTCTTCAACGTGTACGATTCAGAAGAAGAGAGTGGAGAAGAGAAACATGAGTTCGTGTTTACATGGCACAAGGGCACACAGGATGGGGAATGTGCTCGAGACATGGGAAGGAATGAGGAGATTGGTGCAGAGAAGTAGGAGCCCATAAGCTTCACAAAGGAGTAGATAACTGAGGTAGCAGAGAGAGAGAGAGGAAAAGAAAATGCTCGAGGCCTTAGTAGACCAAGAGTTGGAGTGTAGCGCTAACATAGTGCTAGAGGAAGGAAAAGAGGAAAACATTGAAAAGGAGCATGACAACATGGGAGGAGGTCCCGCTCTAACGGTGAGTTTTCCCAAAGGTGCACTCGAGTAAGAGGACCCTTGATATAGAGTAAAGACAAGTGATGGGCTACGTTGATGACCAAAATAAGGTGCTACGCGCATGGTTCTAGAGCATTGTACCCACAGAAAGAATTTTAGCCATGGGGTCATTTGAAAAGGAGGGTGCATACCCCAGACAAAGAAGATGCTCTCTTGGGCATTTGAATCCCACATTGACAAGCTAGACTTTGAAGTCTACCAAGGAGCAATCATAATAGTACCAGAGTCTAAGGGATCCAATCCCTTGGTAAATGCCCAAGAACTCTCGGATGAGCAGGTCTATAACGCGCTCAACAAGGTCGTGGTCAAGATAGAGGCTAGGCTCTTTACACACAATGATAGAATAAGAGTGCTAGAGGGAAAGCTAGGGAAGAAAGAAGAGGAGCTGGCTGAGAAGGCCAAGAACTCAAGCAAGAAGAATCGATTAGCACACAACCGAGGTGTGAGCTAATATAGGAGGTCTACAAGAAGGTGGAGTCTATTAAGAGTGCCATCATTTTAAATCACCTGCACCTATCGCTACCTATGCAAAAGTACATATCCACTCTAGAATGGTTAGAATATCTAATGCACATCCTCACCATGGAGAGATGACCTTTGGCCTTAGAGTCTGTAGAGGAAGTGGCTATGCGCTTAAAGAAAGAGGATAGGTTGAGGGTGGTAGCACTCATTACTAAGTATAGCAAGGTGCTCATAGAGTTTAAATTCGTTTCCCAATCTACATTGAGGCTGCATATGATACTTGCAGATAGGGATAAGGTAGCAAGAACCTTGGTCACCACACACAAAGCAGAGCTAAAGGAGTTCTAAGAGAAGAATAAAGGAAATAGGGCAGAGAGGGACAAGGTTCTTGCTGAAGTAGAAAGAAAATATGAGGCAATTGAAACATTAAGGGGTTCAATCAAGGCCCGGATGAAAGAAATATACCCTCAGATTACCAGGAGGATGGACACGCTCGAAGACCTAGGCAAGGATATGGAGACAATCATTGATACTTTGGGTACCTGGGAATTGGCCTAAGTTTTGATGAGGTGAGCACCCTGATCGGTGACCTCTGTCAGAAGGCACAGAGCGAGGTCGACATATGGAAAAAGCTGGAGGAAAACTTATGGAAGGATTTTCCTATCTTGTTGAGTTAATGCCCCCATTCTTCCTTCTCCCCAATTCTTTCATCCCTTTATTCTTTTGAAAAATGTAAGACTACACCTTGGTTCCTTAAGGCAGCATACATCTTAGTTAAGTGGAGTGTTTCCATGGATGGAGAACAGGTGTAGTGTGGGGTGATGTTGGACCCCTAGAATATTTACCAAGTATGAAGGCACGTAGGTGCGTAAGGTCCCAGTTATGGAACGGGCGTGTAGGGAAAAAGCACTAATGACAAGGATTAAGAGAAAGATGTAAGGAATCCCATAGCGCGTGTGACGAACGAAGACAGAGCAAGGGTTTGGGACTTAGCCAATTTGGACATCCAGAGCAGAACACATGAAAAGCATGACCTAGTTATGTGTGGATAAGGTGCCACTGCAATAGGTTGCCCAGAAGGAGCATGCTAGAAGCTTATAGAAGCACATCATGGGATAAAGTGGAAAGCTCGGGCCTAGAGAATCATGCTCGCATGGAGGACCAAATTCATACACTTGGCACCGGATCTGAGGGTGCTTTGGAGGGTAAGTTGGTAGTTTGGGAAAGCTATAAATACAAGTGCCTACAGAGAAAAAGAAAGAGATGAAGAGTATGGGTGGATCTCTACAGAAATATTATGAGGAATCTGTTAGTGGATAGTTGTTTTTGGGAGAAAATGCATTATGCTTAGGGATTGTAATTTTCTTTTCTTTTTGAATAGCTTAGTTACATAAGTCCATTTGCAATTCCCGATGCGGTCTACTTCTCGTGACACTGTAATGGCTCAATGCATGTAATGATGTTACCGGTTATATATACATGAATATCAATGATTCTAATGCATACTTCTCTCTCATGAGTTTTCTTTCATTTCATGCTAAGTAAGGATGCTTGTATGTTTCTTTCTATCAAAATACATGTTATGGATTCTCGTTAAGTATTCGGTCTAAAATGACTGCAAGGATCTAGAGGTCGTTCTGAGCCCTATGGTTCTTGTATGTCCTAAATTCCCTTCTAAAATATCTTACACAAATCATAGATGATGTTTCCCACTAAAATCACATAAGAGAGAGATTTGGTGCACCGCGTGTGCCTCGGGTGAGCACCCAACTTTCATGGGGTGATAGGCCAACATGCATGGGATTCCTTGCTTTATGTTAAGGGTAAAAATGAATACACATACCCTCTAGAGGGATCAATTCTTATGTATTTCTCATCATATATAGTTTCTCACTCACACTCACACACACACACACACACACACACACACACACACACACACAATCTATGAATTTTATTGTGAATGCTAGTTGAATTTATGGGTACAATGTGATTCCTTTTTGAAGATCCATGTCTATCAAGGTTAGATAATAGTAATAGAAATAAATAATTTAATCTTGAAGAGGAATCATGCACATCTTAGCCTTGCATTACCATGGCCTTACATTAGCAAATATTAGCATGAACCTCCTCCTTCAGGATTAAATGATGAACTTTCATTATTCTTCCTTGATATATCATTTTGTCACCTCTTTGTGATTCCTATATGAGATAAAAATGTTAGTTTGTTTCCAAATTGTATTGTATTGGTTGGACTAACCTCGAAAGATCCAAGTGATGCACCGCATACCCTTAAGAGGGATAAATCCTTATCTAGTTTTCCTTATGCTTAGTTCAAATGCAAGTGGATTTCTTGGGAATATTAAGCTTCACCATGATGTTATTGCAACTGAGCTATTTGTTTAATTATTTTTTATTCTTTCATTTTTGGGCTCTATCTCTTTCATTGGACTATTTTGGCTTGTGAAGAAAAATATATCAAGGAAATTTCTAAGAAACACTAATGATTAAACACCAATGAATATATCTAACTCTTCTCATGAAAAATATCATCTAGTTTTCCGTCCTCTTGCAAGGTGGAGAACTTCCCATTGTAAAACAAAGTAAACTTTATCTTCATGTCAAGCCCATTTGAGTAGGAAGATGAACATCCTCCTATAGGAAATATATAAGAACATATGGAATAAGAATAGATGTTTAGAATGGTCATATGCCCATTCTCATATAAGAATCATAGAAGAATAATAGAGATAAAATTTATTTTTTTAGAATGAGAAAATTTTCCTTTATTGATAGAGATTACGGAATTTTTTTGTCTTGTATTGAGTTAGAAAATGCTCATTCTCATATAGAAAACATGAAGAACATAAGATGGAAGAAGAAAATATTGTTATAAGAGGCATATGCCCATTATCATATAAGAATTATAGAATAATAATATAGATAAAATTTATAATGTATCATGCTAGCTAGACTATCCCTAAGCAGAGCCAAGTGTTGCATTGATACCCTGAGAGGGATAAATCCTTATTTATTTATTCAATATATATATATATATATATAGTCGTTCAAGACCATTGTTCATCATGGTTAGATAATAGTAATAAAAGTAAAGCATTTTATCCTGATGGATAATCATGTCCATCCTAGCCTTGTATCATTGGTGAATCATGTGTTTATTTTTCCTTGATGTCATATGTGTCTATTTGCATTGATGGATGATTTACCAAGCATGCAAGGGCAAGTTGCACATGTTCATCCTTTAGGATTAAATGCTAAACTTTCATTACTATGATCTAACCTTGTTGAACAAAGGTCTTCAACCCCATTACTATGATCTAAAAAGTTATTTATTTATTTATAATTATATCGTATTGGTTGAAATAACCCTAGAAGAGCCAAGCATTGCACTACATACGCCAAAGATGGATCAAACCTTATGTTGTTTGCATTATGCTTATTTTCTCTACGCAACCCTGGTGCATTAGTGTTATCATTAATGTCATGTTGCATTGATGTAAAAGGTGTCGATGGTGAAGTAAGGCTCAATTACGGGATATAAAGGTTGATTAGTAGTGCTTCATCAAGATCTTTGAGCATCAAGATGGTTTCAGTGGATGAATTCAGTGGTGTTGTAATCTTGGTTAGTAAGGTAGGGATCCACTAGATGTATGGATATGGTTTGTAAACATGCATAAGGTTTTCTATATGTCATGCATGATGATTCTATCATGTGCAAGAGATTTTGAAATGAGTACTGTGTCAAATGTTGGGAGTCAATGTTGTATTTGGTTCATTTAGGCCTATTTCTAGAGCCTAATGAAGTGTATGGGCACAAATTAGGTCATGCAAATACTTGTAAGCATAGGATGAGCCTAGTAAAATTTTTTTAGGGAATGTAGGAGTGTCCACAAGGTCTAATTTAGCTTTTGGAAGTGAAATGCAATTTTTCACCAAAACTGTCTTTGAGGACTAGTAGTGAAGTCATGAGAAAATGAGATTATTTTAAAGATTAAAATCATATATATGAGAAAATAATATGTATCATGTATAGGGGTGTGTTTTAGTGCTTCATGTCAAGTTTCATTAAGTTTTTAAGAAGATTGTGGAAGTTATTCAAGTTTTTTAAAACTAGTTTCTTGAGAAATGAAATTTGAGCACCCTATCTTCTTGGCATCCAAAAAAATTGTATAGACACCTTATAATAAATAATATAAATAATTTTTTAATATAATCCAAGCCCGAACTTTTGCAAATTTTTTTAGGGAAATTGGTGTTGTCTCCAAATCATCTGCGTACTCCCGAATGGCCTAGAAATTAATCATGACATTCGGTGTGATTGGGACACATGGGATCACCTCTCAAGCTGTGGGACTTGGGATCGAGGTGAACCTCTGGAGAAGGCCAGCTTCCTCTTCCTAAACTAAACACAACACTACCTCTAATGCAAGAAAAATGGCTAACTAGACCTATACTAACATTTCATGGGATTAGGGAGAGAGATTTGTAAGGAATAAAACTTAAACTAGAAGCGGTGATGCACCAATTTGGGAAATGTTCAACATCTGGAAGGGTTAATGTGGGAATAAGGTTTGCATCATTGACCACCTTCACCTTTAGCAACTAGAAAGGGTACAAAAATACCACAAACCAATGGCAAACATTCCTCTATTAAACTTGATCATACACAATAGAAAGATCAGCTTTGATTTGATACACAGATAATTTATCAAGAGGATAATCACAAGCACATGTCAAGCATCCAATTAAGTGATAATAATAATGTAACTTTTAATCAACAGAAGGAAAATGGTTCTCACAACTGATGAAAGGTAATCACATTATTATTTTCACAATATGAAACAAATAATCTAAAATAAAGGTAAATTAATCAATAATGCCAAGGAATCGCATTCACAAAGCATATAATGACTAATCATTCAACACAATAAAACAAATATTCAAGTGCAAGGTATAACTCTGAATATAATTAAAAGGTTTCAATCAATCTCTGAAAGCACTCTTCCAAGCTTGAAGAGCAACTTCACCAAAAATCTCTAAAAAATATATCTCAAATAATGGAAGCATTCCACTATTTATAAGTTCCTAGGCTAAGCCATTACAGCTGGGCCTTTAACTAACATCTAATAAAAATAGTAATGTCATTAATATAAGGGAACATGCTCCCATGAAAATAGCAAATTTGTTGCAAAAAGTTGACCAAGTCAACCCTACAACTTTGACTGATTCCAGAGCTTGAACCTGTCCTTTCATGGTCGCTCGCCTTGGCCTCGGTTCGTCTCAGCATCTCCTTTCTCTGCAAGTTTTTTTTTCCTTCCTCCCATATAGCCATTCAAAGTGTCTATGCTCGAAGAAGCGCTGATAACTCCCTAATTTTCTACATCTATTGTCTCCTGTGTCCACATGCATAGTGATTCACTACGTCTATTGTCTCGATCTCTTTCGTGATCCTGGATGGCAACCTTCAAAGTTTATTTGTGAATTTCTTTAGTCTCCCTATGAAATTTTGACATAAGACCAGTCGGTCAATGGAGTCACTATTGAAAGTCTTTGTGACGTCATCATCCCGCTTCACCAAATCTTTAAAATTTTCCTTAATCTAGTCCTCGGGAAGAGCATCAATATTTTCATTAAAGAACTTGTAGTTGGCATTGTCAAACTCCTATGAGATATCATTGAGGGCATCTATAATCTCCACTCACTTCTCCTCCAATTTATTAATCAGATCTTGTAATACTTGACACTGGAATTCCATAGCCTTTTGATATTCAAACAATTTAGAGGCATCATCAATCACCTCTTCCTGAAGAAGCAAGTCAGAATATTCCTCTCTAATGTCACTCCATGTTGCCAAAGTTAAATTTAAATTATTATTATCCTTAGAGAAATATTTGTCCATCTTAGCAATGGTGATTTTTGTAACTTGTAAATCATTATAAATCTCAACGGCTTCCTTAATCAAAGGATTGGCTTCCTGCAGATTCTTTCCATCCATCCACTCACTGATCTCCCTTTTTGGCCTAGCTTCTCAAGCTCATGATAAGAAATATCATCGATTGTAGATGAAATTTTCATAGCCGTAGTAGTTGAGATGTCAGTGGATGGAGTGGGTTGGGTTACTCTACGTAGCAATGCTATGAATTGCTCGACCTTGGCCTTGAGCTCATCCTTGGTAGCCTTGTCTTTGTCATATTTCTCCAAAAGGGCCCCAAGAGCAGTGTGTACATCCTTCTTGGCTCCTTCATGAGTATCCTTCCCAATGAGAACTTTGATATTTGGTAATCTGTTGTTGTGATGGTTTCTTTAGTTTTCCCCTCAACAGGGGTAGCCACTTCTATCACATGCTCTCTAGATGGATTAACCATCAGACTTGATACGGTTCTCGGTCTCTTGGCCTATCTTTTGGGCATGGACTCCAATATACTAAGATCTATAACATCTCCCAAAGGAACCTTTTTCTTTTGCTTAGGAGTCTATCTAAATAGCCACTCGCCAGTTATGGCTAAAGCCGATGAAGATGGAGTAGCATATATGATACCTGAAGCATCAGTTAGAGCAAGATCACTAGAAATACCACTGATATCTGAGCAAAGGTAGCAATGATGGAAGGTGTGGATGTAAGGACAGCCATAGGAATTGACAAAGCAATGTTGGGGGTTGTAATTAAAGAAAATGGGAGCGTAAAAGGCGGTGAAGAAGAGGAAATGGGTAACCCAATATTCTCCTAGCTAATAGAACCTGGATGTGCCAAGAATACGGGCCATAGAAGGGGATGGGAAAGAAGAAATGATGGTAGAAGTGGAAAGGAATGATACTAGAAGTGATAATGGAGGAAGGGGAAGATGTGATGACTCCTGAATGACACTAGGAGAGTCACTGACTTCAACTACCTCTATAAATGGCACTGTAGATGATGTAATCTTGGGAGCAACATACCTAGAGAGAGATGAGCCACCAACCACAAATGAGATCTTCTTTGGAATGGTAGGAACCCTTTGAGTTGACCTCTTGCCTTTTATGGGTGTTGGTTGGTTTATTGCTGATGTAGACCCTATATTTGTAGGTTGATTTTCCCCTTTGGGTGAGATTCCCAAGGTGGCCAACCAACTGAAAGTCCTTTTTAGAATGGGTCCCGCCCTTTCCTTAGTATTGTTGCATTCTTCCACATACCAATCAACCCATGGAAGTGGTTGATTGGCAATATTATCACTCTTGTATGATGAATCTAGGACCTCATCATTGTCATGCATGTCCTTTGGCACATCAGCCAATCCAAATTACTGAACTTCATTGAGGTTAACCTTTCATAATCCCTTTTCCACATGATGTATTCATCTCAAAAATGAATCCATATATCCTCTAATTGTGGTACATGAGCACTGGACTAACCTATCTCCCCAAACTTACCCCAATAGTAAAAATTAGTCCACGGATGAAAGGTCCGCAGGTTACCTCTACCATTTCTACATCGACATTTTTTACCTTGTGGATATTTGGGCAGAATACCTGCTAATCAAAATAGGGAAATGCATTCCCGCCTTGTGACGCTTATTTTGGATTCAATGATAATCCAAAAACTACCGAACTAATTCCAAAAGAATCCATTTGTTAATGGGGCACCTATGAAACCTAGAATCCGAATGTAGGTGAATGTGGGAAACTGAAAGTAGATTGCTCCCCATTCTCACACCTCTTGGAAAGCCTCATTGGAAACCCTCCGATTGTATAGTTCTTTTTCAAAATGATAGAGGAAAACAATGAAGAAAGTGTCATTGACTCTTTGGAAATGCTTGCTCCCCTCATCAGAGTGAATCGGGATAAAACTTGTATATTTGGGAGGTGCTATGAACACCCCTTATATTCAACCCCACAAAATCTCCTATAAGCAAAGAGAGCATATACCAAAAAAGATGTCATGTAGAAAGTCTTCATTTTCTAAACTTTTCCCAACTAATAGCGAATGTTGCTACTAATATGCTCACCCCATCAGATAAACTTGTCATTCTTCTTGATAGTTGCTATATACAAAAACATCCATTCCTGGAATTCCTTTACATAAGGAAGACCTGAAACTCTGCTTAAAAGCACAATGAGATCGTTGACTTCTTGAATAAAATATGATCGATGTATAGTTTTGGGCAACTTGGTGAAATTCTTAGTCAGATAGGATTTCATCATAACCTTTGAGCATACTTCTTCTTTTTTATCCCAAAGTGTTCCACTGCTATTTCAGGTGAAATTTTGGTGTAATCTTAAACATATAGAATTTTAAACAAGTCCTCGAGGAAATTTGGGTCGAAACGGATCACCACCTTATCATCACTATCCCTTATTGACATGGATTTCTCATCATAGTGGGCTGCTGTAGCTAAGACAAAATATGGGCATTGCAAAGAGGCGGGAAAACCAATGGTAAGGGAAAGGCCACTTTGTTGTAGATGGCCTGTATCCATGGCTTCTTGTTCGGGGCCTTTAATATTTCCCAAAACTTGGGAAGATCAATTTTCCTAGATCAGTGTCCCCAATATTTCCTAAGTCATAGGTCAGCAGGGATTGGGGAAACCCTAAGAAATGTTGCAGTAAATTCGAAAACAAGAAAACTCTGAAATTTTGAATTGAAAATTTTTGAAAGGAATCACCGAATCGAAATCCCGAAAGAGTTTTCCGAACTAAAATTTCTAAAATCAAAACTCCAAAAGAAATCTCGAAATGAATTTTTCTGAAAATAAATTTTCCGAAAGAGTTTCTTGAAGCCAGAGGTCCTGAAAACCCGAAAGTAACAATTCTTTCAAGCAATAAATCCTCTAAAATTCTCGAAACAGAAAGTTCAAGTGAAAAATCTGAAGATTTTCACCGAAGGAATTCTCCGAATGATTTTCCTACCTTGTGATCTCCTGAAAGAATTCTCTCAAATGAATTTTCTTAATAAGTATTTCCAAATGATTTCTTGAGGAAACCGCAAAACAAATGTTGAATCGCCAAGCTGGAAATTGAGAAATGAAGGGAAGTATGAGAGGCCTAAAAAGATCCTTTGAACAACCTTAAAAACCTAGAGGAAACTCCAAAAAATGAAACATGGTGAACCAAAAGAATGACATCACAAAAAATGCAGAGGGAAACCAAAAGAAAACTCCAAATGAGGAGAAAATGGAGGAAAAAGACCTAAAACCAAAAGAAAATTAAACAAAAAACATACCTTGAAAAAGACATCTCAAAGTATGTGTCAGGTAAAAATGAAAACTAAAAATCTGATTTTATATAGAAATCTCGATATTAATGGTAAAAATCTAATCTGTACGGAGGTAGGTGAAAATTAATTATGCATAGAATCTCCGAAGTTCCGAAACCCAAATCTGAAATTCTAAAAATTTGGGATTTCGGACTTTGAAAAATGGAAAGCAAAAAGACAAATTGGCAATTAAAAAGTCTGAAACCTGAAAGTCCAAAAATTAGGGATTTTGGAAATTCAAACTTTAGAAAGGTTCAAGTGAAAATCCTAAAATGACTCAGAGAACTCTGAAAACCCAAAATTCTAAAAATTCAGAATTTCGGAGTTTCGGACTTTACAAGTCTGAGAAGGATTTAAACAATATGAGTGGAAAGTATTGAAACCTGAAAACCTAAAAGTCTGAAAATTCAGACTTTTGGAGTTTGGACTTCAGAAAAATTCAAAAGAAATTCCAAAATTGAGCTTAAAAACTCAAGTCTAAAAATTGAAAATTTTCAGATTCTTGGCCTTAGCAATCTTCACTGTGTAAGGATTTCTTTAAAAACATTAGTTTGACATATAGCCTTCTTGGGTAGGTTAAATGGTTAACATTTTTGGTGATCTCCAGGGAAAGCTTTCTGCTAAGCTTCTAGACCAGTAGCCTTAAGCAAAACATTGGGCAAAGGAGTCTAAAAACCAAAACCAAAACAAAAACATGCAAGAAAAAGAAAAGAAAAACAAAACAATGTGCAGAGCACTTGGAGGAAAAAAGAAAATTGTACAGGGTGGAACCTCCTCAAAAGCAAGCTTTGAGGTGTATCCCATTCACATGAATGGGCAATTCTTCTCCATTGAGTCTAGATAGGAAAAATGAATTTTCCTCTTTACACTTGTAATAATATAGGGCCCACTCCAGAGGGCATCAAACTTAGCATGCCTATCCTGGTTTAGCCCGGTCTTCATCCCATTTAAGTACCAAATCTCCTTCTTTGAATGATCTATCAGAAGCTTTCTTGTCAAAGGATTTTTTAACCTGAGTCTGATGTTGCGTGAGTGTATGCATAGTTGTGTTCTGAATTTCCTCCAACTCCATGAGTTCAAGCAAATCTCATTGTTAAAGCATCATCCTCCATAACCTCAAGCTGATAGGCCAAGTCCAAGGAAGGTATTTCCAAGGAAAGTGGGAGTTTTGCTTCTCGTCCATATACCAGCATGAAAGGTGAAACCCCAATGGCCTTTTTAGGTGTTATTCGATCTGCCCACAGAGCAACCTTAAGTTGCATATGTCAGGTCCTTTTGTTGGCCTCCATTGTGCACTTGATGATCCTTATCAGGTTCTTATTGCTAGATTCAGCCAACCCATTTCCCTGTGGATAGTAGTTAGACGAAGTCTTGAGATAGACCCGTTCTTGATGGCCCATTCACTTATTTTCATCCCTGAGGAACACCATTGCATTGTCAGAGATAATAGTAAATGGAACACCGAACCTTGTCATGATACTCTCCAAGAATTCAAGGACAAATTTTTCATTGCTCTCCTTCAAGGCCACCACTTCTATCCAACGAGTGAAATAATCTGTCACAAGTAAGGACCCATTTATGTCCTTCACTGGATGGAGGATTGATCATACCAATAAAATCCAACCCCCATTGAACAAAGGGTTGATCCACCTAAATGGGATGCAATGGGAGAGCTATCAGCTTCTTTTTTCCTACAAAAAGAGCACACTCCTTACATTTCCTTACCCAAAAATGGGCATCTTTGAACAAGTCTGGCCAGTAGTAACCAGCTCACATGATCTTGGTAGTAGTTGTTCGTGCCAAGTAATGTCCTCCTGACAGCCCATTGTGGAACTCCTCCAATATCTTGTTCACTTGCTCTGGTTTGATGCAGCGTAAAAGAACATCATTCAAATCCTTTCAGAAAAGAACACCATCTACCACAACATATGGAATAGACCGAGAGATGGAAAGTATGTCATTGAATCTTATCCATATTTGGAGGATATACTCCTGAGAGGAGGAAATTTTCCATCTTAGTTAACCAATCAATCTGATCATTTCCTTCATCAATATTGAAGAGTGCAACATCCTTAACATCCTTAATTTCCATGTCTGTAGCCAACTGCTGGCATAACCCCTTACCTCTAACAAGTTTAGTGACTTTAATGTGTACATCATACTCCATTACTTTTGTGATCCACCCAACACGTTTCTCATTCATCTCCTTATTCAACAAAAACTCTTTAATGCTAGGATGAGAAACCATTAAATGGATCTTGTTGTTAGACAATAGATGCCTAAAATTCTTTAGGGCTTGAATGACTGCAAAGACCTATTTTTCGATGAAGGAATATTTGAGTTCATATTCCTTAAGAGACTGACTGAAAAAGGCAATGAGTTACTCCATCAGGTCATCATTTTGCTAAGTGATAATTCTTGAAATACTTTCCGACCTGCGAAAGTGTATAGAATAAAATCCCTATCAAAACAAGGATTCACCAGTGTAGGAGCTTGGGAGATAGCTATCTTGATGGCTTCGAAACTTTCTCTTCCCTCCTTCATCCATGAAAATGGGACATTATTTTTAAGCATGGCCGTTAGTGGTTTTTCCAATGTTGCAAACTGAGGAATGAATCTCCGCACAAAGTTTATAGTTCCCAGGAAACTCTGGAGACCTTTCTTGTGACTTGGGAGGGATAGAGACAAAATTGACTGAATCCTGGTTGGGTCGATTGAGAGTCCTTCAGCTGAAACAATATGCCCCAATAACTTTCCTTCTTGAACTGCAAAATGCATTTCTTAGGGTTTAGTGAGATCCCAAACTCTCTACACCTTCAAAAACTTTCCTTAGATGTGCAATATGATCTTTGGCATGTTTGGAATAGACAGTTATATCATCGAGGTAAACCAAGATCATATCATTGATGAGTCCTTTAAATGCCATGTCCATGGCTCTTTGAAAAGTAGCCCCTGCATTGGATAATCTGAATGGCATTTTGTTGTATGCATACGTGCCCCACTTAGTGGTGAAAGTCATTTTGAATTGATCAAATTCTTGGACCAAAATTTGATTATACCTAAATAGCCATCTAACAGAGAAAATATTTGAGCTCCTGCCACTGTCTGGAGGATCTGTTCCATTGACGAAAGAGGGTAATGATCCTTTAAGGAGGCACGGTTCAAATCCCTGAAATCTACACAAAGCTAAATCTCTCCGTTCTTTTTCCTTACAGGCACTAGATTAGCTACCCACGATGAATGCTTGATGGGAAAAATTATGTAGGCTTCGATAAGCTTGGTTAGCTCTTTCCTCATTAGTGGCTCAATCTTGGGATTGATTGGCCTTTGTTTTTGATGAACTGGCTTAGAGTTTAGATCCAGTTCAATCGTGTGTTGAGCTAGGCACGGTCAAAACCACACAAGTATTTGTAGCTCCATGCAAAAATATCATGATATTCTCAACACAATTCAATGAAATCTTTCTTTTCTGAGTAGTGCATACCTTACCAATCTTTAAACATTTCTCACTGGCCACCTCAACTTCCTCAAAATATTCTTCTTTGACCACCATATTTGTGCTTTGTCATTTGGCCGGTCATCCAAATTGAAGATAGATTCAAGTGTGACCAAGCCTTTTGGAAATTTGTTTCCTTTCAACTGAATGACCTGGTCACCATAGGATTCCTGTAATTTACCTTGGTGTTTGGCGCGAACTCTACTTCTTGTTGTAGAAAAAGAACAATTTGTTCATCACTATCAAAAACACCTTAACTGCTTACATTATCCGGTACTACGGGACAGACAACCATTTTGACTGTTTGTTGCCCTTCCTTCATGATGTCCACAGGTATATCATATTGAGATCCGATAGTAGCAAGCCTATCAGCATCTTGATTTTGATTTCTAGGAACCACATGAATTCGAAAGCTTCAAACTCCTCTATTAGGTCCCAAACTCGATTCTTATATGATCTTAAGAGATCATTTTTTGATGCACTGCAGTGTTACTTGATGAACCACCAATTTGCTATCACCAAAAATGATTAGGGATTTGATTCCTCTTTGTTGGGCTAGCTGCAACCCTTGTATAAGAGCCTCATACTCGGTGACATTATTAGTACAGCTGAACTGCAATCAAAAAGATGAGAAATATTTATCCCCTCCTGGAGAAATTAACATGACTCCTACACCAGATCCATTTTTACTCCTTGAACCATCAAATAATAGCTTCCACAGTCCTTCAGAATCACTGGGTGTCTTAACCAACTGAGGCACGATTGTACCTTCTTCATGTATACAATAAGTTCCCAATCTAGTCTCATCCAAAAACAACAGACAGATTCTTTGTTAGCCAATAAATCAGCATACGGGTCGTATTGATGGTCTATACTTACCTCATCAAGCACTGTATCAGGCACCTCCTCTACAAGAGTAGTTGGTTCATGATCCGCATCCTCATCTTTGTGATCACAAATGGCGTAATTACTTTCACATAATTGTGAAAAATTGGTTCTTCCCTTATAGTTACCTTAGTTCCATACCAAGTCCTCAAGATCATATGTGACCAATCTGATGACAAATAGCCAACCATATTTATGGTGAAATCTTGTGATAAACAAATTGAAAAGAGGGGAGGAATATCAATGACAGATATGTCCTGTGTAAATTTCAAGCTAGGACATGTGTGGATAGTAAGTTAAAGCCCTTTAATGACCCCCATAGTTTGGACTGCAGTACCGTCAAGTTGAACAACCCCTCTTGTAATTGGAGTATATGGAATTTGTAGTACATCTGTGACCTGCTTAGGCATTACGAAACTATTGGCTCCAGAATCGATCATACAATTGTGCACCAAATGCTCACCAATAATAAGTGAGATATAGAATGGTGGGGGATTATTGGTCTTAGTGTGTATTTTCTTCTCAGGTTGGTATAAGCTGGTCACCACTGCTACTTCCTGACCTGATGATCGGTTAGTAGTGCCAAAACTATTCAAAGCCTCTCGTAGCAAGTTCCTTTGAGAAGGAATCGAGAGTGCATCCCACATTGTGACACTCAAATTGGTCTTCTTCATTTGCTCCATAATGCTGAACAAAATTGCTCCCACTTTTCTAATGCCTTTTGGGGCATTGGGGTCCTCCTTTGGATAATGCTTATTAGGCATCGTGATACTTGAAGTTCCATCTTTCTTTGTAGACTGATCAGCAGATATTTTTGATGATTTCTTTTTCATGTCTTTACCATTTGGTACTTGTGTTGGGGACTGAGAAGTAGATGCCGATCAGTATTGGAAGACTATGGATCTATTTCCCTTTTCTTGGAATGTGTGTTGGATGCTACAGTGGAGGCATCGTATTTAAACCACAAAAGTCTTTTTCTTTCCAATTTAGTAGTGTGGTTTCATCAGGAGGTTGGTCTTGACTTTTGGAAGTGGATGGTTTAACAGATGATTTAGGTAGAGCAGATATACTTTGGACCATAAGGGCTTGACTTAAAACTCCATTTGGGAAGAGATTCTGATTATGGGGTTGAGAACAAGGGTAGCACCATTCATAGTCTTGGATGAGGTTGTTCTGGACTAGAACTATGGCTCTAGATGAGTTGGTAGTTGAGGGATTTCGAAAGTTCAAGGGCTTCACATTTGCAGCTTGGGTTATGGCTTGGCTTTGTGGCTGACTGTTTCCTTGAAATGGAGGACAATTTTCTTGATACTGGGATTGGAAGGGGTGAGTATATTGGGACTATTGCCTCTTCATTGCTATGAGTTCATTCCCAAAAGTTTGTAACAATGACTTCACCTCAGCCAGGTCATTTGAGGGATTGGACGCATGCATAGCTATCAGAGTAGAAGCTATCGAAACTAGGGCAATGACTGGTTGTTGGCATGCAAGCTCTGTAAAAACAGGTATGGGAGGTCTAGGAGCAATTTTACCTACTTGAATCAAGTAATTTTCAGCTCATATGACGATTTCATAAGCATCAAGGATAATGGTTCCCCCATGGATTGAATCATGACGGAGACATCACTATTCAATGTCCGTAAGTAATATAAAAATGCACTATCTAGGGATGGCCTTACAAGTGCGGGATCCATTTCCAAGTCTTATCAAAATGGAGGTTGAAATCACTCATATACTCTTGAGGAGACCGCTTGATAGTATGAAATTGTTCTACAAGTGAGAGATTATCACTTTTGTCTTCAAACTACTTACACAACTTCGTCATTCTAAGTGGTAACAGATCCAAAAATTAAACTCCAGAAACATTGAAGTGATCACGCCTTTGAATGAGGTAGCAAGGAGTCAAACTGTTACGTTATCCTCTATGATACTGTGTACCACGCAGATGTTGGCTACATCCAGTATGTGCTCACAAGGTGAAACATTAGTCTCTCCATTATAAAATGGTAAAATTTTCAAGGTTGTTTTGGTATGGTGTCTCTTTGTGCTAACATCAAGGTATTGAAAGGAGGACAAGCATTGGCTGTCATGACATTCAAAAGTTGGTTGTGTCTTGGTGAAGGAAGATGTCTTTCAGGAGGAGTTGAATGCCTCTACGAGGTAAAGCGGCAGTTGATGGTACTGAAAGGTTTCTTCCCCTTCTCCTTAGGGGAGACAAAGAAAGCTCTATATGATAATAATTATCTCACCTTGAAGAAGCTCTTGTGTGAATCCTTCACATGAGTTGTGTTATCCCAAATTCATCCCCTCGGAAAATTTGATCAAAACAACTCCGTACATAAGGAAATTATGAAGGAAATGACTCGAGACCCATGAGCTCACATTCCGGGATGACAAAAAGGTTACGGGTGGGCTCGAAATGAAAGAGCAAGTGTTGTAGAGAGAGAACCACATGTCGTAGAGGCACTTCTCCAAAGATGAATCCATAAAGGGAGGCTCAAACAAGCCCTGCATCTCCACATGTCCCAGGTCAAAGCGGGCCGTCGGGGGTAAGTTAGTTTTTTGCCTCTTGTTATTCTAAAAGGGGTAAAATTTACAAAATGGGCCACAACTCCACCCGAGGGAAAAAGTCAGCATTTGAGCTCAAGTCAAGCCAAATCCCACCCTCCTATACGGACCGATACAAACTTCGAAGGGGCATATCTTTCGACTCAGGGCTCGAAATATTGCAAATCTAACACCATTGGAAAGATCTTGGCCTCACCTATGCCATGGAGGTCTGAAACTTTAATTTTGAGGAGGTTAGGTGAAGAAAAATGGAGAAACATCTTTACGGCCTTGATGTAGGATCCATCTATCTTAATAACCAAATCGGATTTGATCTGTTTCACCGTTTCCACTTCTTTCAAGGCATCGAACCAAGGATCGATGTAGTAAAGATGGATTTGGGGAAGATTTTATCAGAAGCATTAACAGTAGTGGTTGAGTTCTGGCCTTCTTTTCCCGCTTCTCTCTCTCTTTCTTCTCTCTGATTGAATCTATAAATACGGGGGCAGGATTCATTGTAAAGGGTTGTTGTTCATTCTTCTTCCTGCCCCCCTCTCTCTTTTCTTCCCCAGGGTTGAAAATGGAGTTTGAACCTCCTTTCATGGCTCTGTAATGGCATTCTCTTGCCTCTTTCCCACTAATGATGTACTATGTGAACTTTTGGAGCAATAAATTTATTTTGTGATGCATTTGTCCATCCTTTGCTTATTTTATTGTCTCTCCTCACCTCTCATCATTGTAGGGTATATTGTGCATATTCTGATGTTTTTGCTAGGTCTAGGAGTTGTGTTTAATGGGTTTTGAAGTGGTGTTCTGTGTGAAATTTATCTCTAGTCTGTGGTGCATCTTGTCCACCCTCTCCCTCTCTCACCTCTCTCCACTTCAGGCAGCTGAGATTGTGACCAGCACTCCCCTTTTCTTGGTGTTATCACCTCGTTAGTGTAGGATTTCCCTCTTTATGCACTTTCTCTCTCCTGTCTCCTTGGCATTGTTAGGATAGGTATAGTTAGACGTCATTTTTGCATTAGGAGTAGTTTAGCATTAGGATCAGGAAGAAGAAGCCGGCTTTCTCCGGAGGGCCATCTCAAGTCTGCAAGTCCCACAGCTTGAGAGATGGTCCAATGTTATGCAAATCACACCAAATGAGTCTGCCTTAGAAAAGTAGATTTTTAGAGCTCATTTGGGGGTGTTGTGATTTTCACGTTAATAGTTTTGGCATGCTCGGTGGGACAGGTCTGAAGCACCTTACCACTTCACTTCATTAGGTTTGATGTGCTCTTGGTGAAGATTTCAGCCTTTGGAGGCACTTTCAAGCACATCTGGTGACTCCATCTAGTCAAAAACCCATTCTCTGAGTTATAGACCTTTTCCATCCATTTCCACTCATTTTCATCTATTTTCCTCTTCCATCTCTTCCATTTTCTCCCATTCCATGAGGTTGTACAATTATGACTTCATTCCCTTCATGGAACTCACACTTACTGACAATACAGTCCACCTCCAATGTATTTCCCAACTCCTCCAGATCAACATTATAATCAGATCCAGGACCATTATGCTTACCCATATGAGTAGTGTCAAAACTAGTTTGACTATGAAGCTTATCAAGGACAAGGGGATGCATATGATGGTGATAGTTATGCAGAGGATGCGTTGGTCTACTGGAGAAGATTAAAAAAATGGAGGTTGGCATGGTTCAATTTAGGGCAACAACTCAAATGATGGCTTTCAAAATTGGTTGCAGGGCACCTTGTCCATGGGAAGGCCCTTTTCAAGACACTACTGACCCTCAGGAGAAGTTGGACTTCATGATTGGAATGTTGCCCCAACTTGCACAGTGGATTGAGGACATTGGGGCTTATGAGCAAAGTGCGGGACAACCTTGTCAATGGGTAAGTCAATCACCAGCTCCCTGCCTTTCATTTTCTCTCCCTCAATCTTTATCATTTTAACAGAGGCAAGAGTCAAGCCCCTCACTTGCTGCCCCAAGTGTTAATTTCATTTCTCCATCCCTAGTCTTCCATCCCACCTCAGTTTCTCTACCCTTTTCCCTTCCAAACCCAATTCCCCTCTACAAGAGCCAAAATAAATGCCTTCCCCTCCACCACAAACAAGGAAACAACTAGTGGAGACCCCACCCACCACTCCTCTTGCCTTCCCAAGTCCATGTTGGGAAGAGACTCCAAAAACCAGCCAAGGAGAACATCAAACAGAGGAACCCAACAGAGAAGAAATGATAGAAAATATGAAGAGTTGGGTTGCTAAATTTGAGTTTTCAAAGGTTCCCTTGTTGGTTAAGCCTATGGAGGAGACTGAGGTCAAGTTGTAAGTGGTGGAAGCTCAGCTACAACACAAGCGGGGAGGAAGGAGCTACTCCTAATCCAAAAGAAGAGGAGTACATTCTAGTTGTGGAGGAGGACCATACAGTTTTAGAGGCTCCAAGTGCGAGCAGGCCATAGAAGAACCTTCAGTTCTTCCTCCCACTTCATCCCCTTCAAGCTCTGATGTTGAGGAAGAGTTTGAGCTTTCAAACTTCATGTTTGAGGATGAAGGAACCATGGTGAGTCAATTGTAGATCAGAGAGGACACCATGAAGGAGGTTGAGCACTGCTGACGGGACAGACATGAGGAGGTAGATTACCTATCGACTTGGAGGATTTCCTTGATGGAGGGGAACCCATGGAGATCACATCATTTTTTCCTCCATCCATCTTCCATGCACATGAACCTGCTGCCATGAAGGAGGATATTCAAGTGCAAAAGCCTACACTCCATAATGGCCCTCTGGAACCAAGGTTGGAAGATCTTGATCTTCCATGTTCTTCAAAGGAGGAGGAAGAGAAAAGGCAAGGAGGATGTCATCATCTCTCTCACACCATCCACCCAAGAAGGTCCACAAGAAGACTCCATTTTTGGAGTTGAATTTTAGAAATGGGCACATCTAAAGGATCAGACCATGCCCGATCAGTACTTGGCTTCATTGGAGCCAAGGGAGAAGCCAAAACTAGTCATGCCCACTCCAGGGCATGAGGATGAGCATAAAAGTACCAAGGGTCACCATCAACACCTCCAGAAGTCTGATGCAAGTCAGCTTGAGGAGGTATTTCCCATTAATGTTGATACCTTGATGATTTGGGTGGAGGACTGGCTTATTGTCAATTTTTCACTCATACAGGAAGCTATATTTAGTGTCAAATCATTTGCATGGCTGCCCCTCTTGAGAAAGGGAAGCTACTTCTCCCTACTGTAGCAGGATTTGTTTAGCATTCTTTCTCTCTGGTTAGTGTAGGAGTAGGAGTAGACTTTTTTCAGTAGAAGAAGTGCTTATGCACACTCTGCATGTCTCATTTGAGGCATGTATGATTTGGTCTTTGTATATAAGTTTTTTCCGTTTTGCTCCAAGGGTGCATAAGGTTAGGCTCTTCAATATTCATGGCAAGAAGACTCATAGCGGTCTATAACAGTTCTAGCTCCAAAATGGAACAAATCCAAAGAAACTTAAGCCATTTGAAATAGTCCATTTCAGGGACAGGTGAAAGCCCAAGTCAATACAATTTTCTACTCTCAGAAACTCCATTTTAAGATTTTCTTATGAAAATTGAGAGTGTCGACATGCGGGCGGATTCAGAGTCAGGAAGAGGTCAGTGAAGTGTAGAGAGTCGGGAGTCCATTTTATAAGAAGGATCAGTGTCAGGCCATCATTCTTGACTCCATGCCCAATGGATGCTTCAAGGCCACTAGTCTCTTCATCTAGCAGGTAGATGTCCCCGTGAGTTGCCAAATTGTTATCCCAAATTCACCCCCCAGAAAATTTGGTCAAGAAAACTCTTACACATAAGGAAATTATGAAGGAAATGACTCAGACCCATGAGCTCACATTCAGGATGACAAACAAGTTATAAGTGGGCTCGGAAATGAAGGAGCAGTGTCGTAGAGAGAGCCATGTGTCCTAGCGTGCTTCTCCAAAGATGAATCCATAAAGGGAGGCTCAAACAAGCCCCGCATCTCCACGTGTCCCAGGTCAAAGTGGGCCATCAGGGGGGAAAGTTGGTTTTTTCCCCTTGTTATTCCAAAAGGGGTAAAAGTTACAAAATGGGTGACAACTCCCCGAGGAAAAAGTCAGCGTTTGAGCCAGAGTCAAGCCAAATCCCTTCCCCTCTATGTACGGACCCGATACAAACTTGAAGGGGCATATCTTTTGACTCAGGGCTCGAAATATTGCAAATCTGACACCATTGGAAAGATCTCGGCCTCACCTACGCCACGGAGGTCTGAAACTTTAATTTTGAGGAGGTTAGGTGAAGAAAAATGGAGGAAACATCTTCTGGCCTTCAATGCAGGATCCATCTGTCTCAACAACTAGATCGGATTCGATCTATTTCCATTGTTTCCACTTCTTTCAAGGCACCGAACCAAGGATCGATGCAGTAAAGATGGATTTGGGGGAGATTTTATTAGAAGCATTAACAACAGTGGTTGAGTTGACCTGACTTTTCCGCTTCTCTCTCTCTTTCTTCTTTCAGGTTGAATCTATAAATACAGGGGCAGGATTCATTGTAAAGGGTTGTTGTTCATTCTTCTTCCTGCCCCCTCTCTCTTTTCTTCCCCAGGGTCAAAAATGGAGTTTGAACCTCCTTTCACGGCTCTGTAATGGCATTCTCTTGCCTCTTGCCCACTAACGATGTATTGTGTGAACTTTTGGAGTAATAAATTTTGTTTGTGATGCATTTGTCCATCCTTTGCTTATTTTATTGTCTCTCCTCACCTCTCGTCATTACAGGGTATATTGTGCATATTCTGATGTTTGTTGCAGGTCTGGGAGTTGTGTTTAATGGGTTTTGAAGTGGTGTTCTGTGTGAAATTTATCTCTAGTATGTGGTGCATCTTGTCCACCCTCTCCTCTGCTCACCTCTCTCCACTTCAGGCAGTTGAGATTGTGACCAGCACTCCCCTTTTCTTGGTCTTTATCACCTCGTTAGTGTAGGATTTCCCTCTTTATGCACTTTCTCTCTCCTGTCTCCTTGGCATTGTTAGGATAGGTATAGTTAGACGTCATTTCTACATTAGGAGTAGTTTAGCATTAGGATCAGGAAGAAGAAGTTGGCTTTCTCCGGAGGGCCATCTCAAGTCCATGCAAGTCCCATAGCTTGAGAGATGGTCCAATGTTATGCAAATCACACCAAATGAGTCTACCTTAGAAAAGCATATTTTTTGGGGGTCTTTGTGATTTCACGTTAAGAATCGTGTGCTTATTTGTCTTGATTTCATATATGTCTATTTTCTTTGATAAATGATTTACCAAGTATGCAAGGAGAAGATACACATGTTCATCCTTCGGGATTAATTGTTGAACTTCCATTACTATGATCTAACCTTGTTAAACAAAGGTCTTCAAAAACAATCGAGAATAGTTATAAATGGTTACATCTAAATATGCTTGTTTATGTTACTTTTACTCTGTCTAATTTGCAAGTTTGAGTTTCACCAATGTTTGAAGAAAATTTTTGTGATGCATCTAAATATGGTTGTTTATACTAAATTTACTCTCTCCATTTTTTTCCATCTTTTATGCTTTGGGATCTCTCTATTTTGTTAGAATGTTTCGACTTATGCAGCAGAAGATTTGTAAAAAAAAACAAAGATACACCAATCCGATCACATGCATGAATTTTCCTAACTCTTCTCTGTTGATTGTATATTATTCATAGTTATCCCATCACTTTTATTTAAATTAATCATTTTTATACCTTTATAAAGGTTATGATAATGGACATATGCTCATTCTAAACATTATAAAATAAGCAATATTAAAATTAGTCGAGTTTAGTACTTCTCTATTACTTGTATCTAGTCTACCATGCATGATGAAAGTGGAGAGATAAAATGTACTTTGTCTTTGTTTAAGAATGGGAAGTTTCCCATCGTCTCATAAAACAAACAAAAAAAAATCATTTTATCTTAGATATAATGCAATTGTTTTTAATATGTATAATAGAAGAAATCGATATGAATTGAATGGGCAAGATGCCCATTCAATTGTAATATGACCGATAGAAGAAAAATATTTTTATTAAAGTACTTGAGAGTTTAAATTTACTTTGTTTTGAATGGGAATATGCTCATTCTCATATATAAATAATAGAAGAAGAATAGAGATAAATTTAAGTTCAAGATTGCTTGTACTAGGAAACATAGAAGAAGAATCCATCATTTTTTTACTTTTTGGTGATTAAGTTTTTAGATAGAGATATTAAAATGGTTAAAGATTTATCCCTCAAATATAGTAACAAGTCATATGTAGTTCTCTATATGACTATGTAGTTCTCCCATTATCCCATTCTCATATGTTAAGAATCATAGAAGAATAATGGAGATACAATTTACATTTCTTTAGAATGGGAAATTGTGCAATATCACAACAAGAATCATAGAAGAATAATAGGGAACATTTTTTCTCTTATATTGAGTCTGCATATGCCCATTCTCATATAGGAAACATTGAATAAGAATATATGTATCGAATGGGCATATGCCCATTCTCATATAAGAATGATAAAAGAATAATAGAGATAAAATTTACTTTGTTTAAAAATGGGAAGTTGTACATTCTCACTTCCTTATAGATATACCAAAATGATTAAATTTTTAGATGGAAAAATTAAAATCAGTAAGTCTTTAGAATGGGCATATGCTCATTTTCATACAAACAAACATGTTTTGTCTTATATTAAATGGGCAGGTGCTCATACTCATTATTTTAGAATTGGCATATGCCTATTCTGATATAGGAATCATAGAAGAAGAATAGAGATAGAACATTCTAACGGTCTTCATACGGTAATGGGCTCAAGCCCATTCTCATACAAACAAATATTTTTTGTCTTATATTGAATGGCGATTACCCATTCTCATATAAGAATATTCCTATTAAGATATAAGAATCATAAAAACAAACATTTTGTCTTATATTGAATGGGCAACTTTCCATTCTCATATAGGAACCATTTTAGGCATTATAGAACAATAATAGAGAAATCATATTAAAACTATGCCCATTCTCATAACCTTTATAGAGTTATTAAAACCAGTAAGTTCAATATTGCTTTTTTATCATTTTCATATAGGTGGCATCATCTTCCTCCATATTTACTATATGAGAAAGCACACATTCCCATTCTATACCATATTATGAAACACTATAGATGTTGGAGTTTCTCTTATTACTTAATTAATTTTTTAACTTTTTTTAATTTAAAATTCATTGGTATGATTAAATGATAGGATATTATTTCTTGTAATTAATTATTATGTTATTAATTAATTAAATATTTGTAATGTTAAGATAATAATAATTATTACTATTATTAATTAATTAAATGTGTTTAATGTTAATATTAATAATTACTAATATTGATTAATTATTACTAATATTAATTATTTATTTATTTTAGTGCTAAAATCATATCTTAAATACATATCCTTTGATTTTTAATTTTATGAAGATTAAACTTTAAATATATTTATTAGCTCATTTTAAGCATTATAATTAATTAAGCATTATAAATAATGAAGTTTATGTTCTTTAATTAGTTTTATATTATTTTTAAGTTTATTATATTATTTAATTATTTTAAAACTATTTTCTATTCATTTCATAATATAAGTAGTTGTTATTAGCATTGTTCTAGTTAATATAGTAATAGAAGTTTATTTGTAATATTATTTCTTGTAATTAATATTATTTGATAGGATATTTTTGTAATTAATTATACTATTATTAGTTAATGTTATTAATTTATTTATTTATTACTAATATCATATCTTAAATAGAATCACCATGATTTCTATTATTAATTAATGTTATTGATTAACTATTTTTACTAATATCATATCTTGAATAGAAACACTTTGATTTCTATTATTACTTATTGTTATTGATTAATTAATTTTTAATAATATCATATTTTTATGAAGATTAAACTTACATATTACATTTAAAAAAGTGTTTGGTAGATGGATGCATTTAAAAGAATTAAAGCATATTGCTCAAGATATTTAAGCATTAAAGTGTGGTCATTTATTACGGCAGGATTGATTCAAATATTAAATTTTCAATAGGATTGATTCAAATTTTAAATCTTTTATGCTTTATTTTTGGGAGGAAATTTTTAATGGTCATTTATTATGGTAGGTTTGATTCAAATTTTGAATTTTCGGCGCTCTATTTTTTATATTTTTTCGTAGGATTGATTCAAATTTAATTTTTCCACTTTTTATTTTTGGGAGACAATTCTTAATGGTCATTTATTATGGCAGGTTTGATTCAAATTTTGAAGTATCACCGCTCTTTTTTAGACGAAATTTTTTATTGGTCAAATACATTATAAAAATATTTATTTTGAATTAATCAAGTTTTGATTTTTGATCTATTGCAACTGATATTTTTTCGTTTAGAGATTTAGCTCGAGAAAGATGAAGTACGAGAGATTTAGCGAGGAGAAATATGAAGATACGATTTTTTTGCGAGAAGAAAGAAGAAGATATAGTTGTCGTCAAAGATTTTAAAGCAGAGACTCATTTTAAAGATATCTCAAATGAAATACATCAATGGAAGAGGAGGCTATTCAAGGTTTTTATATCTCATTTTTTTCCTATTTACTGCTAAATCCTAAAAATGTATAAACGAAAATCTTTTAATTCATAAGCAACTATCTACGTTTTTTCATATATCTTGTTTTTTTCATGTCCGAAAACGTACCAATTTTTTTCCATGCATAAATGTAACAATAAACAAATAAATAAATCAATTTGTTTGCATTCATAAACGTAACAAAAAATCAAAAAAAAATCATGAAAAATGCATAAACGTAACAACAAATTAAAAAAATCCTTAAAAATGCATAAACGTAACAACAATGAAATACGAAATCATTTTTTTACATTCATAAACGTAACAATGACAAAATACACAAATCAAAATTGTTTTATTTTTTTATTGACTTAATGAAAAAATGTCTACTGCATTTATGGTGCTCATAAAATGATTTGATATACTCAATACCTATCTCTTTCGTATCTTTTTTATAACCTCTGCAATAAGTTTCTTTTTCTATAATCTTTATATCCAATCAGGCCAAATCCTTTTTCATAACTTTTTCTTTCTTCTACAAAATCTCTTAATGAAAAAAACTCGGCCATAAGAGAGTAAAGAATCCAAAAATGAGCCATTCAAAATCAATATTTTTATAATGTACTTGACCAATAAAAATTACCTCTAAAAAATGCCAAAAATTCAAAATTTGAATCTATCCTACCATAATAAATCACCACCCTTTAATGCTTAAATGCTTAAATGCTTTAATATCCTAATATCCTAAGTCTATCGTAAATACTTAACCACGAAAGGGTAAATACTTAAATTCTTTAATATCCTATTATCCTAATGTTTAGACCCATTTAAATGTTTTAAAGAGGTATTAGAATAATAAAAATACATAGTATTATTTATGTACATACTGATACCTTTACAAGGACCTTACCACACACAACCCGTTAATGCTTTATTAACTTAATGTTTGGACCCATTTAAATTTTTCAATAGATTTTTGAATAATGATCAATACATGGTACTATTTATGTACATTCCTTACATTTTACGTCGATATTACCACACACTACCCATTAATGCTATAAAATCCTAATGTTAAAACCATTTTAATGTTATGAATATTTTAATGCTTTAATATCCTAATGTTTAGACCCATGTTTGGACCCATTTAAATGTTTTAAATAGATATTTCAATAATGAAAAATACATAGTACTATTTATGTACATACCTTACCTTTAACGACGATATTACCATACACTACCCATTAATAATATAGAATCATAATGTTAGAACCATTTAAATGTTATGAAGAGTTTAATGCTTTAATATCCTACTATTTAGACCCATGTTTGAACCCATTTAAATGTTTTCAATAGATATTTGAATTGTTTGGACCCATGTACTTACCTATTTAGACACATGTAAATTTTTTAAAGAGGTATTAGAATAAAGAAAAATATGCTTTAATATCATCATGTTTAGACCCATTTAACAATTTTAAAGAGGTATTAAAATAATGAAAAATGCATAGTACTATTTAAGTACATACCTATTTAGTCCCATATAAATGTTTTAACACACAAAAACTAAGCTAATAGTATTATTTAAAGTACATACCTTTTACATACCACGCACACACTTTATTTTTAGATTTACTTTATTTTAGAATGGGCACCCATTCTCATGGCTTGTATAAAGTTATCAAATTGAGTGAGAATTTTTACATTGTCTTGTATTAAATGGGCATATGCCCATTCTCATATAGGAATCATAAAAGACTTGTTTGGGAAGATAGGAATCATAGAAGAAGAGTATGGATTAAACATTCTCACAACTTTTAAATAGGTATTAATAGGAATAATAGATGCATTCTCATAAAATCAGTATTTCTTGTATTAGAATGTTTATAATGGGCATATGCCCATTCTCATACAAACAACTATATATTGTCTTGTATTTAAAGGGTAGATACCCATTCTCACATACGTATGAAATTAGCTTTTTTTTTTAGAATGGTTTGCTTTGTTTTATAATGGGCAGTTAACATTTTTTGTCTTGTATTGAATGGGAATATGCCCATTCTCACAACCGTTAAAGACGTATTAAAATGTCGGTAATTAAACTTTTTGTCTTGTATTGAATAGGTCGATTCCCATTCTCACATTAATTATAGAGGTGTTACAAAGATTAATTTTAATATTGCTAACATTAGAATATGTAGAATGGGCATATACCTATTCTCTTTAATAGTTATTTTATAATTGGCATTTTCCTATTCTCATAAAGGAATCATAAAAAAAGGTCTATTATTGTTCATAGAGATAAATGAATAAGTATCATAAAAAGAATAGAGATAACATTAGAATATGTAGAATGGGCATATGCCTATTCTCTTTAATAGGAATCATAAGAGAAGGAATGAGCAGATGTCCATTCATATAATGGGTATTTTCCTATTTTCATAACCTTTATTTTAGAATGGGCATTTTCCTATTCTCATAAAGGAATCATAAAAAAGGTCTATTATTGTTCATAGAGATAAATGAATAAGTATCATAAAAAGAATAGAGATAACATTTACTTTATTTTAGAATGGGCACTTCCCAAATCTCACCACCTTTGTAGAGGTATCCAATCCAATGTATCACTTTGTAATGATTTCTCGACTCCAACATAACATATGAAAAGAAGAAAAACTATATGCATGTCGGTTGATGAACTGACATGAATTTTCAACTTGTAATCATGTTGAATTATTATTAAATGAAGATTATAAAATGGTTAACTATCCTTTTTATCTTCATAGTACATTTAATCAATAAACAAGGTAATAATGCAATATTTGTTGGAAAACAACTTTTAATACCTAATTTTATAATCATAAAGTCAACTAAAAATCTTATAAGAAAGAAACAAAAGTCATTCATCATCATAATAATCAATATATAAAATAAGGTAAAGTAGCATCTAATAATGATTCAAATCTCAACATTAACTAAGATCATTTCACGTTGAATATTTTACATAAAAAAATTCATACATCATCACAAGAATTAATAGAGATAAAGTTTAATTTGTTTCAGAATGGCAAATTCCCCATTATTGAGTCTTTATATAGATCTCAAAATGATTTAGTTAAATATTTTTTCCTATATACGAATGGTCATATTCCCATGTTAGAGTAGGTATTTACCTTAGCTCATGTTCACCTAGGTGCTTTATTTACCTTTATTGTATTTATCTCAGCCACCGATGTGTGTGGATATTTATTTTATCTTATTTAGATATTAGGAGATATTATCTAGTTGTTAGGTATAGTTCTTTCCTTGATCTATGGTATTGACTAGATCCTTAATGTCTAGTTCTCTCCTAAATCTATGGTCTTGACTAGTTCTTTGATGACTAGTTATTTCCTTGATTTATGGCTTGAACTATGACCTTGACTAGTTCTTAGATTGTTATTCCTTTCCTATTTAAGCAAGGCTCATTCTCAATGTATTGCATTGAGTTCCATAATAATATATGATATTGTTTCTCATTTGTTTGCAAAGGTTTTATGTAAAGTTATTCTGGTGAATTGCTTTTATCTTATAGATCATGGTGTTTGATTAACATCTGTGTTCTTGGCTTGGTACGATCTGGTTATCGTTCCTTTCATCCCATTCTCATATATGAATCATAGAAGTAGCATAGAGATGAAATTTACTTTGTTGTAAACAAGAAGTTCACTATGATGTAAGGAAAATAACTAGATGATATTCTTAATCTCCAAATAAATCACAAGAATCAATATAGATAAAATTTAATTTTTTTCAAAATAGACATTTCCCCATTCTAACAACCTTCATAGAGCTCTTAATATGATTTAAATTAATAACACTACATGGGTATGTGCACCATTCTGGGGAAAATGGGGTCTTAAGTGGATGCTTTTTTCTAAAAAATAAAAATCTTTAACTTGTACAAGTTATTTCAAATAATTACACTCAAAATTGGAAGATGTTGTAAGAACATGAATCATATCATTTTGATTCTAGTTTCTAAGCTACTAAATTTTATTAAAAATGGTTAAGTTTTGTAGACACCTAATGTATCCAAATTCTAAAGAAACTTGATATACTGCAAATGATATGAACTTCAAAAGAAAATAGATCTCCTTCTTCATTATTGAATAATCAATTACAATGTTTCCTAAATAGGAAAATAACTCCCAACTCAAATTGCCAAGAAAACCCTAACTAACTTTGTATAAATATACTCTAGGTGGTGGAATTTGCTATTTTTAGCAGTTTACTAGAACCTACTATTCTTAGTAAGTTTGCATGCTTATTCGTACGGGCACAAAAATTTCCACACATCTTCTACATTCCTAAATTAAAGGAATTTCCAACTTTCTAACTCATAATGCAACTAATAGACTAAAATTAACTAATGCCCAAAAATAGGAAAAAAATGAACTACAACTTAAATCCTAATTTTTAGCCTCAAGATGGCAGATTTAGGGCCCAAAAATGTGGTTTAAAAATCGAGACTCAAACGGAACCCAGAGCTCAAGTTATGACCTTGTCAAGTTCCTGCTAATTTTGGCACATCATTCTCCCCTGCTTGAAAAAAATGCAGCTCCTGTAAGTTGTCTTCTTCAAAATGCTTCCATTTATCTGCATCCAACTTCTTAATCTCCCACTCTGTGACCCAATTATTGTCCTCTTGTTCCAGTCCTTTCCAATGTACCAAATATTTGTTGTATTTCCCATGTTGCGTGTCCATCGATTTCTTATGTAGAATTTGATCCACTTCTTATTTATTCTTCACTAGAACCTGTTACCTCCAATCTACTACTTCATCAATAACATCCCCTTCTACACCATCCCCATGAAAAGAATAAAAATATGAAACATTAAACACTGGAGAAATATCAAAATTCCCTGACAATTCTACCTCATAAGCATTATCATTTATTTTTTTCACGATTTTGTAGGGACCAATCTTCTTGTACTTCATCTTGTTATAGGTTCCTTTTGGAAACATTTCCTTCAAATATACCATAACCAACTCACCAACTGTAAATACCTTTCTCTATCTATGCACATCTATTATTTCCTTATACTTATCATTACTATTCTATAACTTCTTCCGCACTTCTTCTTGCGATTGTTGGATAAGTTCGAGAAAATGCTTCTGCATCACCATTAACTCTGCCATCAACCGGTAGTTGTACCAAATCTAAAACCCCATTTGGATTACTCCCATACATAATATAAAATGGATAATTTCTGTGGATCTATTTATGGAACTGTATATATGCAAACTAGAAACTTGTGGTAATGCTAAGTCCCATTGTTTGAGTTTTTCCCTAACGATGCACTTTAACTAGTTTCCCAAAATTTGATTGATTACCTCTATTTTCCCATCATTACGAGGATGATAGACACTCTTGATCTGTAGTTGAGTTCCCAATTTCTCCCATAAAGTACACCAGAAGTGACTTAAGAACCTTGTGTCCCTATCTAAAGTGATAGTTTTTGGAACACCATGCAAACAAACAACTTCTCTGAAAGACAAATCTGTTACGCCTATCACATCATTTGTTTTCTTGCAAGAAATAAAATGAACCATCTTAGAAAACCTATCAACAACCACAAAAATTGAGTCATTACCTCATTGTTTTTGTTAATCCCAAAACAAAATCCATACTCAGATTTGTCCATGACCCTTTAGGAACAGGTAACGGCATATACAACCTTGTATCTTGTGCATGGCCTTTTGAGACTTGGAAAATCGACACCTATCCACATATCTTACCACATCTCTTTTTAGCTTTGGCCAATAGTATTTCTCTGCTACCAAGGCTATCGTCTTATCTTTACCAAAATTCCCATCCAATCCTCTATTATACAACTCTTTCACTATATTCTCTCTCATAGACCCAACTGGAATACATAGTTGGTGTCCCTTAAATAGGTAGCCATCCTGCAAAATGTAGTCATCCTGGAAATATCCTGCATTTTCTGACAATGGATGAATCAACCTTTCAACAATATCCTTGAAATCAAAATCAAAATTATATAAACCCTTTATTGCTTCAAAACCCACCACCTCATTTTCCATAGTGGTAAACAAAGTCACACGCCTACTTAATGCATCTACAACTTGATTTATGTTTTAGAGAAAAGGTATAACCCTACAAAAATGATACCCACTTTGCATTCCTACTATTTAACTTCTTTTTTGTATTCACATACTTCAAGGCTATGTGGTCTGTAAATAACACAAACTCCTTATGCACTAAGTAATACCTCCAATGCCTTAATTCTTGTACAATTGCATAAAATTCCACATCATAAGTAGAGTAGTTATTTCTTACCTCATTCATTTTCTCACTAAAGAAAGCTACTAGCTTTCCACCTTGACTTAGAACAGCACCAATACCCACATGTGAGGCGTCACAATCAACCTCAAACACTTTATCAAAATATGGTAGTGCCAAAATGGGTGCCTCTATCACCTTTTTCTTCAAGAACTAAAAACTATCCACAACTTCCTTTTTCCACAAAAACTCCCTTCCTTTTGTGCAATATGTTATAGGTGCTACAATACTGCTAAATTTTTTAATAAACTTTATGTAAAATGTTCTTTAGACCATGAAAGCTTCATACCTCGGTTATACTCGTGTGGAGTAGGCCATTCAATAATTACCTTTCTATTTTCTAAGTCCATCATGTACCCCATCTATTGAATTAATAAATCCCAAGAATACCAAACTCTCTTGCATAAATGTGCACTTCTTCATATTTGCATAGACTTTCTCTTTCCTTAACACTTCAAATATCACCCTTAGATGCCTCAAATGTTCTTCTTTAGTTTTACTAAAGATCAAGATATCATCAAAATAAACCACAACAAACTTACCATTATACTCTCATAACACGGTGTTCATCAGTCTCATAAAAGTACTAGGTGCATTGGATAACCTGAATGGCATCACCAACCACTCATATAATCCATTTCCTCTCTTGAATGTTTTTTTTTCACTCGTTTCCTTCTCTCGATTGAATCTAATGGTAGCCACTTCGAAGATCAATATTGGTGAAATACCTAGATCCAATAAGTACATCCATCATATCATCAAGGCGAGGTAATGGGAACCTATACTTGATTGTAATTTTATTGATTGCTCTGTTATCCATGCACATTCTCCATGTTCCATCTTTCTTTGGTGTTAATAAAGTTGGGGTTGCACAAGGACTCATGCTCTCCCTTACGACCATCTTTCTCACGAGCTTTTCCACTTTCCTATTCAACTTTGCATGTAATTTCGAGCTCATCCTATAAGCCACTTGATTTGGGAGTGAATACCATGGAATCAAATAAATATGGTGTTGAATATTTCTTTTGGGTGGTAATCTGTCTGGTAGCTCATCAGGAATAACATCAAAAAAATCTTCTATTAATTCCTTTGTTTCTACTAGTATTTGTGCACTTACAGGTTCATCCTTATTTGTGACTAGTGCATAACAAAAACCAATTGTCTTTTCCTCCTTCACAAATTCCTTTATAGAAAGCATATTTTTAGTTGTCCCCTCTTCCTTAAGAGGTATAAAAACTATTTTTGTACCATCCTTCCGAAAGTATAAGTATTCTTTCCACCATCATGAATAACATTCTATCAAATTTCCATGGTCTTCCTAGCAGTATATGACATGCATCCATAGGAATACCATCACACCAAACCTCATCCTTGTAACTGTTCCCAATAGAAAAACTTATTAAACATCTCTTATCAATAATAACTTCATTATCCTTCTTAAACCATGCAATACGGTAAGGGTTAGGATTCTTCTCACAATGAAGACCCAATTTCTCGACCATCTCATTTAAAACCATGTTCTCACAACTACCACCATCAATAATAACATTACATACCTTTCCTCCTGAAGTGCATCTTGTTCTAAAAATATTTTTATGCAGTCATGCATCCCCCTTGATTCCCTTTCTTGGAGCAATCATCATCCTCTTGATCATCATATTTTCTCCAACATCTAGTGGAATTTCTAGGTCGTGTTCATCTTCTACTTGTTCATCTTCAACAAGATTTACTCTTGGAGCATCTCCTTGCCTCTTGTCATGTGTATAAGAATGCAGGCATTCAAAATCCCGATGCCCCTCTTCACCACATCTGTAACAAACAAATGGTCTTCATGGAGCCTCCCATCCTCTATCACTAAGCATATCCTCTACCCCTAGAAAATCCTCTGCCTCTTTGTTGATTATGGAAATATTGTCTCGTATCTTCTTGCTTTTCCAATCCATGAGATGATTCTCCCCTACCTTTGCTGAAACCAACTCATCCTTGAAAGGAAGATGAGGCCCCCCTATTCATTCCAGGTGATCTCCTAAAACTTTGACGATTTTGTTTTTCCTTGGCCTTTAAGGATAATTGATAGGCATCCTCCATGCTCTTAATCCTATGCATACTTATCTCATCTTGAATAGAAAATTTTAATCCATTTACATACCTTGCAGCCATTTGTTCCTCAGTTTCTTCATGCTCTACATGAATGGAAAACTTGTAGAAATCATTTGTGTATTCTTGCACTATTTGCAAGTTCTCACGCCGAGGAGATTCTAAAACCTCCTGTAAAGGGTTTGTGCATAATCCACAGGGAGAAATTTATCTTTCATCTTATTCTCCATCTAACTCCACATCCTAATTCTTTCTTTCCCCTTTCTTGACCACTCTTTCTGTAGGTGATCCCACCATAACATAGCATGAACTTTCAATTTTGTGCATGTAAATTTTACCTTATTTTCTTCTTACATAGCCTTCCACTAAAAAACTTTCCCCATGCTAGTCAACTAGTCTATTAGCTCCTCTGGTTTTAGACTACCACCATACTCTAAAACATCAACTCTTATCCCATCATTCTTTCCTTCTAATGCTCGAAGAATCCTTTCTTCAAAAGCTAATGGTGGCACTTGTGTTTCCTCCTCTTCACAAACTTATTCTTCATATGTGTCATCTCCACCTTGATTTCCTCTCTGGGTTATCATTGCAGCAAGCGCAACAACTTGCCTCTACAGATCTTACATATTTCTATTCATCTAGGAAATACCACCTCCTCTTCCTCTTCCTCTTCCTATCATTTTTTTAAATGACCCAAACTCCGCTCTACGATACTAGAGAATGCAGCTAAATTCTAAACAAACTTGATATACTGCAAATGATATGAACTACAAAAGAAAATAGATCTCCTTATTTGTTATTGAATAATCAATTACAATGTTTCCTAAATAGGAAAACAACTCCCAACTCGAGTTTCCAATCAAACCCTAACTAACTTTGACTAAATCTACTCTAGGTGGCGAGAATTTACTATTTTTAGCAATTTACTAGAACCTGTTATTCTTAGTAAGTTCGCATGCTTATTCATACGGGCATAAAATTGCCACGCATCTTCTACATTCCTAAATTAGAGGAATTGCCAACTTTATAACTCATAATGCAACTAATAGACTAAAATTAACTAATGCCCAAAAATAGGAAAAAACTGAACTACAACTTAAATCCTAATTTTCAGCCTCAAGATAGCAGATTTAGGGCCTGAAAATGTGTCAAAACCTTCCCAACCAACCGGTAGGGTCGGTTGCCGGTGCGTTCGTCTCATTGAAACATGTGGTTTTAAAAAATATACTCAAACAGACACCCGGAGCTCAAGTTATGATCTTGTCAAGTTCTTGCTAATTTTGGCACATCAACACCCCCAAATTACACTTTTGTTTCCACTTTGATTCCTAGTATTATTCTAGTACACCTTGTTATTCACCTGTTTACGATTAATTGATTTAATTAATTAATTAACATTGTACCCTTTGGATTAATTAAATTAATCCCATGTACCCTTTGTACCCCTTTGACTAAATTAATTGTTATTTATTAATTAAATAAGTGTGTGCACATCCTAGTCATCTGTCACTTGATCTAACTCCACTTAGACTCCACTTGGACTCCCTATCCTTACCCTAGTTAACTACACTTCTAGAATCCTAGAAAGGTGGTAGAAATTAAAATGCACGTAGAACCACCTTTCCGGATGCATATTTTTTAAATTAATTCATTTACTATCCCCATAACTATTCAGAATCGCACATAATGTAATTTTTAGCATACTCATTTATCCATGTGTAACTGATTTCAACTACCTTCTGCTTCTATAAATTACAGCCTTACTTTCTTTTCAAATCCTCTTGAATGTGACATAAAAAAACTCTATAAAATTCACTATGTTTGTAGCATTTGCATTCAAAGCTTGGAGAGTACTCAAGAGCATCCATAAATCATCTCGACATCCATCTTGCAAGGTTTCACAGGAGACCCTTATTTGAGGTTTGCACAAAAGGTTACTGGAAAGGTTTGCATGTTTTGTTTATCTTTAAAATAACTAAAATACCAACAAGTTCTCTTGTTTTTGTTAAAAAATATAATAGAGTGTCTTTCTTTCCCCACCATTTTTTGAGCACTATTTAGTATTTTTGAAAACCCTTTGGTATAAAGATAGCTAGGACCATCTAGTTTGGGATCCATTTTTAAAATATTTTTAGTGAGTATTTTTTTATTATTTTTATAGTACATAAATTTTAAATTTTGAAAAATAACAGAGCTCAGATAGTGAACCCCTAACAACGTAAAAAATATCAAAAATTAAAAAAAAATTGTATAGAATTAGGCCTAGTTTGGGCTAGTATAGTTTTTTTCAATTTCGATGATCCAAAACAAAGATACACAACAAAAGATAAGTGTTTATAATCACTTAAAATAGAGGTACAAAAGATAGCTTGGAATAAATATAAATGGAAACCATAGAATAGTCGAGAAAAATATAAAAATTACATATTTAGAAAGAGGACAGTTTTCTTGATGTCGTAGGAAAATTTTTATGAAATATAGAAAAAAAAATTGTATGATTTAGCATGGTGGAAGGTTATTTTTTGCATATTTTTAAAAAAAGATAGGTTATTATGTTATTACAAGTCTAAGGCACGGGTTTGGGAAATCGAAGCAATTCCAAGCCTACAAATTCTTGGTTTAGGGCATAATAAAGGGAACACGTACGTGTTCCTTATAGTATAAACATTATATTTACTTTTGGTATGGTTCTATTTACAAAAAAATAATTTTTTTATTTTCTTATACTTTAAATTTATTTTAGTAAATATAATAAATTATGGTCACTCTACACCTTATGGAACTAGTCTCACAACTCCATGAGTCATGGTTTAAGAGATAGTTTTTATAGTATAATCTTGTCAGTACATAGGCAATTTTTAGGATTTTAGCATTCAGCCTAAATATTTTAGCGTTTAAATTCTACAATCAAAACCCTAAAACCTAAATCCTAAACCCTAGGTCCTAAACCTAAACCCTAAATCATAAACCTTGAGCCCTAAACCCTAACCACTTCGAACCACAATCCCTAAACCCTAAAACCTAAACCCTAAATCATAAACCCCAAACCCTAAACCTTAAACATTTAGACCTTACCCATGAGCCCTAAACCATAAACCCCGAGTCTTAAGCCCTAAACCCTAAGCCTTAATCCCTAAAACCTAAACCATGAACCATGAGCCCTAAATTTTAAACCCTAAACCCCGGCACATAAACCCTAAACCCTAGACCCTAAACATTGAATCCTAAACCCTAAACCTTGAGCCTTAAACCCTAAACCCTAAACCTTAAACCCTAAACACTAAACCCTAAACCCTAAACTTTACAACCTAAACCCTTAACCCTGACACCTAAACCCTAAACCCTAAAACCAAAATAATAAACCCTCAACCCGAACACTAAATCTTGAACCCTAAAGCCTAAAGCCTAATCCCCAAACCCTTAACCCTAAACCCTAATCCCTAAACCTTAAACCCTAAGCCCGAGCCCTAAAATCTAAACCCTAAATCTAGAGCCTTGAGCTCTAAACTTGTAACTCCAAACCCTGAACCCTAAGCCATAAACCCTGAACCATGAACCCTAAACCATAAGCCTTGAACCCTACATGCATATCCCTAAGCCCTAAATCCTAAACCATTTACCCTAAACCCTAAACCTTAAACCCTAAACCATAACCCATAAACCATAAACCATAAAATCTAAACCATAAACCCCTAAACCCTAAACAATAAATCCTTAATCCTAAACCTTGAGCCCAAAACCCTAACCATAAACCCTAAAAGCTAAACCCTTAACCATAAACCATAAACCATAAAAACAAAAACTTAAACCTAAACCCTAAATCCTAAACCACTAACCCTGAACCTTGAACCCTTAACCCTTAACCCTAAACCTTAAATCTTGAACCATGAGTCCTAAACCCTCAACCCTCAACCCTAAACCCTCAACCCCAATCTATAAACCCTAAACCCTGACCCCTAAACCTTAAACCCTTTGTTTCACCTCATTCTAGAGTGTTTCTTTGAATATTGACAAAACAAATAAGGGTAAAGTGCTAGGAGGAATACATTACAATGCTAGTTAAAGGTTGTTACACACACACATGAATTCTTGATCCACAACTAATCGTGAGAGCTTCCTTTTGGCTAGGAGGAACTACCTAAAATAGAAAACAAGACCACCAAATAAAAGTTAAACAATATATGCAGTGGATTGCCTAGCGTATGCTAGATCCGAGAAGTGTGATACTCCTAGATGGTTGTCAATCCACTGTTTAAAATAACTCAATGTTAACAATAAAGGAAATCCTACTATAGTTAAAATGATTTAGGTATCTCATTCAACTACAATAAGAAAATTCATTCACAACAAGCTAAGTTATGCTTGAATCTAAAGGTCAAGATCTCTGTCAGATTACTAGAACTGGTCAAGGTCTAGTTCCAGGCTATTTTGGGTATTTCGTAGAGGTTTTAAGCCATGTTCTTGATCTGAGGGTAAAAACACAAAGACCGACGTTGGTCTAGTATGACCGAGTGTCGATTTAGGTTAACCGGTGACGGTTGTGGGTAACCGGCATCGGTATGGTTGGGGTATAGGAAACTTAATAAAAACTTGGTGGGGTGACAGATCTAAGGCTAAATGGAAATGCAAAGGGAAATGGCGAGGTCTATGTGGGTCTTAGGTGTACTCAGGGATAGTTATCAGTAGGGTATGGGTATTTTAATGGTATGGGTGAAATATTGATCAAGTTTGTATGAAGGAAAATGATGGGTGAATAGGAATGCAAGTAGAAACTAATAATGAAGTAAAAGAGTCTACTAAAATGACAATGGACAAGTGTTGGTTAACAAAACACTTATTGTTGTATGAGCTTGATGTCTAGTTGGAAATGGCAGTTGGTCAAATGGATGGAGCTTTGGTGTGGTGATGGTGCTTCCCTGGATGCTCCCATGAATGTAGGTGGCTCTGTGATTGCTTTTGGTGTTGGCTGTAGATGCTCTGATGCGTGTACAAATGTTGGTTCTGCTTGCATGCAGCTCTGGTTTTGTCCTTTTGTTCTCTCAGAAATGTGCTAACCTTGAAATTAGGTTGTTTTGGGGATTAAATGGTAAGAAGATGGTTACAGGTTGGACTGGCAAAGTGGTTAGGCGGGATTTCCTAGGTTTACTAAACTGAGCAGATCCTCTTGATTTTCTTAGATCTCATTTGTTTTCTTCCACAGATTAGAATGGAAGCTTCCTTTCTAATGGCGGGAATGTGGTTAGAGGGAATGTAGGCTTTGATTTTTAGGGTTTAGGTAGGTCTTAGTTAGTTATGACAACATACTAAGAATAGGTCTTAGGGTGACGTGGCTAGATGAGGTGGATGGTGGGCATTATCCAATTAGGATATTTTAAATAATAGATATTATGAGATCATGAATTAATTTAATTAAATTAATTGAATTAATATTAGAGTGGGGTGAAAGGGGCCATGGTTAGGTGAGTGTGTTTGAGTTGGTTATTTTGTCAAGGGACCAAGGGGAGTGTGACACAATTTTGGTGTCTACATTTTGCCCCTTTTTCGTAGCTTGTATTAGTAAGCTACGCTGAAAAAAATAAGATGTGGTTGCCCCATGTGTGGGTGAAGGTGATCCCCCTCAAACTAGGGCGGATGAGGTAGAAGGAAGAATCGGTGAGTGGTTTGATAAACGGTGAATGTGATGAAGAGAAAGTTGGGCAACAAGGGTAAAAAGGGGAAATGGTCTAATCGGATAATCCAGGTAATGGGTTAGGGTCAAAGGTAATGTGATCAAATGCACACACACGTATAAACTGCAAAGACTGCATGCAGGATAAAGAGCAGTGCAAACTATACATTGTCTAAGGTCGATAGGTTTATCCAAACAAGGTTGAGATGATTCTGATATCCAAGGTATAGGATATGGTCAGGAAACATGATGCAGGTGAGGTGTAGGAACATTTAGGTATGTTCCGGTACACCAAGGGTTGGGTTAGGATAAATGGTCACGTAAAGAGGAAAGGTAAAGTCGGTATATGTCATCAACACAGTATACAAAGTGCCATAAGGTAAAGCGAGAACATGAGGTCACAAGTCACTAACAATGTCCTCGGTCCAAGTAACTAGGTCACGGCATGGGTAGGGCCGAGGTATGGGTAAAATAATGGGTCTCCAAATGAGGACGAGGTGAGGTAGTAGAGGATGAGGTTAGGAGGAAAAAGGGAAGTGTCCAAGTCAGGTGTGGGTAAGGTAAAAAGGATGCATGCCAGCAAAGTGGGGGTAGGGGGTAGGAAAAAGACTAAGCAAGATAACCGATGATGGTGTAAATGAACCGATGTCGGTTGCGATGGACTGACCATGGTAAGCTAGGGCACAGGATCAATGTCGGTCAAGGTAAAACCATCGCTGGTCAAGTTGGGTAGGTTATAAAAAGAAAAATTGTTGTGTTTTTCAAATCATTTGTCTTTTACCGAATTGGGGAAAATGACGGTGAGAGAGAGAAAAGTGGAAAGTGTCCATGCGGAATGGAGAGTTGAGTTAGCGAGTGGTGTAGTGGGTGATTGGCAGATGATAGGCGGGTCCATGAGATTGGATTGATCGATTTGGTTGGTTAGAGGTGAGACAATTGATTGGGTGATGAAAGAGGTAGGAGAGGGGTCGGATGGACCACCGGTGCAACAGCCCAACGTGCCACCATGGCAGTGGTAACGTGATGAGGTAAGAGTCAATCCATTTTCTTTGTTTTGTGAGTTAGATTGATTTAGAGGTTGGGTGGGGAAAATGGGTTTTGGGGGAAATGAAGTTTGAATTTTGGGAGGGCAAATTGAGTTAAATAGGAATGAGGAGAGAGGTGATTGGGTGATGGAGGGTGGGGAAGGGTGGAGGGGGATTTGGGTAGGGTTGGGTGGGTAGAAGGGAGAAAAAGGAAGTTTTTAGAAATAAGGGGGTTTGGACATCTCGGTGACCGGCATCGGTCGAATGATAGCTAACGTCGGTGGTGCCGAACCGGTATCGGTCACAAAGCAGTGTCTCGATTTCAATTTATGGGGAATGAGGTTAGCTAGGGGTAACTCGGGACTAGTCGGGCTATGGGGGAAAAGGGGCCAAAAGTGACCTAAGTTGGGTGGGTGAGATAGGTAGTGGGAAGTAGGAGATGTTTTGGGGAAAATCCTAATATAGGTAAGGGGTAAAAATAGGTAAGGGTGAATGATAGTGGATTAGGGTTAGGGCCACTAGTTCACGGAGGCTAGCCCCAGGTGATGTACCAGCAGGGACCTAGCCACACCCCATGAGAGGTGGTGAGATGTTATCAGGCCGCCAAGTAGGAGCCGAGGAGGAGATAGGAGAGACCGATATGGAGGATATTTGGCAGGATGATGCCTGATGTATGTCACTCCTTTTTTATGTATTTATTCATTTTTGATATATACCGGCTTACGTGCTGAAGAGAGTGAGGATGTGTACGAGATTTTTTGTATATTTTTGATCATATACCGGCCTACGTGCTAAAGATGGTGAGGTTGTATATGAGAGTTTTGAGAGATTTGTTATATATTATTTGATATCAGTGTATATTATATGGATACACAAATTTATATGATGAGATGGATGATTCGGTGATGATGTATCTATGTTGATAGAATTTTGAGTGTTATTCATAGATGGATTCATGATAGGTGTGTTAGGCATGGTGGAGTCAGGTCATAGGCATGGATTGAGTCAGGTCATAGGCATGGTTGAGTCAGGTCAGAGGCATGGATGGAGTTAGGTCATAGGCATGGTTGAGTCAGGTCATAGGCATGATGGAGTTAGGTCATAGGCATGGTTGAGTTAGGTCATAGGCATGATGGAGTTAGGTCATAGGCATGGTTGAGTCAGGTCATAGGCATGGATTGAGTTAGGTCATAGGCATGGTTGAGTCAGGTCATAGGCATGGATGGAGTCAGGTTGGTTTATAGATGGTTGAGTTGAAATGGGTTGAGTATGTAATTCATTAATTTGTGCAATTAACGATGATATAAGTCATGTTGAGATGTGTTGATAGTAACATGCATGATAATGGTAAAGAAAAGGTAGACATAATGAATGTATGAATGAGGATGGTAAAGATGTGAAGCAATTATTGTTGGTTTGATTTTAATTTCCAATTATTGATATAAAAAGGAAACTAACTAGGGTAGAATGTGATTTTAGGAAAAGGATAGGGGAATTGGTTAGGGTAACGAGTGGGCAAGCTAACCTCCAAGGGCCCCATGCCCTCGGAGTGCTGCCTACATAGTCCTGGTAAAAGGAACCTCAGGCCAACGTAGTTCTCACATAAGCTAGGGAACAATGTGAGGAGGTATGAGAATGAGTTGGTAGTTTATAGGCATGATTGAGTATAGGTTTTGGTTTAGGCGTGGTTGAATTGTGGGAAAATAGGTATGGGTTATATTAAGTTGATTATGGTGAAAGAGGAAAATTTCCCTAGAGATAAGCATCGAGGGGCTAGTCCTATATGAGATGATCAATCATGTAATGAAGAAGTTAAAAGATAAGAGGAGGCAAGAGAGCCACCTGATTTGCAAGGATCGTAACAATTGGATCATACCTTAGATAGACTAGTGAATGTAAGACCCTGAAGACATTGCATGATTGATTATTCTAAAGGTGAAGAGTAGTCACATGATCACTAAATTTCACGGTTCCAGTAGGTCCCTTGAGGCGGTAGGGAATGAAAATGTGAATGGTGAGAGGGTGAAAATTGGTTAGTTTATATGGTATTTGGTAGCATGCCTTTTGGAAAGAAATCCAAGATCACAATGAACAAGTCCATGATGAAAATTTTTTTGTTTGACTTGTATTTGGGATAGACTGATTGAGGTAGGAAGTCTATTTGGGATGATGAAATTAAATCCATGAGGTATTCGAAAAGCTAATCGATGTGGGAAGTTTGATTCTTGTTTTTAGGAGCTTTACATAACTATCCTTCGAGGGAGTAGTCTATTTATAGTAGAGATGTAGAGAGAAAGATGTCCTTTTGAGGGAGTCATATTTTATTAGAAGTTTGACTCAAGGAGTTAGATCCCATGTAAGGATTTTACATCGTGGACAAGACTAAGGTGAAGAATCAGATTCTTGTTCATAAAGCAAGGTGAAATGACCATGGGATCTCATCTAAAAGCAGATGAAAAGTATCCATGAGAATCATGCCATGTGCAACACCATGGTACACATATTTAAGAGAAGATAAAAGAGTGATGGGTACACACATGATTCTTGTTTAATCGTTGGGGATGGCATAGTGAAAGGAGGGAAGTGAAAAGTGCTGAAGGGACAAGCATGAAAAGAGGAAGAAGGTGAGATAGGACTGAAATTCAACAAGTAGAATGGTCAAAGATGCAAAGCATTAAGGAGCTCGAGTTCAAGTTTACCGTTGAGTGAAGATAAACGATAAGCACCCGATCCATAAGTATGAGTCATGATGTATGGTCCAATCCAATTAGGAGAAAATGTGCCCCGTTTACTTTTCTGCTTTTGTTACATGTTGATTTTCTTTCAGGACAAGGTCACCAACTTGGAAGGCTCGTTCATGGACACGTTTTTCATAGGCACGTTTGATACATTTTTGGTAAAATTGAAGATGGTCAAGAGCGTTAAGACGAAATTCATCTAATAACTCAAGTTGTGCTAAACGGTCCTGGCAAAATTCATCATCATTGAGCATGTCATGAAGAGAAATACGAAGTGATGGAATCTGGACTTCGAGAGGTAGAATAGCCTCTATACTGTAGACCAAAGAAAAAGGTGTGGCAACAGTGGAAGTGTGAATACTAGTACGATACACCCATAAGATGAAAGGAATGTGCATATGCCAGTCCTTCCCAGTATCATTAACCACTTTCATGAGAATTTCGTTCATGGTTTTATTAGTGGATTTGGTTTGGCCATTGGTTTGTGGGTAATAAGGTGATGAGAAATTGAGTTGAATACCAAAGGCAATACAAAGTTTTTGTAAGGTTTTATTTTTGAATTGTTTCTCATTATCAGTGATGAGGCGGTGAGGAACACCAAAGTGACAAATGATGTGATGATTGATGAACTCACATATTTTCTTGGCTTTCGTGGAGATAAGATTTATTTCTTCAACCCATTTGGTGTAATATTCGGTAGTGGTGATGATCCATTGATGTTGTTGGGAAGAATGGGGATTGATTTCTCCAACAAGATCCAAACATCATTGAGAGAAGGGCTAAAGGTCACGGGTGACTGTAGAGCATATTTGGGTGTATGATGAAGATTGGCATGTTTTTGGCATTTTACACAATGCTTAACGTAATCACAACAATCATGGTTAAGGTTCGGCGATAATAGCATAGGCGAAGAATACACTTAGCAACAAAGAAGGCCACCGATGTGACCTCTACATATGTCATCATGAACTTCCTTAATGGTATAAGGAATTTCATGAACTCGTAAGGCATTGTAAGAGAATACCATCAAATTCATTCTTATAGAGGAGGCCACCCATGACAACATAACGAGAGACCTTTTTAATAAAGTCACATTTTCCATTACGAGTGAGGTCAGGAGGCAAGATGGAGAGGGAAAGATAGTCTAAGTATTATTTATACCAAAGGTCACTTGGTTAGGAGCAACGGTTTTGATAGAGTAAACTTTGCGAGGTAAGTAAGAGGGTGATTGGAGTCTTTGTATGGTGACAAAGATTTTAGAATCGGAAGGCGAACTGGTATTTGGGAAGCCAAGGCGAGGCCACGGTATCTACAAATTTGTTGGTTGAACATGGGACAGTTTGAAGGGCGTAATGGTCGAAGGTGGTCAAAAGTATATCCACATGATGTTTATACTTTTTAAGTATCTCATTACAACACTGGTATATACCATTGACTTGGTTTATGACCAATTGAGAATCACCAAAGATGTTGATTGATTTAACATCTAAGGCATAGGTAGCTCAGAGACCTAATATGAGCGCTTTGTATTCGGCAATATTGTTTGTACAATCAAAATAGAGTTTGAAAGATAAAGGCATGGATTCACCATCAAGTGGAATGAGGATAACACCATCCCCACCTCCACACTGACACTTGGAACCATCAGAGAAGAGTGACATTTAGTAAGCAAGTTCATCCAGGAAAGGGTAGAAATTGACTCATCTGAAAATTCAAAGTTAGAGGGTTGGTCCCAGAAATAGGTGTGTCGGCCAATTGGTCAGTGATAGCTTGGCCCTTGATGGAATTTTGATGGGTGAATTCAAGTTCAAGGTCAGACAGAAGCATGAGCTAGCGTGCAACTCATTGATTTTGGTAAGGTTTGGTGTACATGAAGTGTAAGCAGTCGGTGTTGGTCACAACATAGGCTTTTTTTAGTTGACTAGGTAATGGCGAAGTTTTGTGGCAACGAAAACTAAGGCTAAGAAAAAAATTCAGCATGGTTGTATTGGGTTTCATAGTCCAAAAGAGTACATCTTATGTAATAAACCACCTTCTCCTGTGTTGTTCATCGTAATGAGCGAGCATGGCCCCAAGGAGTGATCGGTATTAGAGATGTGAAGGTAGAAGGGTTGATCGTCTTTAGGTGGAATGAGTACGGGTAGTTGGATAAGGCCTTTTTTAAGGCTTCAAAGCTTTATGGCAGTCATCATCCCATTTAAAGGAGACATCCTTCTTGAGAAGATAATGAAAGGGTTGACACCGATCCGACAATTATGAAATGAATAGAGAATAGACTGCAACTTACCTTGCGAGAAACGAAGTTTCCTAATATTAGTGGGTGGAGGCATTTCAAGAGTGTCCTTGACTTTAGAAGGTTCAATCACTATTCCATATAAGGAGATGATAAATCCCAAGAGTTTTCCCAAGAGAGAAGGCTGAAGATACGCTTCTTGGGTCAAGGCGAATGAAATATTTAATGAGGTGGTCAAAGATGGTTTTTAGGATGGCGAGGTGCTTGGAGCAATGTTTGGATTTGGCAAGGATGTCATCCATGTAATCTTCCAATATACGATGCATGATGTAATGGAAGATGTAAGTCAGAGCCCGTTGATATGTGGCACCATCATTTTTAAGGCCAAAAGGCATGAATCGATAGCAAAAGGTCCCCCAAGGGGTGATGAATGCAGTTTTGTGTTGATCCTCGGGGAAAGCAAGATTTGGTTATAACACGATAAGCCATACATAAGTGATAGCATCTCGTGACCAATGGTAAGGTCAACTAGTTGGTCAATACCAGGTAGAGGAAAGACATCTTTTAGGCAAGCTAGGTTGAGGTCATGGAAATCTATGTAAATGTGGAGTCCCACTGTCTCCTTAGTGATAGGGACAATGTTATAAATCCATTAAGGATAATCAATGGGTAAGATGAAGGAAGCAGAAAGAAGACATTGAAGTTCTTCTTTGACCGAAGAGCAATGCGAGGGTGTATTTTCCTCGGCTTTTGTTTCTGAGTGTTTTCCTCAGGAATGGTTACGATATTGTGGACCACTATGGTGGGGTCAATACTAGGCATATCTGTGTAAGACCAAGCAAAAGCGTGGATATGGTTTTTGAGAAAAGAAGTGATGGCTTCCTGTTGGTAGCATCTAAAGATTTTCTGATCTTTAGAATGTGTTGGTTGTCCACAGTATGAATGTTGACCTCGATAATCGATTCATTCAACATGGTTTGCGTCTTAGATGGTAACGACTAATGAATATATGAGTCTTCTACACCAAGGTAGGTGAATATAGATTCTTCATGTTGAAATTGAATGATGTTAATCGAAGGTGTATCATCATCGATCATTTTAGGATATAGGAAGGGTAGAGATGAGGGAGCCTCGCCCTTGTGTTGATAAGTTAGAGGCCCCAAGGAAATGGTGTTTATGAAAAAAATAGTTAGGAGGAATGGATTTTGGATCCATCAACTTTGTTGGTGAAAGTGGTGATGGTGGTGAAGAATATGGAGTGAGTGAAGAAGGTGAAGAAGGGTGGATGTCTTCAATGAGTTCAATGCGGGCCTTCTTGGTAGGTGGTTCAACAAAGCCGATACCACTATGGTCGTTATGCTTGTGGGTAGTACATGGAATAACAAAGATCAAGGCCTTACTCATAAAATCCAAAACCAAAACCCTTCCACAAACATCGATGCAAGAAGGAGTTGGTAAAACGATGATTGGCGAGTGACTAGAGATAAGTAGAAAATGGGCGGGTTTGTGATGGTGGTTCAAGTGTATAAGTGGCGATCAAGTCCCCATAGGTGAGATTGGTATGAAGGTGGGGAGGACCATAAAGGAGGCACTCCACTATGTGGTGATCATAGCGAGGGTTTTGGTGAATACTTTCGTACTCTTGTTGATTAAGGAATGTGTTAACACTATATAGGTGATACTCCCCAGTGAGGCATTGAAAAATGCCTTCTAAGGGATCGATGGTCGATATATGGGTAGCTGGGATGGACAATGTGTTAGAGGCTGACTCAGAGGTGGAGCCAACTGATTGGGAGGTTGACGGTTTGGCCATGGAGGTTGTGGCAGCGGTAGGAATGGAGGATGTAGGTGCGGGTGAGGTAGCGGTGACACTGGTGAGTGGAGGTGTAGGTGAAGAGGCAATGGTCATGGAGGTAGACGCTTTAATGGGTATAATCATATCATTTGGTTGGTAAAGCATGTTGCAAGTTTTGAAATGTGATGGATCAACCGGAATGGTATAGATGTGTCCTTCATGCTCAAACTTCACACAACGATGTAAAGTGGAAGGAACGTAACCCATAACATGAATCCAGGTCTACCAAGCAACATATTATATTGGAATTCCCCCTCCAAGATGTAAAATAAACGGAATAGTACGGGGCCCACACGGACATGGGAATGATGGTGCCATGTGTGGAAGTGATAGCGTCATTGAATGAATGCAATGTGACGGGATGTTTCTACATGTAATTATCAAGTATGCGTATTTGGTCAAACGCATGGGAGGAGATGATATTAATGTTAGCACCCCATCGATCATAACACGTTGTACATGGATATTATTGATATGGATAGAGATGAAAAGAGATGGATATGGGTCATCGGTTTGGTGTGGTGCAATCTCTTCATCCCGGAAGAGTGAGTGTGGCTACTTGGTGAGTATATGAAGGTGTAGAAGAAGATGATAATTTGGTGAGAGAGGCTACATGATGGGGTGTAATAATGGAGGCTATGGGTGTAGGATCATTGTGTAAGACCTCAATATATTGAAGGACCTCCATGAGAGCTTGATGATGGGATTCCGAGGTTTGGATGAGGTCATATAGGGACATTTTGAGGGGGGATTGGTGTAATTGTTTGAGCATCACGTGATGTGTAACCACATTAAAAATTGGATATGTGGGGCCGCGGATAGTGACTTTAGGTGTGGCTATAGATGGTATGTTGGGTATAGGGTTGGTTGGTGGGTCGGTTTCCTTTGTCCTTCTAAGCACAGTAAAGAACATGGATCATGTTCATTTGAAGCGGATAGGTAGGTGAAGTAGGTGAGCCATGAAAGGTATAACAACAAGAAGGGAAAAGTCGAGTGGCGGGAAGGAACCTTGTGAGATGAGTTGGGAACACTGACATTTGGGTGGAGGTTTGGCGAGTTCTCTAATGCAAACCATGTTAATTTCAAATCTTGGGGGTGGATCTAAGAGTTGTGGAGGTGGAGGTCTTGGTCGTTGAGTAGGAAATGAGGGAAGAACTATGGAAATGGGTGCTGGTGAAATGGGGTCCTCATCGAGAAGGTCATCATTGTCAAAATTTTCTTCCGGAGGACACAATTGGATCAAAGTGGTTTTCAAAGCCTTGTAGTTCTCTACATCATTCCCTGGCACACGATGGTAGGCACAAATTTTGGTGTCGTCAAACCCCTTTGGTTTGGGTTTGAGTGGGTCATAAGGTCTGAGAGGTGGTAATGTGATGATAGAAGTTTCAAGGAGGTTAGTTAATATTTTGGCATAGGATCCCACTAGTGGATCACAATGAGAAGTGAAGGTGGGTTTGGGTGTAGGTGTAGCTGACTGTATAGGAAGGGTCTTTGCAAGAGGGGGAGTGGGTCATGCTATGGTTTTAGGTGTTGGTGTGGTCTTAGGTGTTGGTTGTGTCTGCTTGGGTAGGGGCATGGTAGATGAACTGGTGATAGAGTGTGTGGTTGGTTTGACTACCTTATTAGAGGGTAGCGGATTTTTGTCTTTAGGTTGCACCTTCTTGGGTAAAGGTGATATGGGTGCATGAGATCTAGAGGGAAAAGTGGATAGTGGAAGAGGGCAAGTTAACCATGGGGATAAGCTGAGGTGATCTGAAGTTAGATGGCACGGGTCGTGTAGTAGTTGTGAGGGAAAGAGACTGAAGTGTCATGGGTAGTGAAGAAGTTATCGATGGTATTAACGGTATGGGTGGTAAAAATGTTGCAGGTGTGGGCGGAAGTCATGTTGGGTGCTTGGGTATGTTAGAGGTTTGTGATGGAGGAATGGGCTGCTGCATTTTTAGTTTACTGGTGGGTGAAGGTTTCTTAGCCAAGCTAGAAGGGTGAGGTCCTAAGACGGATGAAAGGGGTGAAGGTGATGAAGGTGTGATCGGTGAGGTTGGGGTATGCGATCTAGGGGATTGGTTCTTCTGTTTGGGGGTAGATTAAGTTTGGTGTTAGCTTTGGAGGATGTAGCTAAATCTAATTTTATGGGTGGATGAGTAAGGTTGGCCGTTGGGATGACCCCTAAGGTAGTAATAGGTTTAGGCAGGGAAGATGATGTAGGTGTATGTTTGGATGCAGAAGCATGTTGAGTTATGGGTAGAGGTGTGAGTTGAGCCATGAGTGGTATCATGGGGGAATTTGTGATAGTTGTGGTTTTGTTTGGTTTGATCAGCTGAAATATTTTTAGATAGATAGTGGAAGTGTCAGCGAGTGACATCTACATTTGTGTTAAGACAGGAAATAGAAGACGCCCCTAAAGTAAGGCTCTATCCACATAATCCAAGCGGTCAGCTAAGCATGAGAATGACACTACACTGGGTGAGCTTGATGAGGATCTAAAGACAATTCCCGTAAAATGTGTCTTAGAAACAGGGAATTTGCTAGCTTCATCTTCTATGGGTAAGAGAGCTAAAAGTAAGTCTGCAGGATCTTGGGTAACTGATGGAGAATGGTCACCTAGAGGTAAAGGCATTTCTACTGGATCTTTGATAGGTGGAGGAGATGATGGGTGATCCTCTATGGGTGGAGGAGATACACAAGCATCTTCTGTGGGTCGAGGGGTACCACGGGTGACGACTCTCTAGGTGGAGAAGCCAAAGGTGAAATGGTCTCAATGTTAATAGAAGGATCTCTCACATGTGAGGGAGGAGACGAAGGGTGTTCCTTTGTGGGTGGAGAAATAGGTGAAATGGGTTCAAGTGTAGGTGGAGGAATTCGGGCTAGGATTTCCTCTATGGAAGGAATATGAGGTAATTAGGAAGCAACAAGTGCATCACTAAAAATAGCATGGACCTCATGGGTATGGCTATCATGAGTTTAGGTCTCTCTAGTTTGATCAGAAGAAGGGGCATGATTAGGAAATGGTTTCTTGAAGATGTGTAGGTTTTGATTGGTAGGTGCATTAGGATTATCCAAAGTTAACTCACCTTTCTCAAGAATTTCTTGGACAATGTTCTTGAAAGTGATGTAATTGCCATCACTTTGACCCTTTACTCGATGATACTTGTAAAATTCATTCTCTTTATACCAAGTGAGTGTGGGGTGAGTAGGATCAAAACCAATGTGTGGTTTTACGGGAGGAAGAGTGATGGCCCCAAATTTAATGAACTTTTCTAAGATAGAAGAATAAGGCTCCCTAATTGGGGTGTATTTCCGTTGTTCTCGTCTAAATTGAAAAGTCTGGACGGGTGAGAGATTAGATGAGGGGTTAGCCTGATTTGAGGGATAAGCTAGGCCGACCTTGAGTACCACTACGTTAGTAGTTCCCTTGGCTTTTGAATAATTATTCTATGGTTTCGAAGAAGAAGAGATATCATTTGACTTAAATGTCGAATTCTTATTGCGTAGTTGAATTTTCTTTTCTTCAATGGCCCGAATCTCTAGCTTTTGTGCCATGGTGAATGCCTCATTGAAGGTTTGGAAATTTTGCACCTGTAGGGTTGGCAAGATATGTCTAGCACAAGTCCACATGAAGAGCTCTATGAGTTCGGTTTGTGGTAATTGGAACGTGAGTTGATTGATCAGGCTATGCCAACGAGCGACAAAATATGTGATAGATTCATCGTCATATTGACACGTAGAGTAGAGGTCAGTCATGGTAACCTTATTAACAACATTGATGGAGAAGTGATCCAAGAAGGCTTGGGATACCTGATTAAATGAGAAGATATAATGTCTAGGCAACCCACTATACCAGTCTAATGCGGGCCCAGTCAAAGACATGGGAAAGGTCCTCAAGAGCAAAGCATCATCATGGGTAATAAGATAACACCCATGTTTGAAAGACCGCAAATGTTGTTGTGGGTCCTCTTTTTGTTGAAGCGATTAAATTTAGGCATTTCCCAATGTACAAGATATGGAAAAATAGGAATGGATGGGTGGATGGGCTCATTACAAATCTCATCGTAGGTGAGAGAATTGAGTGTGCCAGAAACCGATGCCTCTAATGTCTGCATCTTGTCCATCATTAACTTGATTTGGTCATTGGTAGGTTGTGATGGCTAGGTACCTTCAGTAGCATATGAGGACCGGTGTTGGACATATGATGGAGGTGGAATCCCAGTATATGGCGATGTCATATAGGTGGATTGAGAAAGAGGGAGTGAAATAGGGGGTACATACCCAGAATGAATGATAGGTGAAACAGGAGGCTACTAATAGTACGTATATGGAGGTAGAAGGGTCGTGGTGACCCTAGTAGCAATGGGGGCTAAAGAATGTGGAATAGAAAGGACAATGTCTTGAAAAGGGGTAGGGGTCACCGACAGGGGGTGGTTTTGTAGCTACGGTTATTTGTGAGACAATAGGCACGGATGAGGTTATGTTCAGGTGGTTGGTGAAGGTATAGTGGATGTAGCGGGTGTAATAGATGTGCGAGACGTGGCGATCATAGCAAGTATAGGTCCTACTGTGAAACAAGCTGGGGGCAAGGTAGATGTGGGCGGTGCAAAGAGCTAGTAGAAGTGTCGGGAGGATAGATATTGGCATGCCGTATATCAACTGACCCGAGGCATCTCAAGTGGACAAGTGGGAAAGATATAACTATAAGGCAATAGGGTTCTGGTCAAGGAGTCATGTGAACTCCTTATCCCCTATGGCAATAGTGATAGGTTGGGTAGGATCCATGGGTGATAAAATAGAAGGTGGTGAAGGGCTAGGTGGGAGTGGTTGATAACTATTGTGGAATATGAGGGCATTTTCCTGGCTACGCATTAGCACCATGTAGACAAGTAGTGACGTGGTAGGACTGCTTTCTATAAATGACACAGAAATACAACAAAGATAGGAAAAATAGGTGGTGGTAGGTGGATTTGGTATAAAATGTTAGCTATAAATTTGAATAGGCTAACCAATGCTAGTTAGGGTAAACTGATGCCGATCCATGAAGAATTCGGCGGTCGGTCGGTCACGTGGAAAATGGATAGTTTGTCAAGACAAGTAAAAAGGCTAACAATCTGCTAAGTAGATAAGATGTTGATGAAATTTTCAGGAAAGTGAATATGATGAGAGTGAGAGAGACTCTAAACAAAAAGAAGGTAAAGGTGTTATTTTGGGAAGGTGAACCAAAAGAACGAAGAAGCGACGTTGTTTGTGTAAACTCGATGATGGTTAGAGGGTAATCGATTTACGGTCGTTGGACCGCATAGGTTACTATGAATTTGAAATAGAGCTGAAGAAAAGGTGGTTGAGTTAAAATCAAATGCAAAATCAGACCCGAAATTCTGAGAATGATAAAAATAGGTTCCAAGAACACTCAGATGAAGCTGGAATACACCAACTATGATGAGGAGTATGCAAGGAGAAATGAAAAGATGAAGAACGTGACCTCTCACCTCAAAATGCAAGCCAAGTAGAAATACTACGAAAAATACGATCCTTAAAGTGCTTTTTCTATTATGTTTGTTCAATTTATACTATTAATAAGCTGACTCATGAACTTTAGAACAGAATTTTTGTTGAGGAAGGTTTCCTACGAAGAAAGATATCTAAAGGGAGAGGTTTCAGGTATGTTATGGCAGGGGCAGGTCATCTTCTGAAGTATGACTCGGCAAGTAGCGAGTGAAATGGGAGTACCGCAATCCTTTGATCGGTGCGATCATTAACAGTGCTCCCAGGAAAGATGTCATTTAAGAATGTGTATTTTTTGAATTTGTGCAGTTTGGTAAGACACACGAGAGAGAGAGAGAGAGAGAATATGTGCTTTCTATGATTTGTTTGTCAACCATCAGCTGGGAATGACTTCCAGCATATAGGTTGCCCTTAGTTAATGTGAGCTAATGCAGAAAAGCTAGAATGAACTGAAATGATTTTTAAACCCAAATCGAAATATTGAATTCGATGAAACAAAAGGATGAACAGGAGAAGGGATGCTCTTTCACTAATGCGATACCAATGAAAGGAAATAAATGTTTGTTTTAAAGCACCAAAATACGATTCTTTGTTAGATAATAGAAAAAGAGAAGATTCAAGGAGAAATTTTAATGTGAGAACCTTTTAGAAAGGAAATAAACATGTAACTTCTCACCTAGAAATGAATAAATGCAAAGAAACCTGAATTTGGTCCCACCAGTGCAAAAATGTTTCACCTCATTCTAAAGTGTTTCTATGAATATTGACAAAATAGATAAGGGTAAAGGGCTAGGAGGAATACCTATTAAAATGCTAGTTGAAGGTTGTTGCATGTGTATGACTTCTTGATCCATAGCTGATCGTGAGAGCTTCCTTTTGGCTAGGAGGAACTACCTGAAATAGAAAATAAGACCACCAAATAAAATTTAAACAAGTATATGTAGTGGACTGCTAGCGTATGCTAGATCCGAGAAGTGTGATACTCCCTAAATGGTTGTCAATCCATTGTTTAAAACAACTCAATGTTAACAATAAAGGAAATCCTATTGTAGTTAAAATGATTTAGGTATCTCATTCGACTACAATAAGCAAATTCATTCACAACAGGCTAAGCTATGCTTGAATCTGAAGGTCAAGATCTCTGTCAGATTACTGGAACTGGTCAGGGTCTGGTTCTAGGCTATTTTGGGTATTTGGTAGAGGTTTTAAGATTTGTTCTTGGTCTGAGGGTAAAAAACAGAGACGGCATCGGTCTGGTATGACCGGTGTCGATTTAGGTTAACCGGCGACGGTATGGTGGAGGGTATAGGAAACTTAATAAAAACTTGGTGGGTTGATAGATCTGAGGCTAAATGGAAATGGCAAGGTCCGTGTGGGTCTTAGGTGTGCTCAGGGATAGTTATCAGTAGGGTATGGGTAGTTTAATGGTATGGGTAAAATATTGATCAAGTTTGTATGAAAGTAAATGATGGGTGAGTGGGAATGCAAGTATAAACTAATAATATAAGTAAAAGAGTCTACTAAAATGACAATGGACAAGTGTTGGTTAACAAAACATGTATTATTGTATGAGCTTGATGCCTAGTTGGCAATGGTAGTTGGTCGAGATAGATGGAGCTTTCTTTGTGGTGTGAGTGCTTCCCGGATTCTCCCGTGAATGCGGTGGCTCGTGATTACTTCGGTGTTGGTTGTAGATTCTCGATGTATGCGAAATGTTGGTTTCTCTTGCATGCGATTCTGGTTTCATCCTTTTTTCTCTCGAGATATGTGCCAACCTCAAAATTAGGTTGTTTTGGGGATTAAATGCTAACCAAAACGATTCCGAGTTGAGCGGCGGTGGTTTAGGGTAGGCTGGCATCGGTTAGGGCGGGATTTCCTAGGTTTACTAAAGCGAGAAGATCCTCTTGATTTTCATGGATCTCGTTCATTTTCTTTGGCAAATTCAAATGGAAGCTTCCTTTCTAATGGGTAGGAATTTGGTTAGAGGGAATGTAGGCTTTTATTTTTATGGTTTAGGTAGATCTTAGTTAGTTATGGAAACATACTAAGAATAGGTCTTAAGTTGAGGTGGCTAGATGATGTGTATAGGTGAGGTGGATGGTGGGCATTATCCAATTAGGATATTTTAAATAATAGATTTTATGAGATCCCTGAATTAATTTAATTAAATTAATATTAGAGTGGGGTGAAAAGGACCATGGTTAGGTGAGTGTTTTCGAGTTGGTTATTTTGTCGAGGGACTAAGGGGAGTGTGACCCAATTTTGGTGTCTACACCCTAAACCCTAAACCCTAAAACCCAAACACAAATATTGATCCCTAAAACCTAAACCCTAAACCCTAAACATTAAATCCCAAAACCCTAATTCCCAAACAATAAATATTAATCCCTAAACCCTAAACATTGAATCTTTGAACCCTAAACCTTAACCCTTAAACCCTAAATTCTAAACATTAAACCCTAAACTCTAAACTATGAAACATAAACCTTGAACCACAAGCCCTAAACCCTAAATCTTAAACCTTAAACCCTTAACCCGAGACATAAACCCTAAACCATGATCCCTAACCTAAAACCTTAACCATGAGCCTTAAACACTAAACCATAAACCTTGAACCCGAAACCCTAAACCATAAATCATAAACCCGACCCAAAGGAAATTCCTAATAAAATCATTCAAAGTGTGTTTCAATTTATAGGGAATAGTGTCTAAGGTGATTGATCAACTCATTTAGTTTTGATGAGAGACTACTTCCTCCGAAGGCCTAAAAGCCCATTTTGTCCATTTTGTAGCTAATTGAACACCCTTCAGAAGATTTTAGAGAAAATTCAAACCATTTGAGCATCATTTAAGAGAGAATTGAAGATGTCTACGTAAATTTAGGAAATTTTAGGAAATAAAATCTCATTCAAGAGCAATCTGTTTAAGACCGGGTTTTTAGGTGTAGGGAATGAAAGCTAAAACGGTAAAAGATGACTTCTTTAGATGATTCAGGAGTTCTAGAAAGAATTAGGATGAAACAAAATAGAAATTAGACGCATATTAGAATACTCTATAAGGTGGAATAATCAACATTTATTCAAAGATTAAATATTTATTTAGGTACTACAAAACTCTTTAGCTACCCCTCTAAGTTCAAAATGAAATAGGACCTAAATCTTGAGTCGCAGGTAGAATTATATTTTAAGAATAGTTTCATTGATCATAAAATGTGATTTGTAGTATTTCATTGAATTATGGAGGTTAAGAACATGTAACTCATACTTAAATTTAATTCAAGGATTCATCCCCTATCCGAAGGAGGAAACCCATTTTCATGGGGAAAAAGGTGTTCATGTACCATAAGCATGCTTACACCTGTGTCTCATCTTGGTCAATAAATTGAATTATCAAGGATTCATCATATTTAAAGGTGAAATATGGAGCTCAAGGAGTGACTTGATGATCATCATATCCTGACTCTGTCATTGTACCCAAATCTCTCCAAAGAACAAGCTAAAATGAGCTAGTCATGCCACCGAGGTATCCAAGGACATCATGTGTGAAGTATTAAAGCATCGTCTATCTCCGTGAGATACATATGAGAATACAAACGTATGAACTTGATTCCATGAAAGGCTGATTTTAGAACCCGAAAGGTGAAGGGATGATCTTTATATGAGCACCATGTTTCTAATAATGAGCAATCATCTCGAGTTCACTTTTACAAGCATCATAGAGCTTATTCATGATCACTAAAATGAATTATGGGACGAATTCAAAATTAGTACCAATTCAAGTAGTGGTAGGGCCAAAATCCAATCCACGAGGTCAAAAACATATAAAATGACTATAGGTTTTCCCAAAACAAAAGCTGACTACAATATATATGGCCCGAAAGTCTTAGGTAATTACTAAAATGTTGAAAATGAGTAAGGACTAGATAGATTAGATTTTGAAAAACTATCTTCTAGATGATAATTTTCGAGCTACGAGACCACTTCCATTAAGTTCGAGTTGCCCAAAATTCTTATATTTACTAAAATAAATTTAAAGTATAATATTTCTTTTATACTTAACATTTATTTTAGTAAAAAGGTCTTCTCTAAGACCTTCTAAACTTCATATAGCTCAAAACACACACATGTTTCATAAGATAAGAAACATGTACACATTATAACGTATGGTGTTTTTGGTTCATGAATGACCAAGCCTAAGAAAACATAAAGTGGGCATTATTGAAAAATGCGTACACATTTTTCTTGATTTCACTTTTTTGTCCACTTTTTGGCCCCTCAGATGGGTGCACTTACCCACATTTTGAAAGCGTAAAGTAAGTTATATATCTATTATTTTTCTATGATTCCTATATGAGAATGGGCATATAGAATGGGCATATGAACATTCTCATATAGGAATCATAGACAAATAGAGATAAAATTTACTACATTCTAAAAATGTAAAGTAATTTTTTCTCTATTATTATGCTTTATGATTCCTATGTGAGAATGGGCATATGCCCATTCTCATATAGGAATCATATAAGAATATTAGAGATAAAATTTACTTTTTTGTACAATGGGCAATTCTCCACCATGCAAGGGAAATAAAACCATATGATATTCTTCATCTCAGAATAAATCAACAGAGGAGTTAGAAAAATTCATGTTTGTGAAGGGATTGGTGTTTCTCATAAATTTCCTTGATATATTTTGATTCATAAGCCAAAACAACCTAATGAAAGAGATATCCTAAAAGCAAAATTATAAACAATAATCAAACAAATAGCTTGCATGCAAGGAAATGGTCTAACGAAATATTGGATCCCAAAGAGTAAAGGATGAATAAAAAAGTGGGGAGTTCAAACAATATTTCACAAATTTTCTTCAAATATTCTACTTCAAAAGAAAAAAATCTAATTTGTTCTAGAATGGTCAGTTCCTCATTCTCACATCCTTCATAGTGTTATTAAAACTTAGAACGATCAAACAATAATCAAATAAATAGGTCTCATACAATAGCTTCGTGGTGAAGCTTCCAATTCCCAAGAACTCTACCATCCTTGAAAACATTAACTACCATTAATATCTCCATTGTGCCATGTAGTGACATGGATTAAATTTCATTAATATCTCTAATTTCCCTCTAATGAGTGGTCAAATACATGTTTTAAAATAATTACCTTCAATTAATAAATAAATGGTGGTAAATAATATATTTGTATGGTGGTCTCGCTATGTCATGGTCAAAAACAAATATAAATTTTAAACATTATCATAGCCATGTTTTAGGTTATTTTCATTTAAAATAAACTTCCATTAATATCACCATTGTGCCATGTAGTGGCATGGATTAAGTTCAATATTGCTTGTATTATAATGTTTAGAATGGGTATATGCCAATTCTCAAACAAACAAAAATTTTGGTCTTTTATTGTATTGCATGGATTAAGTTCAATATAGCCATGTTTTAGGTTATTTACATCTATAATAATTTGGTATAACTTTATACTAGAGAGACTCGAGAGGGAGAGATGCATGCATGGAAAATTAGTAAACTTGTGGGACAATATACAAGATGATTAAGTTCAAATAATTGCTTGTATTATAATGTTTAGAATGGGCATATGTCAATTCTCAAACAAACAAACATTTTGGTCTTGTATTGAATTAGAGGTATATGCCAATTCTCACAACCTTTATAGAGGTATTAATTTAATGATTAAGTTCAATATTGATTTATAAACAATCTTCCCATTCTCACATCCTTTATAGAGGTATAAAAATATTTAAGTTCATTATTACTCATATTGAATGGGTAGATGCCCATTCCTATGTATGAATCAAAGAAAAATAAAAAAATTAAAATTTACTTTGTTTTAAAATATTTGGAATGCACATATGCCCATTCTCATAGAGAAATCATATATTCTTCTTCTATGACTCCTATATGAGAGGTATTAAAATTATTAAGTTCAATATTGCTTGCAAAAACACACTTCTCATTCTAAAAATGTATACAATTATATAAATATGCATGTGTGTGTGTGTGTGTGTGTGTGTGTGTGTGAACTACGTAAGGCTTGATCCCTTTTTAGGGTATGTAGTGCAGCACTTGGCTCTACCAAGGATAGTCCAACTAGTATAATACAATTATAAATAATTACAAGACAAAAAATGTTTGTTTGTATGAGAATGGTCTTGTGCCCATTATAAACATTCTTACACAAGCAATATTTTCTATATCTATAAAGGTTGTGAGAATGCACAACTTCCCATTCTAAAACAAAGTAAGGTTTGTTTGTATGAGAATGGGCTTGTTCCCATTATAAATATTCTTTCACTAGAAATATTTTCTATCTATAATGGTTGTGAGATTGCACAACTTCCCATTCTAAAAAAAGTAAGTCTATGAGAATGCACATATTCCCATTCTAAAACAACATAAATTTAATCCCTATTTTTCTTATATGATTATTAGATGAGAATCGCCATATGCCCCTTATTAACATATATTCTTCTATGTTTCATATATTAGAATGGCATCTGCTGATTTCAACCATTTTATAATAGATTTTTTAATCATTTTCATATAAGCAACATCTTCTTCCTCTGTATTTTCTATATGAGAAAGAACATATTCCCATTCTATACAAAATATAAATATAACATCTATTCAATACAAAATATAAATGTAACATCTATTCAATACAAAATGTAAATGAAACATCTATTCATTCAAATTACTACATGAAGGAAACCGAAAACCATCAACAACACTACTTCAATATTATCATTTTTATCTAATATTCACTCATATTGCTACTTGAATAATCTAGGTCTTACATTATTATCAAATTTTCACTCATATTGCAACTTAAAGGACACCCATAAGACTCAATAACACTACTTCAATATTATCATTTTATAAGATTTTGTATTTGTGCATAAGAATGTAGTTAATAATTTATCATTTTCATATAAAGTTCTTATTCCAATGTTTAAAATATATAATGGTATTTGACCATTTTTTTGTAATAGGTAATAAAGGGTTAAGGGAACCCTACCCCATACAAGAAACCATCAGTATATGAAGATACAAAAAGAGGGGAACATATCAACCCTCACACATCTTATTAACATCACTATTAATAGAAAATTCAAAACAAACAACAAACACTAAGGGACAAACCATCATAGACAAGAAAGATCAAAAACAACCAAAATTATCCTTCCAGAGCCCTAAGAGTCTCAATCCATTCCTTTGTAAGATCCCCAATGGAAATATTCATCTTTTCAAAATCCAGAGCCTTATCTTCCCTCTTCCTTTTTTTTCTCTTCTCCCCATGTAACTAGCCCTCTTGGCTTTGACCAGCTCTGCCATGATTTTGAGATGATCAATGGTGCTCTTAATATTAAGAAGACTCTATTTTTTTAATTTTTAACATAATATCTTTCAGCCGATGTATTTCACCTTCAAGAGATTCATACTTTTTATTTAAACTATCCAAATTTCCTTTTTCCATCATCTTGGAGATAGACTCCATCTTATCTTTCATTACATTCCAGTCTTTGAGCAACATGTTAAGCTTATTCTTGTTCAAATTAGTATCCACCAGGATTGTTGAATATTAATGTTTTCAACCATAGTTTTTCTCCCATCCATAGTTTTTCTTCCTTTTGAATATTTTCCCTCCTATCATCTTTCACCATCTTGTCCTCCTCTCGAGTTCTTTGAGGTAAAGCTTAGGCCTATGGTTTTTTTCTCTTCCCCTGTTCTAGTTTAACCAACCTCCCCTCCCTGAATGTCCATAACCATATTTTAAAGACCAGATAACTCCTCTCTGATGGAATTTTGAGAATTACAAATTTTCTTTGAGGCCTCAATATAGTTCATGAAACTATCTCCCAAGTCGACCCATCCTCACCGAGATAATCAACATCCTTATCCACCTACCAAACCCTAAAGGAAATTTTTCCTAATACCAAACTCTAATCAAACTCCAGCCTTTTTTTTCTATAGAAGTCTCTCCTTTGATATCATACAAAGAAAAATTGGTCGTAGTAGAATCCTTTCCCTTCCCCAGTATCAATACCCTTCTTCTTCCTCAATTATTCTATTCATTCATTCGGCTAGAGTACAATTGTAATCGAGGTCCTTCATATTTGGCTCCAAATCCTCCCTCTTCATATTACCAATAACCTCTACATTTTTTATAGATTAAATAAAAGACTCTTTTATGTCATTTGAGCCCAGAGAGGAGGAATCATCATCATCCTCCTGCTCCATATACTTCTCATCCTCAACATGCTTTACATCATCAATCAACAAAACCCTAAAATTATCGATTTAGTGAAATTTTAAGAACACTGAACGAAATAAGGGCATCATCAATCCCTATGTAGAGGGATTTTCAACTTTCCTTTTTGGAATTGTTTGATTTATTTTTGTAGAGAACGAGTGAGAAAGAAAGGAAAATTATAATGTAGACCATGGTGGATATGACTTAACATAGGGAAATGGTAGGCATAAACTACCTTGTACCTACCCTCTAAGGTGATAAATTGCATCAAGTATAGGGAGATTTTATTGAAAGGATCAGGTAAATAATCTTTCTCAAAACCTTCACATGAGTGATGTCTTTATTTATCTTTAACCACCCAAAATTTGTCTATCTCCTCATCACATTTTTCCTTCGATTTGTAAACCTTCATCCCACCATTCTTCATCCCAACCACTATAGCAATAAAATCTACATTAGGTTTTATAGAAAAAACCCTAATACTAGCTTGACCATCCTTCCAATGACTAGAAAAATATTTTCTTACGGCTTGTTCGTGGAATTTTAAAATTTGAAAGAGAGATGGCATACCTTCATTTTCGTATCATCAATATATTCTACTACGATGTCATTGGTTGAATTAGGTTCTAGACAAACCAGATCAACACCCATAGTTTTGGTTTCTCTATAAATGGCAATAAAACCAACCCAGTTTGAAAACTTCTTGTTTTTTTAAAACCAATGCTCACACTACATCAATCCCTTGTCTAAACCCAATGTTCATTAACCAACGTAATAACTTTAATCATCCCACCTCACACATGTCTCCTCATAACTTCTTACTTTTCCTTTATACCCAATATTGACACAAAATGATTTTTAATCATTAATAATCATTACTATGACAAAAAATTTCAACCTCTTGAACACCTTTGTTTGCAAAGTAATCAACAACCTTGTTCCCTTCCTTGTAGACATGATTATAGGAAATCAATTCAAAGGATGGTTCCATGTAATTCTCCCATTCTTTTCATTCTAATACAAGCAATAATGAACTTAATAATTTTAATAACTCTTTGAAGGTTATGAGAATGGGAAATTATCCATTCTAAAATGAATTCAATTTTATCTCTATTCTTCTTTTATGAATCCTATATGAGAATGTGCATTTTCTCATTCAATACAAGATTTAACTTAATTATTTTAATACCTATGAAGGATGTGATAATGAGGAGCTTCCCATTCTAAAAAAGTAAATTTTATCTACTTTTTTAAATATATGATTTGTATATGAGAATGGGAAACTACCCATTCTAAAAATAAATAAATTTTATCTCTATTCTTCTTCTATGATTCATATATGAGAATGGGCATCTTCCCATTCAATACAAGATAAAAATGTTTGTTTGTATGTAAATGGGCATATTCTCATTCTAAACATTCTAATACAAGCAATATTGAACTTAATCATTTTAATACCTCTATAGGAATGGGTATCTGACCATTCAATAGAAGATAAAAAAATATTATTTATATGAGAATGGGTGTATGCCCATTCTAATAATTGTAATACAAGAAATATTGAACTTAATCATTCCTCATGGGAATAATAATAGGATATAAGAGTGAAAAGGAATGGTCAATCTAATACAATAAATATTAAACTTAATCAATTTAATAACTCTATGAAGGCATGTGAGAATGGGAAATTGGCCATTCTAAAATGAATTAGATTTTATCTCTATTCTTATTTTATGATTCATATATGAGAACTTAATACAAAATTGAACTTAATCATTTTAATACTTGTGAAGGATGTGATAATAGGGAACTATACATTCTAAAATAAAGTAAATTTGTTCTATTATTCTTATATTATTTCTATTTGAGAATGGGAAACCACCCATTCTAAAAAAAAAAATTATCTATATTCTTCTTATATGATTCCTATATGACAATGGGAATATTTCCATTCAATACAAGATATAAATGTTTGCTTGTAGGTAAATGAGAATAAGCTCATTATAAACATTGTAATACAAGAAATATTGAACTTAATCATTTTAATACCTTTATAGGAATGGGTATCGACCATTCAATAGAAGATTAAAAAGTTTGTTTGTATGAGAATGGGCATATGCCCATTCTAATCATTGTAATACAAGCAATATTGAACTTAATCAATTTAATAACTTTATGAAGGCTGTGAGAATGGGAAACTGTCCATTCTAAAACAAGCTAGATTTTATCTCTATTATTATTTTATGATTCCTATATGAGAACGAGCATTTTATCATTTGATAAAAGATTGAACATAATCATTTTAATATTATACGAAAATTTGTATGAATGGGGAATTTCACATTCTAAAACAAAGTAAAAAATTCTATAGTCTTCTTATTCGATTCCTACATGAGAATGGGCAACTTCCCATTCTAAAAAAATAAATTTAATCTATATTCTTCTTATATGGGAATGGGGAATTTCCCATTCTAAAAAAAGAATTATCTATATTCTTCTTATATGATTCCTATATGAGAATGGGAAACTGCCCATTCTTTTAAAAAAAAATAAAGTAATATGAGATACAAAACTTAATATGAGATAAAAATTAATATCGAGTAACAAATTAAATTCATATTTTTCATGCTAAATCTCGAATGGGAAAAAAAAAAGAAAAAAACTCGGTTGTAAGAGAGAAAATATAAAAATAGTAGTCATTCAAAATCAATAATTTTATTATGTACTTGACCATTAAAAATTTCCTCTCAAAAAAAGAGCACCGAAAATTTAAAATTTGAATCAATCCTACCATAATAAATGACCATGATTTAATGTTTTATTATCCTGAGCAATATGCTTTAATTATTTTAACCACGAAAGGGTACATACTTTAATGCTTTAAAATCGTAATGTTTAAACCCATTTAAATATTTTAAAGATGTATTAGAATAATGAAAAACACATAGTACTATTTATGTACATACCTTACCTTTTACAGGGACATTACCACACACTACCCTAAATTAATGCTTTAATATCCTAATGCTTAGACCCACTTTAAAATGATTAAGTTCAATATTGCTTAGGCATGTAGTAATCATGGTAAATATGGTAAATTCCTGATCATCGAACCAAACTTTGAAATTAGCCTCAACAGGAAAATAGAAGCATAGCAAGTTGAGGTCTACCGAGAATATGTTGTCATTATTTAGACTTAATAATAAAATTGGATTTAAAACTACAAGCACTTAATTGCTCAGTATGGTGGTATTAATAGCCGAATGAACTTTTCCTTTCTTGTGGGATGCAAACTAAACATTTCCCTTGAAACCCCACTCTATACTTACATAAACATTAACACCCATCTCAGCATGACATCTTTAACACCCTCTACTCACCCGCCCAACTTTCCAGATTAGCCCTCCCGCCCACTCAATAAGTTATCTCACCTTCCCACTCAAGCAGTCACCGACCACCCAACTCCGTAGGTCATCTCGTTAGACCAGCTCGGAAGGTCAACTCTCCTACCCATCTAAGTAGGTCAGCCCACTAGACTAGCTCAATAAGTTATCTCACCCACCCAACTCGGTATATCAGCTCGCCTGCCCAGCTCATTCAATCAACTTGCCCGCCCTTGGCTCGGTCGGTGGCACTTTGCCCCGGCTCGGTAGATCATCTCACTTGCCTATCTTTCCCACCTAACTCGGTTTGTTAGCTTGCCTTCCCAACTCGGTATATCATCTCACTTGCCTATCTTTCCCACCCATCTCGGTAAGTCAGCTCACCCGCCTAATTTTCCCACCCATCTCGGCAGAGTCATCTCAACTTCCCATCTCGACCAGGCTGCTAGACTAGCCAACTTGATAGGCTAGCTCGACCGCCACTCGGCAAGTCTACTCACCCGCCTAGCTTAGAAGATCATCTCACCCACCCATCTCAACCTATGCAGATCATTCTCCATCTCATCCTACGCATCTCGGCTTCCTAGCTCGGAAAATAAGTAATGTTTCCTAGGTGGTAACCCCAAACTGTACTTTGGTAAAAACATAACAGATTAACTCCCCATCTTAGCATGAAGGATTGGTAGTGGATTTCTTAGATATACATTATTAGTTTGGCTGGGATGAGACATGAGGTCTATTAGGAATTCATGATGTCATGCATTTATACAAGAGGAATGATCTTGTTGAAACTCGTAACTTGCAAATTAAAAAGAGTAAAACTAGCGTAAAAAGCGGCCATATTTAGATGCATCCATTTATAACTATGGTGGATAAAAATATGTAAGTATTATAAAATATTGAATTGATATTCTTAAAACCCAGATCAAAAATAGGGTATCATATTTAAACCCATATCAAAATACAAGAAAAAGAAAACCAGATGATATTCTTCATCTCATAATAAATCAATAGATAAGAGTTAGAAAAATTCATTCATGTAATTGGATTGGTGTATCTCTGAAATTTTCTTCAAATATTCGCTTCACAAGTTGAAACGGTCTAACGAAATAGAGGGAGCCCAAAGTGGAAAGGATGAACAAAAAAGTGGAGAGAACAAACAATATCTCAGAAATTTTCTTCAAATCTTCTACTTCACAAGACGAAATGGTCTAATGAAATAGAGGGAGACTAAAGTGGAAAGAATGAATAAAAAAGTGGAGAGAACAAACAATATCTTATAAATTTTATTCAAATCTCCTGCTTCACAAGACAAAACTGTCTAACGAAATATAGGGATCCAAAATTTGAAAGGATGAACAAAAAATCGAAACGGTCTAACAATAATCAAAGAAATAGGTTGCATGTGATAGCTTTGTGGTGAATCTTGCAATTCCCAAGATCTCTACCGTCCTCAAAAAAATTAACCATCATTAATCTCCTTACCATGCCACATAGTTGCATGAATTAAATGCCATTAATATCACCAATTTCCCTCTAACGCATGGTTGAAGACATTTTTTAAAACAAGTACCTTCAATTAATAAATAAATGGTGGTAAACAATATATTTGCACATTAGTGGTCTTGCTATGTCATGGTAAAAATAAAAAAATAAAATAATATCATAGCCATGTTTTAGGTTATTTTCATTTAAAATAAAATATAAATTTTAAACATTATCATAGCCATGTTTTAGGTTATTTTCATTTAAATTTAATTGGTACTAATCTATACGAGAGAGAGGGAGAGATGCATGCATGGATAATTAGTAAACTTTTGACACAATATACAAGATGTTTAATTTCAAATTTTAATAATATTAGGTTATTAATGACATGTCATATATGGTATGAATATTATTATTTTATTTTCTATTATGATTGGAAATAAGATATATGAATATATTTAAATTTTTATTAAGTTTTGCACCTTATTCATTCATTAGTGTCTCGATGTTTTCAATAATAAATATGAGTGAGATGAGAGGGGATAGTTAGGGAAACTCTATATAATGGGGGATTTCATGAAATCACTCGAATTTTGAATCATTTACTTGCTTCAACCACTCCCTAAACTATAGATGGGGTGATGACTTAAATAGATAGAGAGGGGAGGGGGCGGGTCAATCCAAAACATCTATTATTAAAATGACTTGAACATCTATAACAATTTCATGTTACATTCACATTTCATTGCTTATATGGTTTTCTTATATTAAGAATTTTTAAGGATGTTGTCATATATTTTCCTCTAGAACTTAGATAGAGATGCCATTAAACTATGTAATCTAGTTCCCAATTCGACACCCCTAGAGGAGCTCAATCAAAAACAAAAAAAATCATATAATTTCCTCATTGATTACAAAGGAAAATCCTATTATTTGGTACTAATACCATATTTACTGATATTTAAGCTTTTTTCTTATTTTGATTTTTTCATCACATTTAACCTTGAGTCATTTTTTTTAATATTTATCTTTGATAGGTATCTTCAATATTTATCAAGTTTCATTATATATATCTTGAATGTACATAAAAAATAATTACATCTACCACATGTGTTTGTGTTAAAATCATTGATACTATAATATGGTTGTGATAATGATAAAAATTATATAACTTATAGTACTCACATCAGAGGTTAACATTAGATGTTCTAAATAATGAGATAGTAATTTGGAAGAACATTTAGAGTAATTAGTTTTTATTCCTTTTGAGAAAAAAGCATTTGGCTGAAAAAGTGAGTAACAAGAATAATGAAAATGAGGCAATACACATAATCAGAATGGGCATATGCCCATTCTCATATAAGAATCATAGAAGAATAATAGAGATAATATTTAATTTGTTTTAGAATGGAAAATTCTCATTCTCACATCCTTTATAGAGATATTAAAATGATTAAGTTCAATATTGCTTGAGTTAGAATGTTTAGAATGGGCATATGCCCATTCTCATATAAACAAATATTTTTATCATTATGATGAGAGTGGGAACATGCCCATTTTCATAAACTCGATATAAAAAGAAAGAAAAATTCTCCTACATGAAACATAAAGAATGAATTCCAATTAGATCCTTTTATGAGAATGTTTATAATGGATAGATGCACATTCTCATAGTCGGGAATATGGAAAGTATGAGGAAGTATTGTAAAATTAATATATGCTAACTATGAGGAAGATATTTGGATGAAGCGGTTAGCAATCAAGTTTCTAATTAACTTCATTTTATGCAAATGGAAATGTAACCTCTATTTATTTCCCATCATTTAAATTCAATTGGGTCAAGTTTAATCATAGTTTGGAAATCATGTTATAATTATATTCATGTCAATTTTAATTATATGCATAATTTTGAAGTATTTCCAAACCTTACTGAATTATAGAAGTTTGTAGCTCATGTGGTGTGTAAAATATACTTATGGTTATACATACATGATAATTTTTAATTTATTTTATGCAATGGTTTAACAAATTTTCTATCATCTTACAAAAATATATTTTATGTTATTACATCATCGATGTCTTTTACATTTGTAGAGGATGATCATGTGGACTTGTTTTCAAAATGAACCAAAGTTGCAGAGGGAAGAGTACATCCAAATAGGAATACATTATATTGCAAAGATGTAGGAAAAGGATTTGTTGTTGTTAGTGTTAGAGTAATATTGGATGGAAGAGTAAAATTACCTTTCTCAGTTGATGAATTTGAAACCTTGTCAGATGTCGGGAATAAATGATACTACATTGTTTGGGAAGAGAGTGAATTTTCAAAACATGGAAAATTGTCCATTCCCTCTAATTTTTGTAGTGAACACACTTTTAGTGATTCAGAGGATTACAATGCAAAGAGTGATGGAGATTGTAGTGATGACATTGAAAGCACCATCAATACAGGTCCTAAAGATAGAAGAGATTTTTTCACAAACAATGTCATTCTCAAACACAAATGTTGTAGCAGAGACGATGACATGGCCATGGGTTTTATAACTCATGTGCTATAAGATCATAAAATTAATGGAGAGAGGTTGGGTCCTTTGAATTTTTGTGTATGGATAGAAAATGTGGTAAATATGTGTTATGATTGCTCAAATTTACTACAACCTAATAAATCAATAGTTTGTCCAATAAAACATTTGATTTTTCATGAAACAAGAAGTTCCCTTATGATTAAGCAAGGACCGATCAACTGGATTGTCTACACCTTGTACAAAGTGATCAACACAACTTAAAGTTCAAGGGAGTTTTTACAAACTTAGTCCATTTATGCTTGTCTCGAGTGCAAATATATTGCAGAATGAGAAATTACCAATGTATTTGAAGGAGACATGGTACATTTTAAGAGATTGGATTCCAATAGCTTTGGTGTGCATATTGATAGAGTATTCAACCCTCCTTGTAAAGGATTCTCCCTATCTGAAGGATCTCTCATACAATGTCCTGCTAAGCAATTGGATGACATAAATGGTTCTCATATGGATATTAGATTTAAATAAGTCCTAAAAGAGGTTGAGGTCATCATGTGGGATGCATTAGAAGAGTGAAAACCTCAGTTTTTTAATCCAATTTCATTTGATGCCACTAATCACAATCAATCCAAAAGAGTGATAAAAAGATCTTATAATGCTACAAAACATCAAAAGTTAGATACCCCTCAAGCCAATCCATCAAATCAAAATTATGATGAGGATAGAAAATGGTCAATATTTATGGAAGAAGTGGAAAATGTAGAGTTTAGTTGTTGCAAATCTAATTGTCTCTAAAAATTTACCTCTTGCTTCAGTTAGAGTTTAAAATCTATGACACAACACTAGAGCCCTGAATGAAATTGACAGAAAGAATTTTTGTTTGATGCATTAACACAAAATGCCAACTTCAATGTGGGTAAGAAATCTATGGAGGTATATAACATGAAATTTGATAGGATGGATGTTTTTTAGGATGCATGGCATAAAGTTTATGGGTACCTAAGGAGTTCCTTCTATAAACATAAATCTGAGTGGATAAGTGGAAATAGGCTTGCAGTGAATGATAACATTGGAAAAGAGAAACAAAGGTCGAAACACAATGCTGCAACAATTTCCTGCATATGAAGAATTGTTGAGATAAACTCATATATCTCTTTGGATCTGACTCGGTCTATAGGACAGGATGGACTAAAATTTCCTCAAAGGTTTCTTCCTTCATTCGATACCCAAAATATATTGTGAAAAATGATCTCGAATTAGTGAAACTTCCTCAAGTGTTGCATTCAAGGTTCGAAACATAATGACCAAAAGATTTCAACATTTTTCCATTACAAAAATAATTTCTTCACCAAGTTTGACGAGTTCATAGATTTTTATAACAAACATAGAGCCACCACATTCCCAAAAACACTCACAAATATTAATGAGGAAAAAACATGGCACAATGAATATATTCAAAGTTGTCGTGTAGTTTACTATTCCCACATATTGCAATTAGAAGGATAACATCATGGATTACTGAGCATTGTGCATGATAAAATGGACAAAAAGGAAACTTTCATACCAAGGATGGGTAAGAAATCAAAGTCAATAAGTAATGTTATGAACCTACTAGTTACTTTGACTAGTATGCTCACACATAGACACAAGATCGGGGTTTCACCATTTTGGCCTTTCATTCGTTGGATGTGGAGTAAACTATACTGATCACATCATTAGCTTTTTGTTTTAGGAAACTTGAAGAACCTGTAATAGATAAGTATGGATATTTATGTATAGTTGTGGACAATCCAAACAACTATTACATGATGCACTATTACAAAATTATGTGCATGAAAAATGTAAAAGGTACAAGGAAATATTTGACCATTCAAAATAAATTAGTTTTGCTAGCATGAATAGTTCATTAATAAAGAAACAATAAATACTCTACTTGCAATTGGATAATGCTTCAAGTGATAAAAAGAATCATACCTTATTTGCATTTTCATCAATGTTGACATCAAAAAAGGTATTCAACATTGTATATCTAAGCTTCATTCCAATGGGAAAAATCATGAGGATATAGATGGGACTTTTGGAAGATTAGTAGCATCATTAAATAAAGTAGACACATTTTCTTTGCCACATATCACGGACTTCTATAGAACATGCCAAGAAGGGTCAAGAACATTAACTCCTTACCTCATTGAGGAAGTGTAATGTTATCCAAAAATCCCCCTCGGGTTATTTTTAGACTTAACAGAGTTAAAAATTGACTTAGCCATTTTTAAGAGCTTGAGATGGTTAAATGGTCATCAAATTCTCTTTTCTAAATGCTCTGGTAGTTGGCGTTTGAAAACCCATAGAACACTAAGGATTAAGTATTTGGCAGGTTATTTTATAAAATCCATAAAACAAATGTCAAAGAGCTAGTGTTGTGCAAAAATATTGAATCTTCTAGACAAAGACAAATCAAAAATCCATTTGACGAGTATTTAGACATCAAATTCAATGCCAAGCTTCAATGGGACATATGACGCAGATCAAAGGCTAATAAGTGGTAGCAAATCAATGGTACGGGTAGGCTACATGTCAACATTTTAACTATTCTTCGTGTGATTGACTCTTAGGACTCCAAGTCCCTGGAGTTAGCCACAGTTCATATTTCTTGAAAGGTTAATTTAGCCAGGGTAAAAGGGTTTATGTGGCAACAATTCAAAAATCCAAAACATTTATAAGTCCCCCGAACTTAGAAATTGCAATGCAAAGAGCTACGTGGAGCCACTACATTTTCTCTCATTTTTTTAGTCTAACAAATACAAAGGCCCATCTAATCAGAGACAAATAAGAAGAAGGTAGTCTGATAGGTACTGACATGGGGGGCAGTGTGTAGCCATTTCATTGGATCACATTTCACACCTATCATAAGGAGTTCAAAGAAAATAATGAAAATGTGAAGTGCGTGGAACCTATCTAATGGCTAACACTTCACAATTTTTAGAAGGACTATTCAAAATCTAACAGCGCATCAAGGTGTGGAGCCTTCTTATTGGTCAAAGCTTTGCAAGTGTCGAGCTAGAAAAAGACCGAAAATGTGAATTGTGTGGAGCTTTTCTATGGGCTCACCCTTCGCATTAGTCACCAAATATATTTGAAAGGTTGAATCATGATTAAATTTGGTTGTTTCTTATTGGATCACATGTCTAAGGGACTAACAAGGATAAAGGACAATCAGATAAATGCTATGGGAAACATGGCATGGTCTTATTGGTCTATATTTTTTTAATAGGGTGGATTTTTGTCCAAATTTATCGCTCGTAATGAAGTTAATGAACTAGCTACTAAAGAAACTAGCAACTTAGAAATGATGGAGGGTTTATGTTACCTCGTATATGATACAGGTGTTAGATGGTTAATTCTCACTATAACTTGATATACCTAAAAATGGAACAAAGATGGATTAGATATATATATGCGGGGTTTCCCAACAATGCAGTTCCTAAGAAGTGATTAGCTTCCTTTCACATATGTCAACCCCATTTGTTTAGAAAAAGTGATGTAAAGGATGAAATTGCAAAAATAGGAATATCACTGAATCTGGAAAGATGACAGAAATTGATCTAAAAGCTAATTAGATGACAAAGAATTATAAATTGACTCTTATCTAGTCTAGATCAATGGTGACCCGCATGTTTAGAGGAAGGTAAATGGTGACCATGGAGGAAAATTTTGGATTGTAAGATGAATATGCAAACCTAATGCGTTTGAATGCCAACTGGAGGATGACAGAGCCTGTGTATGTTGTGAGTAATCTGTAGGAAAGAACCAAAGATTAAAAAAACTCCAGAAATGGCTGAAAATAAAGAAAAGAGATTTTTTGAAAAAATGGACCTCGGTTGATGGAAATCTGATTAAGTCGGTGATGACTATAGCAGAATTGGATAAAGTCGAGGATAAATGGACGAGAAAGAAAACTTGTAAGCAAAAAGGCTAACATGGAAGGTTGTTGGAGAAGCTCTAAGTGTTGTTGTTGATGGTCTAAACCTGCAAGAGATTAGATATGAGAAATACCCAGATAATATGATAAAATATGAATAAAGAAACACGGTGATAATGATAAACCTCACGACAGATGATCGTGAGTGATGCAAAGCATGCTAAAAATATGTCCTAAAGATTTGTGGATGTTTTAGGGATGTTCCAGTGTGGGGAAGGATACTTAGTTCACAAGAAGGCCCGAAGTTACATGCATATGATGATAAATAGAAGGAAATCAGTTAGTTTTAAAGGGATCGATGGCAACTAGGTTGGGTCGCCACCGATTGCAGGGAAAGTTTCCTCACTGGGCATGATTTTCTGCTTTTGATGAGATTTTTGTGTTTTTAAAGATTGGGTGAGTGCTTTAAAGCATGTTGGTGGGATTAGGTTTCTTGGGGATGAATTTAAATTAGGGCATAAAAATATATGGGAGAAAATATTAGAAAAACAAAGGGATGAATTTAGGATAAAAGCATCCTAAATGGAAAGATGAAGGGTATTAATTAATTAATATGAATTAATTAATTAATAAGAATAAGGATTAATGTGGATGAGATAATTGGGCATGTAAGATGTTAAAATGATTAATTAATTAATTTCACTTAATTAATTAATGAGGATTGGGAGGGCATTTAATTAAATAAGGGGATGATTGAATAAATATGTGCAATGCAAGTGATGAGGGTATAGATACCGAATTTAGGTGTCTACATTTTCCCCCTTTTTGTTGAGTGGTTTGGGCTAGTAAGATGTGAGACAAAAAAAGAAGGATTGGATGAGGATAAAGGATTGATGATAAGTTCCCCCTCAAACGGGGATTGATGATGTCAAGGGAAATCAATGACGTGTTTGAAAAAGGTAGATGATGAAGGGTGGGTGGGTGAAAAAAGGATGGGTGAAAGAATAACCAAGGCAAGATGCCCCGAAAAAAAGGATCGCAATAATGTTGAAAACTATGGTGGTGACTCCAATATCACATCAATAGAGGAAATTTACACTCTCAACGGAGTCAGACAATAATTTTCTACTGACCAGTGAGTGGGTGAAGATCATTACAGATGGATACAGTCGGGGTGACTAGTGGGTCATATGCAAGTCATCAAAGTATGTGCAACTATATGTGAAAAGTATGTAAAATCCTTCATGCACGAGGAATCAAGTGAATAGGTATTCATCTACAAGGAATGTATGTATCCACAAGGATGAGGATGAATGATATGGTGCACAATGGGACACAAAAAAATGGTCGATAAGGAAAAATGAAAAAGTGAGTGATGAAGTAATATTCCCCAAAGGGGGAGAGCATGTCCACAAAGGAAAAAAAGAGGAAAATTCAAATATGCCCCAAGTGGGGAAAAGGTATGGCCACAAAGGCAAAAAGGAAAAAGTATGCCCCAAGAGGGGAAAAGCATGGCCATAAAGGTGGACTTTGATGAAAAATAATGGTGCCCCAAGGACGAGCATGAATATGGCCACAATAGTGGACTTGATATAATGAATGTAATGCCCAAATAGGAAGATGAATATGGCCTCAAAAGAGGACTTTATGCGTGGATTGGATAGGATTATAAAATAAAATTCCCAATAGAGGAGTGATTATAGCCATGAAAGGTGGACTTATGGAATAAATATTATTAACATGCCCGAAGGAAAAGAGATGGCCACAAATGTGGACTTGAAGAGTATGTATGCCCTAGAGGAGTGATTATAGTTGAAAATGTTGTATGAAAAATCCCTGAGGGAAAATAGAGATGACCACAAGTGCAGACTTAATGGTCAACAATAGATGATGCCCTAGAAAGGGATGCAAGAAAGAGGGGAGAAATCCCAAAATGGTTACTATTAAAGCTAGTTGATTGAGGCCGAGGAAAATCAATGGCGACCCAAGGGGTTTGAAAATGATTAGGTGTGAGTGGGCTATATAATCCCGGGGTCGGCCAACAATGCTCATTTTCATGTGTAAACTTAATGAGAGAGAACGAAGTGATAAAAAGAGATTGGGAAAATGGAGGCCTCCAAGTGAAAGGAAATGCCAGAGGGTGTGGAGGATGGTGAGTAACAAAACTCATGTTGGTTATAGATTTAATTTCATTTTTATTTATTTTTGCATTTTTGTAAAAATGGATGATGTAAAGAGTGATTGGTGGTGACCCAAATGGGTCGACATAGACCGGGCCCTAAGACACGCCGATTGACCCTAAGATGCGTTGACCCAACCTAGGTTGGCATCAACCGGTGTAGGATTGAATAAAAATGGATTTGGATTGGGTTTTGGATTAGAGGTATAATGTATGCATGTCTTGTTTGTGATTACAGGCCAGAGAGACCCTATATCTGAGATATTGGGTACCATCTCTATATGAGAAGATCATAGGGGATGTGATAGATGTTGAGTGGGATCATCTGCTACATTTGGATTAGGAGGATTTAGACATTATCAGAGGATCCCATAGGATGTGGGGCTTATGATTGCTTTGGTTGAGAGGTGGGATAGGTAGACATGTACATTTTGGTTTAGGACAGGGGAGATGACTATCACCCTAGAGGATGTGTATCGATTCTTAGGTTGTCGATATACAGGGGAGAAGATAGTTCCCATTACTAGTGATGATAGATTGGCAATTTTGACATGGCTATTTGGAGTTGATGCACCCTACATCATATTTTCTTCAGGTTATTTTGCATATGAGTTGAGATATGAGGCTTGAGTACCATGCACCCATTTGATCTGCATGGTTATGATGGTTGTGTCATGTTATGCTTTTCTAGACTCAGGAGGAGCTCAATTTTCATGGGTGTTGACTGGTGTAGTGGCTGATATTGTTGATCACCAGACTGTCTTTTCATTTGGGACCACCTTATTGACTCAAGTTTACCATGAGCTATCTAGATACAAGGTGGGTAGGAGGTCAAGGTTGTATGTAGGCTTTTGGTTACAATGTTGGGCCTATGAGCATATTATTTTGATTAGGCCACTAGGGCTTCCATGGGTCATAGGAGACCATATTCAGCTAGAGGTGGGATTTCTGAGATGGAGGGTTGATCAAGCCTTTGAGAGAGGGGAAAGAAAGGGGTCGATTGGTACATAGATCAGCATGCATAGTCGATGTTTATTAGATTAGGTGGTGGCCATATTAGGATTTCCTCACCTATCCTAGTGAGGATGTGGATCTAAAGGGGATAAGAAGGAAAAGATTTTGAAGGGGATATGGTCGAGATGATAGAGGTCGTTCAATTTGACAAGGTGAGATGATAGTTTGGAGTCATTTAGTCAGTGCCTCATGATTCGATTTTGTACAGAGGGAGGAGCTAGATATAGAGTTATCGAGTCCTACTATGGTAGATTCATTGGAGGAGGAGGCTATGCCATATGGTGATGACGATGATGTTAGAGTAGTAGCAGGATACTTAGATTAGCATATGGTAGCATGGGAAGCTCTAGGGGTTGAGGAGGAGATAGAGGAGATGTAGTTTGAAGTTGAAGTGGCTCCAAGAGGTAGTGGAGATAGAGTAGAGAGGCTATAGATGTGGCACACATGCGTGCTAAGTTATATTAGATGACATTATAGATGGATTCAGGACAAGGACTCGCTATTCATTGCAGGTAGAGGGAGGTAGCCAATGGATTCAACCAAATGTGTTTAGGAAACACCACAAGGATCGTGGACAAATGACACCCCCGACATGATTTATATGGATAGATATAGGTGCTAGCCATAGAGGCTAGATATTATGAGGGGATTTTGTTTGAGAAGTTCTAGAAGAACCTACACTTTTGGGAGCATCTTTGGAGGATGGTGGTTAGATGAGCTAGGTTATCTAGGAGAACAACGAGTGTGGCATAGCCACAACGAGTAGAGTAGAGGGGTGATGAGATGCACAGGATCAGCCGATGTGCCTTCCCTAGGAGATGAAGACTTGAGAACCTCATATATTCACTTTACATATTTTGATAGCATTTTTGCTTTGAGGGATCCCCTAGAGGATCGTGATGTATTGATATACATTTTTATATATGATATATGGTTTTTTCATGGATTATCATGTGTTCATTATGTGATGTGATGGATTTTAATTTAATATGATGATTTTAGATTATATGTCATGATGATGGTGAAATAAATATATGATTAGATGTTTATTTGGATGTGCATGTGTATGGATGATGATATAAATTTGGGATGTGGTAACATGTTTTGTGTTTAAATTTTATCATGATGATTAGAATGTATATGGGTAAGATGTGATGGAAACAAATTAAGAATGAATTTGATTAATGATAAATGTGTCATAAGATAGATAGATAATATATAGGTGATTGAGATGAAGAAAGATGTGTTGAAATACATATGAGATAGGATTAGGATAAAAATGCTCCATAACAGTGGTGAAATTAGGTGTAAAAAACACTAAGTTATAGCGAGGAATGTAAAAGGAAAATATGCCTCCAACTGCATTAGAGGTAAACAAAAAGGGGATCCAGTAACATAAGGCACATGCGACCAAAACTAATGCTAGCAAATAACCAACGATAGTTATTCATTTCACATATCATAAGGAAGTAATGGATGAGATGATCTCATAAACCTAATCTTAACATGAAAAAAGGGGTTTGAGATGAAACTTATACAAGGAAAGAGGGTTCTCCAAAAGTGGTGTTCCCTAAACTATACCCCAACTCTGGGAAGGGGAAAGAGAAAGTTGATCAATGCGGGAAGCTTTCTTAGGATGTTGATAAAATGGAAGGCTAATCAATGTGAGAAGCCTTCAAATTCCATAAGTAGTAGTCATCCTTTAATGGTATGGTCTACTTTATACAAAATGTACATGGCAAGAATAATGTATGATAGTTGTCCTTCGAGGGATCAATCTATTCATTTGATTTCATGATTTTGATTTATTTTTTTGCATGAATAACTGTCCTTCAAGGATCAGTTTTTTTATAATTTTTTATTTTTGATTCAAGCATCCAAGAATTTTGATTTTACACGGAGAGAGTTAGGACTAGCTAAGTAGACCACTTAAGAGGGGATAAAGAGTGTACAAGAGACACCCATGGACCCCTTTGCATGTTTCCAATAGGTGAATAAGAAGGTGATGGATGTGATGATTGTGGAGCTCTCACCAAAGGGGAGAACCTATCCATAAGGAATATGCTATAGGAAGAGCTGCATGGTGCCCATATTTAAGGTCACATCTAGGAAATAACGAAAGACCACATAATTCCAAATCATCATGATGAGATATGGAAGGGGCTAAGAAGGAGGAATGATATAAATACCTAAATAAGGGAATTTTGGTAAATGTGCTAACAATAGAATTGTTGTAAGTGAAATTGTTAAGTGGTTCCACATCCATTTTATGTCAAGGGAGGCCAAATGATAGGCTCTCGACCCATACTTGTGCATAATAATGTATGGTCCAATCCAGTTAGGGGAAAACTTTCTATTTTAGCTCCTTCTTCGAGTGGTGTCATTCTAATAAAATTACAAGGTCACTAATGTTAACGTCATGTTAGGAAGATGGGAAAAGAAAAATGAGATCAAGCACATCCTATTATGAAAGAAAATGATATGCATTTAAGATGAATAAATGGTCCCCTAGAGAAATAAGATAAATTAGGATCAGATGAGATGAATTAAGTAAACATTACAAAATAGGTGCCGCAATGGCAAAGGTTTAAAGCCATGGTGATTCTAAAGGTAAACACAGATATGGCCACAAAGGTGGTCATAGGAAGAGGGGATGAAAGTATGATCGGATGAACCGAGATAGATGAGATAGGATGATGCCAAATGTGGAAAGGAACTAATCCATGAAAAAATAAGTCTTAAAAATAGGTCCCCCTAGCATGGGAAGATGAATCATGAAGACAAGAAAAAAATAAGTTAAAGGATGAATAATGGGGGATATGCTCCCCAAAGAAAAGGGATTTGGATAGGATAGTGGATGTCAAAGGATATGGATGTTAGGAAGATGGTGTATCAAGGTGAATAGTATCGATGAACAAGGAGGACCCTCATCAAGAAGAGTGATGGGAGATGATGTAGATGGGTGAAGAGACGCAGGAAGATGATTGGATGAAGATGTGGTAAAAGGAATCAGATATTCTATGGATGAAGCAAGTAGATGGATAAGGGGACTCATCAAGGAGGTCCTCTCGCTCAATAATATTGTGGAAAATAATTTAAAGGGCCTTACAATGCTCGGTGTCATGGCCTGGAGTGTGATGATAAACACAGATGCAATAAGGATCAAACCATGAGGGATTCAAATAGTTTGGGTCAAGGCTCTAATAGGTGGGAGCATGATGGTAGAATTTTGAAGAAAATTTTGGAGGACCTCCGCATATGATTCGATGTGGGCACCAGGGAAGGTTCTATAAGATGGCACAGATGGTGATGGTGAAGGTGGATTGGGTCAAGGTATATGTGGTCTAGAAGAAGATGCAATGGTGGATGATTTAGGACTAGATGGCTAGATAATTGGAGGTATTTTTTATGAAGGGAATGGCCCTATGAATAAAATCAAACTATTTGGATGGGCTTATTGGTCACAATGGAGGATGGGGTCCTAATATGAACGGATATGGCCCCAAGATGGAAGATGTAGAGTCTCTATAGGAGGTTGGTCAATATTCTTATGAAGACACTCGAGGGATTATGTGGGAGGATACCAAGATTTTTAGATTTGGATTGTTGAGGAGTGCCCTTTGCAGGATAACATTGATTTCGACAAGTGGATCAAAAGATGGGGTTATGGCTGATGGAGGAAGTAATTTTTGCATGATTTGTTCCAAGGAGGATGGGAATTGGTTCGATGTGGGAACGTATGGTCATGTGGATGAGACGAGAGGATCACCTATGGTAGCTGCAAGTTGAAGTGCTCTCCAATATTGCTCAAATGATGTAGGTGGTGTAGAAGAAGAAGGAGATAATGGGGATGTGGTCATGATATTTGATGTGGTAGGTGTGGGAAGACACAGTAAAGAGGAACCGGTATGGAATCTAAGGATGGCATGATAGGAAAAGGTGGAAGAGATGTGGATGGGGGAACAGGGTCTGATGTAGTGGTTTGAGTAGATTCAGGCATGGGATCGATAGTAGGAATAGATGTGGATATGGAAATAGAAAGGGGTGTTTGGATCATGTGGTTAATAATGTCTATGTGAGATGGTGTAGATGGCGGATGGGTTAGGGTAGGGATGGAAGAGGGATGAGTGTCAAATATGTTTATTTTGGGTGTCTCAAGAGGCATATAGGTGGATTGAGGAGATGTGATGGGTGTGATAATAGATGTGGATGTGGGAATGGTAGATGTTGGAGGACTGGATGATGTGGGCATGGGTAAAGAAATATGTGATAGTGATGTCAAGATATACTGGGGTGGACTCATGGATGTGGAAGAAATAATCATGGTGACAGTGTGTGTGGGAGAGATGTAGATAATGGTCTAGGCATGATAGGTGTGGATAGAGAGACGGGTGTAGTCAAGGCTAGTGTGGATGTGGTAAGAGTAGGACTAGTTGTAGATGAAAGAGAAGTAGTGGAGGTTAAGGTGGTAGGTAGTGGGATCATGGATATAGTGGATGTGAGGATAGCCCTTGAAGGGGTGGTTGGCACAATATCTAAGATAGGGTAAATGATAAATATTTTAAAGTAGATGTGGGAGAAGATGTCTGATGTATGGTGTTGATTAAGAATGGGTTAAATTGATGAGATTTAGAAGGCGAAGATGAATTTTCTTGTGGGGGATTAGGAAATAGTTGTTTGAAAATGTCACATGATGAAGGTGGGATTAGAGCATGGTGATAAGTAGGGTCATGGTAAGATGATGAGGATGGGGCAAGAACAGGATGGTCTGATATAGAAGGTTCATAAGGGATGTCCCTAGGTGAGACATGTATGTCGGATGAAGGGGAAACATCATAAGGTGAAATAGGATCTGTTAATTGATATCTACGGAGGAGGAAGTCACGGATGGGGTTCTCATAAGTGAGGTGGGTATGGTGATGATTGATGACCCGGGAAGGGCATGAGATAATGGAGGCAAATATGGTGGGGTAGAAATAGGAATGGTGTCGACGATGGGGATATAAGTGATGGGGATAAAACATGGGCTATTGGTCATTGTGATTGAGAAACATAGGTCTTGTGGCAGAGATAATCATAGATAGGACTAGAAGAAGGTATGGAAGAAACCAAGGGTTTGGATGGGGTCATGGTGGACTACTGAGAAATACTCAAGGAAATATTTGGTTCCATTATTAAATAGAAAATTCAAGCAAACAATTCCTTTTATGTTTTGATTAAGAATGTGAAAAATAAAAGGGAGATGGATAACAAAGGACCTAGAAGAAGGTGATCTATGTTTGGTTTCAGGTAAGTTGTGGCTGGGAAATGTCTAAGGTGAATTTTATTGGGTGATCAAATCCCAATTAGTCTATCAGAAAAGGAAGTGTTTTGATGTGTTAATTTATTTTTGTGGTTTAGGTTGTGTGTGATAAATGTGAGATGCAGAAGATTGAACCCCTACTTAAACTATATGAGCAAGAAGGATGCAGAAAAAAGGGTTCTTTTTAAGCCAAAATGAAGTGTTATTTTTGATGAGAACACAGACATGAAGGGAAAGTACAATGCAAAAGGAGAAAATAGGGAAAAGAGGAATACCTAGATAGCATTTTTCCTATTTATCTGCACTTTTGAGTGATGAGCGATCCATATGATGAACCCAACACAAGCAAGTGATAGAGCAAAGCCTCACGCTGCAAAGTTAGTACAAAAAAGCATAATATAGAAAAGAAAGAGACCACCAAAAGGGGTCCCACTGGGCATGCCAGAATTTTGTCCAAATTTCTCATTCGTAATGAAGTTAATGCACTAGCTACTAAAGAAACTAGCAACTCAGAAATGATGGAGGGTTTATGTTACCTCGGATATGATACGGGCACTAGATGGTTGATTCTCACTACAACTTGATATACCTGAAAAACTGGAACAAATATGGATTAGATAGATATATATGGGGTTTCCTGACAATGTGGTTCCAAGAAGTGATTAGATTCCTTTCGCATATGTCAACCCCGTTTGTTTAGAAAGAGTGATGTAAAGGATGAAATTACAGAAACAGTAAATATCATGAATCTGGAAAGATGACAGAAATTGATCTAAAAGCTAATTAGATGACAATAACTATAAAATGACTGTTACCTAGTCTAGGTTGATGGCGACCCAAACTATGCAGAGGTAGGTCGATTTGCAAACCGGGAGGGAAAATATGGATTGTAAGATGAATATGCATACCTGAAAGGTCTGAATTCCAACTGGAGGATGACAAGAGCATATGTATGTTGTGAGTAATCTGCAGGAAAGAACCAGAGATAGAAAACCCCATGAAATGTATGAAAACAACAAAGAAAAGAGATCATGTCGAAAAAATGGACTTGGGTTGGTGGCGATTGTAGCATAATTGGATAAAGCCAAGGATAAATGGATGAGAAAGACAAACTACAAGAAAAAAGGCTAACATGGAAGGTTGTTGGAGAATCTCTAAGTGTTGTTATTGATGGTCTGAACCTGTAAGAGATTAGATACGAGAAATGCCCAAATAATATGATAAAAATTGAATAAAGAAAACCGGTGATAATGATAAACCTCATGACGGATGATCCTGAGCGATGTAAGCACGGTGAAAATATGTCCCAAATATTTTGGATGTTTGAGGATGTCCTAGTGCGGGAAGGATTCTCGATTCGCAAGAAGGCCCGAAGTTGCATGCATCTAATGATGAATATAAGGAAAGTAGTTAGTTTTAAAGGGGGATGGGCGATAAGGCTAGGTTGTTACCGATTGTAGCAAAGGTTTCCCTAATGGGCATGATTTTCTACTTTTGATGGGATTTTGGTGTTTTTAAAGATTGGGTGAGTGCTTTAAAGCATGTAGGTGGGATTAGGTTTTTGGGGATAAATTTAAGTTAGTTAGGGCATAAAAATAGATGGGAGAAAATATTAGAAAAGCAAAGGGATGAATTTAGGATAAAAGCATCCTAAATGGCAAGATGAAGGGTATTAATTAATTAATAGGAATTAATTAATAAGAATAAGGATTAATGTGGATGAGATAATTGGGAATTTAATTAATTAATGTTAAAATGATTAATTAATTAATGAGGATTAAGAGGTCATTTAATTAAATAAGGGGGATGATTGAATAAATATGTTCACGTGGGTGATGAGGGTATAGATATCGAATTTGGGTGTCTACAAGATCCTTTTAAAGCCAAGGAAAAATAAAATAAAAATAAGTTCAAAAGAAAAGGCCGATATTACAAACCAATGGGAGGTGGATACATGGCAGACATGAAATTAATGAACACGTTAGCAAGGGCCGATCCCCGAGGTAATCATATGTTGCTACTTGTCAAAATTTTATACTTCACAGAGGAAAATATTCAAATGATGATATATTTTGAGTCCTTGCTCAAAATCAAACAAAATCAGTCTCATTCGAAATCTTTCCTTAAGCACCCTAATTTGACATCATGAGAATCAAATTTTGGTGGCTATAAATGTGTAAAAAGACAAAAACTTTCTCATGATATGTATGATTGCAAGCATGATCATTTAATCATGGAAACAACACATTTTCTTTAGCTCCAAGATTCTGTTAACAACTCAAATCCAGCCAAGCGTCAATCATCCTATGCTGAGAAATCATTTGGATATTCATAAATGTAAGTTCTAAGGAACATTTTTAGGGTGGAATGTTCATGTAATGGAACTCTATCAAAATTGTTCCAAAGCAGTGTTGAGTTGTAGGCCTCTAGTCTAAGTATTCTGGAAGAAGATCCTTGCCTTCTTTTTGTGATTGTAATTAATTGTGCATCTATTTAATCAATTAATCCATGTTTTGTTGCTATTATCTTCCCTAGTTGTGTTTTATTAAATTTTCCTTGCCTTTGATTGCATATTCTAGGTTTTTGTGCATTTTATGTTCTTCTTGCAGGTTCAGATATGTTGTGCTACATGGAAATGACATTGACAAATGTAGTTAGGGAATGTGTCACTTGTGTCTGACCTCCTCTTTCCCATTCTTCATCTCATTTCCACTCATCTGGATGTTTTTTTATTCATTTCTTGGTGCAATCACATATGTAGCTTATGATTTCCATTTTTATGCACTTTCTCTCTCCCGAGTTCCTCAAGCTTAAGATAGAAGTAGATAGCAGAATTTCCCTTCTAGGAGTAGTTTAGCATTAGGAATAGGAAGAGGAATCCAGCCTTCTCTAGAGGTTTGTCTCAGTTAGTAGTCCCATAACTGAGAGACAATCCCATGTTACCCAAAAACACTAGTTGTTCATTCACATTCATGATCGAAACAAGAGAGTGTTGTTTTTGGTGATAACAAATATGAATATTTTTCCAAAAAATTGTGATCTCTAACGAATTAAGGAGTCGGGGACTATAAAAATTTATATCAAGGAAGGAGTGAAGCCTATTAATAAATTTCATTATAGGTTTAATCCTAATGTGAAAGTGAAGGTGGAGGAGGAATTGGAAAAAATGGTGCCGCATAAAATAATCCAACTAGTGGAAGGATTTGATTAAATCATCCCTATGAAAATCCAAAATAAGAAAACAATAGAAATAATCATTTGTGTCAAGTACAAATAGATACACCTTTCACAAAAGAAGTGTTAGATCATCCGGCCATATATGAAGTTTATTATTTTATAGACAACTTATTAGGGTACCATTAAGTTTGGATTTCCCCATAAGACCAACTAAAAATAACTTTTTCTACTTAATATGGTTCATTCATGTATACCATGATACCATTTAATATTTAAAATATACTTGCATTCTTTAGTCAAATAATCGTGAATGCATTCAAATACTTCAAACATGATTTCATGGAAGTATATATAGATAGTTAAAATGTATATGAGATCTTAAAATATCATATGAAAGTGTTGATATTGATGTTTGAGTGATGCCACATACTATTAATTGCCTTAAATTTGTGTTTCTTACACCATTTATTACACATATAGGACATACATGATACCATGTATACCATTTGGGATTTAAAATGCAGCTTGCAATCTTTAGTCAAATATTAGTGAATGCATTCAAATACCGTATAGGTGTTTTCTTGGAAGTATATCTAGACATAATTAAAAATGTATATGAGATCTTACAAGATCATATAAAATTTTTAAGATTAATGTTTGAGTGATGCCACATAGTAAAAATTGCCTTAAATTTGAAAAAAATTATTGTCTCTTACCCCATTTAGTACACTTATAGGTAATATTATACGTAATGAAGGGTTTTTGTTTGACCCCATGAAGACACTAATGGTAGTAACACACCCACTACAAAAACATAAAAGGAAATAAGGGTACTATTTGGGTATACATAATACCATCATAAATTGATAAGAAACTATGTTTTCATTAGTGCATAAATTGAGGAATTGTTAAAGAAAAAGATAAATAAAGAGATAGAACAAACCACAGAGTGTCGGGGGAAATAGAAGCATTTAAACCAAATGCATTAAATGCACCTAAATTAATATTCCCATCCGTAAGGTGCTTTTAAATTGTTAGGTTAATTTATGCATTATATTACCTTAAATATTTAATTATTTAATAAGGTAATTAGTTTATATATTGTTATATAGTTTTATAACAATATTTTTCATTTTATATCATATTGTTTATTTGTTGCATTATTGTTGCAACTATACTTGTTTGTATTTGGTTATTTCTTCTTGGATGTATTTTGGAAGCTGTTATGATTTCAGTTGTACTTGTGCAACCTTGTATTTGTCTACACATGGTTGTTCAATTCCTATAAGAATTGCAGCCTCTCTTGTTGTAATTTGACTAATTGATCATTCATAAAATTCTATAGGCTTATGTCCCTATTTTACATTTGGCATCAGAGCTAGTTGAAGCTCCTGGCAAGGTTCGAGAAAGGTTTTAGAGGAAGGAAAAATTTTGGAGAAAAAAATTACTTCATCGAGAGCCATGCCACCTCCCGCAGCCTTCCCGTAACTCCCCCTGCAGCCTCCTACAACCTCATGTGTGATCTCCAGGTAAACGGAAAGAAAAATTATTTTTCCTCGTTGCCCTCTGCACCAAGTAAATTTACTGGAGCATTTTCTAGTTTATACAAGTCACATTAAAAATAAAAAATTGTATTTTTCCCCATTAGGTGTTTTGTCACCAAATTTAGGTGACAATGTTAGTTATAACTAACACTCACTTAGCAAAGACCAACTCAGGAGGAATTCGAGATTGCTTGTATTTGAGGTAACCCTTTACCGTAAAAATTTGACATTTTTATTAGGCCGAGTCACCCTATTCATTGAACAGAGCTTGCATCTACACCGATTTATATTTGTATTGGATCGATGCCATTCCACCGATTTTGGTTTGTGGGAAGCAAGTTGTGTACACGCATTGGCAAGTTGTATTAGAGAGAAAATATTTTATTGTGAACCAAGCACATGGTGCCATACAATAAGTAGATGAGGCAACATTTTCTCGCGTAATGAACCGCACAAAGAAACAAAGTGGATCCGTAAAAAAACAACCACAAAATAAAAACAATGGAGACAATCACGTCCATCAAATAATGAATCGAGCCCATTTTGCACTAATCTCTACACGATCGTGTCAAAACAACGAACCTACAACAAATAGTACAAAGGAATTTTAAAAACAAATAAGGAGATAACAAACAACAACATAGGCATACACTTCACCGCAAGCCCTCAACGAAACCAAATGGTGAAAACAAAACGCAATAAACAAAATGGTGAAGGCGTTAAGAGGGAGATCTGATCCGCTTGAGGCGGAAACCCTAATTCTTCCTCCAAGAGAGCTCAGACACGTGGACATCTAACTCTAGCATGCAAGCCTCCCCTCACAGCCACGTCAATTCTCCTCTACCATGTCACCATTTAAGAGGTTGGTGTTTTTTCTCATTGTTTAAATAAAATTTTCTTTGATTTTCACCTAAGTGTTCATACAAGCCAAGTTGGTAATTGAAAACAATTTGGGAAGGAAGGTTTGGGGTTTGACCCCCACCCCTAACACAAATTTTTAAACAATTGAGTTTAGTCACAAATTTGGAAAACTGCCAAACTTGAAGGCAAAACTAGTAGAAAAACCTCAGCTAAATTTTTTCATTCCGAGCAACTTTTGCTAAAGGAGGTATACCTAAAAATTGCATTTTCAGCTATTTTTTTGTAATTTTTGGCGTAGAGGGTCGTATTGGGATCTGAAGGCCACCAGGCCCAAAACAAAAACAAATTGCTTGCCATTCAATTTTTCAAAAAAATTGAATGTAATTGTATGCTTCAATATATTATACTAATTTGCAGTTTCACACAATCAATCGCAAATATTGTAACTACTCAAAAACTAGTAGAGAATTGTAATAAAAAATAGTAAATTTTTTCTCTAAAACACTCACGAGATCCTAGATCTCATTCGCAGAGTTCGGTATATACAGTGCCTCTAGGAAGCGCTTACGAGTAAAGCCGTCATGACTACTACTGCACTTAATGCCTAATATAGTTACAACAACGTCATCTGGGCATCAACCCTTTAAATCGATGGGGAGTAATAAGGACACAGTGCACACATTATGAGCCATCCCATCTGTCTGTGAATGATTACACAACATAAATCTAGACGAGAAATTATGAAGTATATAGTGAAGTTACACGCGCGTATGAGGATATTTCTTTGAGCCGGTGTTAATAATTACACAGACCCCTTTTATTATTGTCTTAGTACAACGTATCGAATTCTTTCACGTATGTTAATGCCTCTTTCATGTACTTTGGGTATATCGAAAGGGTGAGATTCTTCTATGTACGATCGTGTGGTATATTGGAAGGGCACGTATATAGAAAGGTTTGGTATATCAAACTGACGGTATATAGATTGGGAGACCTTATACCTGGAGTGATAAGAGCCTAACCTCATCGGTGATTTCTTTAAAATGGGAACCAATTCCCCAAATTTTTTTCTTCTAGATTCAAAACTAATCATAAGAAACAACTATGTTGCATGGAAGACAAAAATCAAGACACAACTTGAGTTTAAAGAGATCCTGGATTTTCTGTTGTGATGGTACTCTAACCAAATCGACTAGTGATACGACACAACATCGACATGCAGTTTTATAGATCAGATCAAAAGGCCAAGCTAATCATCTTGTTTGGATTGTCCGATGATGTGCAACCCCACATTCGAGATGCCAAAACAACCAAAGAAGCGTGGGATAAGTTGAGCACAATATATGAGGCCAAAAACAAGAATTTCATATTGAATTTGCAAAGTCAGTTACACACTAAATTTCAAGAAAAATGAAAAAATCAAAGCTTTCTTGAGAAGAGTTGCAAAGTTGAGGGCTTCACTTCTAGCCCTTAGAGAATCTCTCAACTCTACAACTCTATTGTGAACCGAGCACATGGTGTCATACACCAGCGAGATGAGGCAACATTTTCACGTGCAATGAACCTACATAAAGAAACAAAGTGGATCAAGTAAAAAAACAACCACAAAATAAAAACGGTGGAGACAATCACGTCCATCAAATAATGAATCGAGCCCAGCTTTTGCACTAATCTCTCTACACGATCAGGTCAAAACAACGAACCTACAACAAATAGTACAAAGGAATTTTAAAAACAAATAAAGAGATAACAAAACAACGGCATAAGCATACACTTCACCGCAAGCCCTCAACGAAACCAAACGGTGAAAACAAATGCAATAAACAAAATGTTGAAGGCGTTAAGAGGGAGATTTGATCCACTCCAAGTGGAAACCCTAATTCTTCCTCCAAGAGATCTCAGACATGTGGACATCCAACTCTACCATGTAGGCCTCCCCTCACGGTCCACATCGATTCTCCTCTACCACCTCACCATTTAAGAGGTTGTCATTTTTTCTCATTGTTTAAATAAAATTTGCTTCGATTTTCACCTAAGCATTCATACAAGCCAAGTTGGTAATTGAAAATGAATGGGGAAGTAATGTTTGGGGGGTTTGACCCCCACCCCTAACAAAAAAATTAAACATTTGAGTTTAGTCACAAATTTGGAAAATCGCTAAACTTGAAGGCAAAACTAGTGAAAAACATCGCCTAAATTTTTTTCATTCCGAGAAACTTTTGCTAAAGGAGGTATACCTAAAAATTGAATTTTCAACTATTTTTGTAATTTTTGGTGTAGAGGGTCGTATTGGGCTTTGGAGGCCACCAGTGGCCCGAAAAAAAAAAAATTTTCGCCATTCAATTTTTCAAAAAAATTGAATGTAATTATATGCTTCAGTATATTGTACTAATTTGTAGGTTGCCATAGTCAACCAAAAATATTGTAACTACTCATAAACTGGTAAAGAATTGTAATCAAAAACAATAAATTTTTGTTCTAAAACACTCACAAGATCCTAGATCTCATTCGCAGTTGTTCAAAGTATATACAAGTACTCTAGGAAGCACTTACGGGTAAAGTCGTCATGACTACTACTACACTTAATGCCTAATATAGCTTGCAACAACGTCATCTAGGCATTGACCCTTTAAATCGATGGGGAGTAATAAGGACATAATGCACACACTATGAGCCATCCCATCCATCTGTGAATGATTACATGACTTAAATCTAGACTGAGAAATTATCCAAGTATATAGTGAAGTTACACACGTGTATGAGGATATTTCTTTGAGCTGATGTCAATAATTCTACTGCACCCCTTTTAGTATTGTCTTGGTACAACGTATCGAACTCTTTCATGTACATTAATGCCTCTTTCACGTACCTTCGAGTATATCAAAAGGGTGAGCTTCTTCCATGTATCTTGTGGGTATATTACAAGGGCACGTATATAGAAAGGTTTGATATATCAGACTGACGGTATATAGATTGGGAGACCTTATACCTGGAGTTATAAGAGCCTAACCTTGTCAGTGATTTCTACAAAATGGGCACCAATGCCCCCAAATTTTTCTTCCAGATTCACAACTACTCATAGGAAACAACTATGTTGCATGGAAGACAAAAATCAAGACACAACTTGAGTTTGAAGAGATTTGGACTATTGTGAATGGTACTCTGACCAGATCAACTACTGATACAACACAACATCAAAAGTTTGATAGATCAGATCAAAAGGCCAAGCTAATCATCTTGTTTGGAGTGTCGATGATGTGCAACCCCACATTTGAGATGCCAAAACAACCAAAGAAGTGTGGGATAAGTTGAGCACAAAGTATATGAGGCCAAAATTTTTGTACTAAACTTGCAAAGTCAGTTACACACATTGAAGTTCAAAAAAATGAAAAATTCATATCTTTCTTGAGAAGAGTTGCAGAGTTGAGGGCTTCACTTCTAACCCTTAGAGAAGTGGTAACTGATGAAGCTCTTATTCCCATTTTTCTCGAGAGTTCTCCTTCTTCTTACCACATTTTTAACAACACTAAACTTGTCAAATACGACGGTTAGTTTTGACAATCAGTGAACCTACTACAATAAGGGGAAGCCATGTATAATAAGGATGATGAAGAAGAGTAGTCACTTTCTTCTCATCAAAAATGGAAAGGAAAAGGGACAGAAAACCTAATTCCTATCAAAAGTCCCAACATCAAAATTAGTATCAATATCAAGGTGACAAACAACAAAAGAAGAAATGTCTAATCTACAAAAGAGGACATGAATTGAAATATTGTTGGTATAACACTTATAATAAAGGTTCATCAAGAAATTCTAGACCTCAACACCAAAAATCTCACAAGGGACATTCAAACTACAATCAAGGGTAGAAAAAGGGGAACTAGAAAAGAATACCCCATCAACAAGGCAATATTTCGAGCAAGAAGAACATTCAGATAATGAAGACTACTTGTACATTGCTCGATCAAGTGAACCTTCCACGTCATCTAGTGATGTTTGGTATGTTGATTCAGGAGCCACTCAACACATGACCAGCCACAAAGACTAGTTTACTTCAATGAGGGACACACCTTTGAAAAACCATGTTTTGTTGGGTGATGATTCTTCATATACAGTTCAGGGGATTGGGAACATTTCTCTACCCCTTGGTTCATGTATTGTAGACTATCAGATGGCTTCTATGTCCCTGGGTTGACTAAAAATTTGTTTTCAGTCAGTCAACTCCTAGATCACAACTTGAAAATTGAATTTGATAGTCATTCCAGCAAGAAAACATGTTTAATTTGAGACAAATCACGAGGCTCGAAAATAGTTGCAAAATCCTCCAATGTGGGACACATGTTCCAGCTTAATTTTTTCCATAGAGATGATCAGCACTTGTGGCTAAGAACTCTACCTCTTGCACGGTTGTGACATTGGAGACTTGGTCATGTTAGTTTCAAGTATCTAGAGACACTTCATCACACAATATGGTACATGGGTTACCATCTCTTCATAAGGATGCAGACAAGTGTCCTGCTACCTAAAGCAGAAAACAACATAGAGATTCATTCTAGAAGACTACATATTGATCCCATGGTAAGCTTGATCTAATTCATACCAATTCATTCTAGATATCAAGATACTTCATGATTTGTGTTGATGACTATTTAAGAAAAATGTGAATTTTTGTCTTCGCAAGAAAAGTGAAGCTTTTAAAACCTTCAAAAAGTTCAAAGTAGTTTTTGACAACAAAACTGGTCGTCACATCGAACTCTCCACTCGGATCGATGGGAGTAATTCACTAGTGATGAGTTCAAAGACTACCTATAAGCTCGGGGATTCATCAACAAATGCCTCCTCCACATATACTACAATGAATGGTGTTTTTGAGAGAAGAAATTGTACTATCATGGAAATGGTGTGATGCATGATCGATGACTCTAGAATTACAAAGACATTCTAGGTAGAAGCAGAAAGAAATTTGTGTATTTTTGAACAAAGTGCCCACATTGCTCTTTTGACAGAGTAACACCACATGAAGCATGGTCAAAGCGGAAACCATCTGTTGCACACTCAGAGTATTTAGGTGTATAGCAAGTATGCACATACCCAAGAATAATAGAAATAAATTGAATATGAAGTCACAGAAAACCATTTTCATTGGCTAATGAAGAAACTCTTGGGTACAAATTGATGGATCCGAAGACCAGGAAATTCTACACCAACAGATATGTTGATTTCTTTGAGAAGAAGGAATGAGAGTATCCTCCTCTAGACTCACCTGATGTAGATTCTTCACATAGTTATAAAAACTAAGCTGATGTTCCATGCAGATGATGAAAGTGATGATGGAGATGATGGTGATGATATGATAGAACCACGACCCACGGGAATAGTTCAGTGTATTCCCAAGTGGTATATTAGCATGTTACAAGATGCAAGAATGGATGATCCACCAGATACATCCACCCCTAGACCACGGACTCTCAATAAAGCAACAAAATAAGTGAACTTTACTTTTATTAGTAGATTTATTAAGTTTGATGAGCCCTCTATAGTCCAAAACCCTACAAGAACAATCTTGGAAAGATTTCATGGACTCGAATATCATCCAAGAATGAAAATTAACACTTAGCACTTGTCAATCTTCCACCAAGGAAGAAACCCATTGGATGCAAATGGATATTCAAAACAAAGTACAAAGCATATGGGACAAGTGGACAAGTATAAAGCAATACTAGTAGAAAAGGGGTATGCACAAAAAGAAGGCATTGACTACGAGGAGACATTTTCTCCCACATCTAAGATCAAAACAATCAGGATGATCTTTGCTCTAGCTACACAATTTGGTTGGAAATTCCATCAGATGGATGTAAAAAGTGCCTTCCTGAATGGATATTTACAAGAAGAAGTCTATATGACTCAACCTGAGGGATATGTTGTACCTGGTCAAGAAGTAAAGGTATGAAGACTCGATAAATCAATGTATGGCCTCAAACAGACGCCCGAGCATGGTACATCAAAATTGATGAGCATCTTGTACAACATGGATTTGTTAGAAATCCATATGATCCCAATCTCTACCTCAAAAATCAAGGGGGATATTTTGATTTTCATTGTCTATGTCAATGATCTAGTCATCACTAGTAGTTCAGTGAGGATGATCAATGTAATGAAGAAATATCTTAATCGATCATTCGACATGAAATATCTTAGGCTAATGCACTATTGTCTTGGATTGGAAGTATGGCAGAAAGAGAATCAAATTTTTGTTTCTCAGATGAAATATACCAAGATAAGTCTCAAGAAATTTAGGATGATCGATTACACGCCAATTTCTACACCTATAGAGAACAGATTGTAGTTATCTCATTCAAATCCATTTCCTATGATAAATTCCACTCTCTATCGGTAGTTGATTGGGAGTCTCATTTACTTGACCGACACTAGACTAGATATCATATTTGCAATGAGATATCTATCCAGTTCATGAAGGAACCTAAAGTCTTTCATTGGAAAGCAACAAGGTGCATCTTAAGATATCTCAAAGGATCAAGTGGATCTTGGTCTCGAATATAAGAACAACAACTTCTTCTGTCGGATATTTAAATTCGATCATGCAGCAACATTGATGAAATAAAATCCACTTCATGGTTTGTATTCTTTATAGGATCTGGAACAATATCATGGGGAAGAAAGAAACAACACTTTGTTTCTCGCTCTTCCACAGAATTTGAGTATCATTCTATAGGATAAGTTGTTTGTGAAGCGATTTGGCTATGTCGCATACTAGAAGGACTTGGAATACCATAGGACAAACCAAAAACCATGTATGTTGACAATGAAGGTGTTCTCAAACTTGTTCGTAATCTAGTTTTTCATGAAAGAACAAAACATATTGAGGTATATGTACATTTCATACATGAACATGTCTTGAAGCACAATATACAGCTTCAATTTTTTCCAATAGCTAAACAACAAGTAGATATCTTCACAAATTCACTTACACGTGACAAGTTTGAGTTGTTCAAAGAGTTCCTCTCCTCATCCCTTAAGGCAATGCAAAATTAAGGGGGAAATGTTAGGTTAATTTATGCATTATATTACCTTAAATATTTAATTATTTAATAAGGTAATTAGTTTATATATTGTTATATAGTTTTATAACAATATTTGTCATTTTATATCGTATTGTTTATTTGTTGCATTATTGTTGCAACTATACTTGTTTGTATTTGGTTATTGCTTCCTGGATGTATTTTGGAAGCTGTTATGATTTCGGTTGTACCTGTGTAACCTTGTATTTATCTACACATGGTTTTTCAATTCTTATAATAATTGCAGCCTTCTCTATCACAATTTGATTAATCGATCATTAATAAAATTATACATGTTTCCATCCCTGTTTTACATAAATTACACGTGGATGTATTGGGGATAATAATTAGAGTGGTGGAAGATCGGTTGTAGCATAACATCGATCATCACAATATATTCATCATTTGGTTTCTAGAATGTTCGGAGGATATTCCCACAAAATATTATACCACAAAGACATTGGTAAACACTTATATGAAAACATCATCACCTAGTTTGATGTCTACTTAGTTTAACAATTGATCAAGGGAAATAGTTCATGAACGAAATCATTGAGGAGCTATTAAAACATTTATTGATAAAGCACCAAAAAAATATGGTTTATCACCGATAAATGGATGGAATAGTTGAGGAATTTTAAGAAGTTTTTGAAAATGTCCTTATAAAAATTAATGATTTAGACCAAGTAGATTGGGATTTAAAGATACTTGTGGTGTTATGGGCACTTTGCACAACATAAAAATGGCTTACTAAGTACTTACCATTTTAATTAGTATATGGCATGAAGGCCACAATCCATGTGGATTTTATCATTCCATGTTTACAAATGGCTATAGTGTTCCACATAAATAGAGGTAGGCTTATTCATCGGTGGTTGGTGGAACTAGAGAACTTAGATGAGAAAAGGTTTGTAACTACATACAATCAAACTAAAGAAAAGTATAGACACAAGGCATGGTATAACCACCATTGTAGGAATAATACATTTGATAAAGCGATAATGTATTTTTATATGAGAGAAATTATAAAAATCCAAGTAATCTAAAAAATTGATGGTTAGACCCATACATAGTTGATGAGATTATATCATTAGGAGAAATCAAGATGAGAAATTTGTTAATGTTATAATGAAGGGGTTATATAAACAACATTAGGTTGAAATACTACATAGTCATGAAGTGAAGAAAATAAAGAACACATTAAAAATAGAACTTCCAATAAGAAAAAAAAATGGTAAAATACAAAAACAATTTTGAAAAATACTCATGAAAGCACCTTTGGTTGTTTTTAGAATGATAGAAAACAATTTTGAAAATAAAAAAGAAAATTTGAAAGAAAAAAATTTGAAAAAGAGGAAAATATAAAATAGCCAAATTTAGATTTTTGTTGGAAAAAAATACAAATAGAAAAGTGAGTTTCACCAAATTAAAAACTATAAACTCAAAGGTTTGGGCCCCACGGTCAAATTAAAGGTTAGGCACTCCCCTAGGAAAAAATAGGAATAGATTCTCTTCTCAAAATTTTAGCTAGTACTTTTTTGATCACATAAATAAATAAAAGATTCGTACATTCTCGTATTTTTAAATTTTCATCACGATCACAATAAATCACAAATTTAGAAAAACTTCTATACAAAAAGAACAAAAATATCCTACAAAATTATCACACAAGGATGAAAAATATTCCATGGATGGAGAGAATTAATTGCAAGAGGTTCTCAAAATGCAACAACTACAATTTTTTATACAAAGCTACTAGAAATTGATGGGACTCAAACATGAAAAATGTCATTTTTCAAAGAAATTAAAATGCATATGTAGTACCCATAATTTTTGGAAGAGTGGTATTTGGACCATGCCTACTAATTCCAAAATTATAAAAATTATAGACATTCCCCCAAAAAATAAGAATAGAGATTTAATAATTATTTCCTTGAATTATACTCACCTCTGTGGCTAAACCAATGACATTATTAGAAATACAAGAACATTTTCCTAGATAAAATTGCACATCTTCATAATGTAGAGTTGCATGGAGATTGAGTAATAATATAAACAAAATCATATGAGCTCAAAATTATTTCATATTTTTTTAAATTGCAAAAATAATATAACACCTTTTTATGTGTTTGCATGAAACTTATGCTATTATATAATAATATCAATAAATGGGTAAATTAATATTGAATCTTTGGGTAATTGTTTTAATTATATGTTTCTAAAATAGTCAATAATAAAGGAAATATTTGGATTTAGGTGCTCCTAATTTTTGTCACCCTAGGCAACGGCCTAGATTTCCTTTAGCTTAATCCCCTTGTGAGGTAAGACTTTGAAAACATGCAAGGGCACAGTCTAATAACAAAATTTTGAGTAAGTTTTCATGTTGCAGGATAAAATAAATAGTTGTTTTAGTATACCATGTGATGTGAAACACAAGGAGAGTAATAAGCTGACACATCATGAAAGGTCAAACATGCAATGAGAAAAAGTTAAGAGTATAAAACAAGTGATGAGTATATAGCTTCATGATGCACACCAATTAAATTGAAAATATTATTAAATATTTAGCATATTTGGGGATTAATGGCTAAAAATAAGATCATATTTTGTAAAAAATTATAAGTAGGAGTGAATTTTTTTAAAATACACAACTTTCATACTTTTTGGATGAAGACAGAGAAAAGAAAACAAGGGTTTGCGAGTTAGAGCATATATAATTACAACATCTGAAATAAAATTACAGATATGAATATGTATCACGTACTATCATATAAGGAGTTAAAGGGACCAAAATGGAGGAAACATAGTTATAAGGCATGCATACACGACCACTGAGGGTCTTTCTCACATATTCTATTTAAGGTAATGTATTCTTGCGATGTTTAATAATATACCCACTCTAGTAGAGATAAACAAAATGAAAATGGAAGGAGATAAACAATAATTGGTTGAGGTGAGTCCTCAAATTAGAAAGAAGGATTGGAAGGAAAACCTAAATGTGATTCACTAAATGAAGCTAGATATCTGCCATATATTTCTATATTTCATCTTGGTATCAAAAGTGATTACAATATTTCTCATCCAATAACATAACGAGGTGTTTTACCTAAATAATACATACCCAATCACAAATAAGGTTTTAGGAAATATCATGGGATTGATGGGAGATAGACATAACGTATATCAACTTGATAATAAATCCATATGGAAAATAATTATGAGGTTGTTAGGCACCATTGTGAATAATTTAGGATTGTAAATTAGTGACATCCTAAAATAAATACTAAGGTATGAAGTTAATGTGGTCACATGGAAATTGTATCATACAAATTGAGATGATGCCATATACCAAAGGAGTATAGTGGTGTACGATATGATGGAAAATGACTTCAATTATAATCATTGTGAAATTCTACTCAATGAATTCAATGATGAAGTGTAGAAAAAGAAATTAGGTCTTTGCTTATATGTTTTGCCACATATGACAAATAAATTTATGTTTTCAGAGGGACAAGTAGTGTGGAAAGATGATGAACCCTTAGTGGCACGAATAAAATCCAACATGAAAACTATGACAAAAATAGATGTTATAACATCACTCTTATAGTGGGTAGAAAGCATTAGAATAATGGTAGAGGAAATATTAGGATCTCAAAGTAAGAGGCGGCTTAGTATTAGGTTATCTCTTGTATTATTTGTTTTCTTGTATATATATATTTTTCAAAACAATTAAAAATATTGAAATAATTGCATAATTAAAAAATATGCAAATATGTGCAAAAATAAAATATCAAGACATGCTTATAATTTTCTTAGAAAACGCGTTTTACTTTATACTTGTTATTTTTCATGTTGGTTTGATATATATCATATATACTCATTACACACATGCAATGATGAGTTATAATTATCTTGATGCATAACATACATAGGATTATACACTATGATGAGTATTGGATTTATTCCTCACACTACTCTTTAATGGCATCCCCACATTCATATGTGTTTTTTTTTTTATTACAATTACTTTACACCTTCCTCATCATGCTTGATTATATATAGTGATTATTGATATATTTTGAGCTAATAGGACTAACACATGTGTCTTGTGCATTACTAACCTATCTTGTTATCTCTATTTTTACTATTATTGTTTATTATACTTGATTCATATATTGTTATCACTACTTTTATGCAGTTTACTTCCTTGATCGATTATTGCATGGTTTGAATCCTTTCTTATGGTTGTTTATTTCCTTTTATTCTTACAATATTATGATTGTTTCTCTTATTGGACCTGAGGTCCTTGATTGTGTTGTGACATCATGGGTGTCATGTGTTTTGGATCCATGCATATTTTTGTATGCACTTGTTTCTCCACGTGTGGCAAATCAGCATTTCTATTATAACTATCTTATGACACCATGGGTGTCCCATTTTTGTGGATTTAAGGCTACATATGACTATGTTTCTATATACTACTACTTGTCCTTACACTACTTCTACTTCTACAATACTATTACTATTTTCTTTTATGACATGCTTGATTGTTACTTTGATTCTTGTATACCATAACTACTCTAGTTTATGAAATACTTTACTTATATTCTAATGTTTCTATGATATTATTTCTTTGGATTATGACAAGATTGAAACTTTTCTCTATTGTTTTCCTACTATACACATGTATTATTTCTCATTACATTTTTTTGTTGCTTTCTCTTCATGTCGTGGTTTCCTTTGTGCACAACCCCTTTTTGCGGTATAGGTTCCCAATGGTGGCCACTATTTTATCCTTCTATATGATCTTACACATATTATCACATTTATTACACATATTTTCTTTTGAGTTGTGCACTCAAATTTTTGTCATGCACATCTTAAATGGGTGGAATTTATTAGGAAATATTCTAGATCTATAAAAAAATTAGATACATGAATATATTTTTAAAGGGATCATATCCTCGAAACAAGAATAGATACTAAAATATGGTAGAATGCAAAGCATTTCAAAACCATACAATATGACTCGAACCATGGTACAATTTTGACCAAGATGAATGTTCCTGAATAGGGGTAATATTATCTATAATTTTCAATTTAGATAAATTTTATTAGCTATTCATAGGATTTTCATATACTCTCACATAAAAACAATGATAAAGTGGACTTGAGTAATTCATTCCTTATCCTCTAAATTATTCAAGATCATTTGTAGAAACAGGGCTTGGGGGCATGGGCCTCCTTCTCCCATATGACATTTCATAATTTATATAATCAATTTCACTAGTAGAACACCTTATGGGCATGGAACCTGTACATTCCTTTCATGGTTTGATCTTACTCGTTAGTTAAAAAAAATACAAAATTGACCTGAATCCATCTACTATGTTGTGGTTTGTGGGTTTTATGGAATTTTTTGAAGTGGATAAGTTATTTTAATGTTGTCCTTCCTTTTCTCTAACCAAATTATCAAATGTTGAAAGTATCAAAGAAACTAATTTATTCATAGGATCACCTTACTCTTTACAAAGTTACAAAAGGGGAACTTTAGTTCCTCTTCTCACTCTTTATGGTGTTGGGTTGCACTCAACACTCTAGTTATTTGTTTTACAAAACCGGGTGATCACCACCAATCCTCTAGTATCTTAGCATAAATTCTAAGTAACTAAGGCATGAAAAGAATAGGATATCCTCCCTCTATTAAAAAAATAGGTTTATTCCTTCCATGTTATGCATCTCCCTTACTTACTTTATGAAATATTAAAGTTACAATCATTATCTATATCTTGAGTTAAGGTTTAATTTCTATCATAGATATTGACTACACTCTATGTTGTAGGTTTTATCATGGAGCATGCCAACACCAACATATTAAAGAACCACTATTGAGTGAATACAATGTTAGCACACACTTAGGTATTAATTTCCTTTAAGCATGCAATTTTAAATTACACATTTAAAGGGGGAAATTTAGACACTAAAATTCAATAACTTATCCTTTTGAAATGCCAAGTTCTAATGTGCTCCTTGATAATGAAAATGCTCACTTTCATAATCCAATGGGTATATTTATTTATATCATTTATGACTTTATTATCTTTACACTCTTCTTTGTCATCAATACAAGGAATATTATCAAATCAAAGTAGTTAAAAACCTCTATAATTCAAGCAACATTTTTTTCACGTTGTATCTCTCTTATCAAGGTTGTCTGACAAAGGGTCGGGATGTGGGGTGTATTCATGGTTATCCTATATGGGCTTTCCCATTTCATTATTCAACTTTATTTTTAATGCGAAAAATTTATTAGGTAGTTTCATCTTCCTAGGTTTAGATTTGCTAGTATATTTCACCTATGGAAAACTATATAAGAAAGTCAATGTCACTTTATAACTCACTTGACACTCTTACAAGATTTCATTGAAAATAGCATTCCAAAAGAACTCAAGGGTTTCCTAAATCTACCTTGAAAGAATATGCAAATTAGTTAGAGTAGTCTTTACTAAATGTTTGAAGCACTCAACCAGTTAAAGACTCCATATTCCTCTATTTATAAGCATGCAAAGTTCATAGAGGCATGTCTTAATAAGAGAAAAAAACTCCAATAATTGTTCATGGATTTCAAGGAACAAAGGATTAGGTCATGTTAATAAAGCACGCCACATCACATTGCTACCATGTTGAGTACATACTATACTATATATTTATCCCACTATATTGATGTGAAGAGATGTGAGGTCACCCTAGGGGATTGGATAGTTTACACTCACAATTTAAGAAGCACCTAGGAGAACTATATGAGGCTTGATCCAACAATAAGGGAATTTTGTAAATTATTTAAACTAGTTCAACAACTAGGTTTTATCCACTAAGGTTATTCTAACCTCACCACACACACATGTTTCTCCTTTTGGTTTAATAATTCTTTGATGAAGGTTCGGTAGTTTTTAGGATTTGTACTTAGTTGTAGGTGATTGCGAGGTTATCCCAAAGTTTTACAAGTTAGAGAGATATATGGGAAAGTGCATGGAGATGGGGGACCAAAAGTGGACACATTTTTTATTTAAAGAGAAATGTGAGCACATTTCGGGAAATGCGATCACGTTAGGAATTATTAGGTTTTGTAATCACCAATCCTAAAACACGAGTGTGTGATAATGCGAGTGCACTATAACAAGAGCACATTATAACACGTGTGTGTTCTTGCTTGTTATGTGGCATGTGTTTTTTTGGGAGGGATATATTTACTAAAATAAATGGTTTAGGTATAAGTGTTTCATTTATTAATCTTTATACTTTATTATTTCTTATACTTAATCTTTAAATTTATTTTAGTAAATATAAATGGTTTAAGTATAAGTGTTTCATTTATTAATCTTTATACTTTATTACTTCTTATACTTAATCTTTAAATTTATTTTAGTAAATATAAGAAATTAGGGTCACTCTGCACCTTATGGAACTAGTCTCAAACTCCTTGAGTCACAATTTAGAAGATGGTTTTCATATTCTACTATGGTTAGTACATAGGTATTTTTCAAGATTTCAGCATTCAATCTAAAGCTTTTAGGGTTTAAATTCTACAATTGATGTCTATTTGGGAAATAATATAGTCATTGTTTAGGTTTTGGGGCCTTTTATAAGTTTTGGAGGAAATTTAGGAAAGGTTTTCTCATTCAAGGAAAATCTCATCAACAATGGATTTTGTAGGTGTAGAACAAACACTCTAATGGTGAAATCGACTTCTCCAGATGATTTTGGGAGCTCCGTAAGGAGTTAGGAGGGAAAAAATAGGCAATGAAAATATATTTGAATCCTATACATGCAGTAACATCTATTTTTCTCTAATACTTGAAGGTTTCATGAAGAATTTTAAAATAGTACAACTTCCCCTTTCGAGTTCTAGAAAAAAATGACCCTAAATTTACAAGATCTAGAGAGATGGTCACCACATGGTGATAGGTGAATATTTTTAAATGTTGATAAGTACCTCTTAGAATGGGTACTTTCATAAATAGACTATTTTTTACCATGGGTGAGGATCTCATGAGGATGGGGCCAAATTTTGTGAGTTGAAAACACCTTCCTAACACCCTAGGTTGTGTTTTTGAGTGACGAAACTTCTAACATGAAAAATTGGTAAAAATGAGTTACCATGAGTTGAAAGAATGTTTCTAAAACCTCAAGTGATGACTTAAGTGTTTAGAAACACTATTATGAGATCTACATTATGATGGGAACATGATGCTCTCTTCTAATTACAAGGAAAGATCGAGGATCACTCTCTTACTTTTCAAGGCCTCCACAATTAACCCTAGTGATCACAAATCAACTCCATGATGCTCAAACCATTTTTGATTATCTATCACTTATTGAAATAGGTATTCACCATGTAGATGGAAGGATTTATCATTGAATGAGATTCTTATCATGTGGCCACATGTTAGGACTGAAATGAGGTGGTTGTAATGTCCTTCCTCCTTTGAAGTGTGATCACACTATAAGGTTCAAATGAGTGTTTAAGAACACTACCAAGTGAGTGACATCAAGTGAAACTCAGATGATTTCTCATTCTTACATACATGGTACTCTATATGAAGATCATCCTCTTACCCCTCCTAGCTCTAGAATTCTCCTCGGATGGAATCAACTTCAGGATACTCATACACCTCTTTTCTCATATGCCTCTCATGGAGATAGATGATGCCTTGATCCTTCACACATGATGGTCATGAATGTCTCGGTAGCTTGACTATCACATCTTGGCTTGTTCCTTGAAGAGGTTTGAACATGATGGTAGAGTCAAGATATGATGATCCTTAACTTACTCAATGAGCTTCCCATTTCACCTTTGAACATGATGACACCCTTTTTAACTTCACAATTCACTTCCCGACCAAGATATCACATGAGTGGAAACATGTTTATAGTATCTAAACACATATTTGCTTGATTTTTCCTCATGGAAACAGGTTTCCTCCTCTATATGGTAGGTTTGATCCTTGAATCAGACTTGAAGGAATTTTTGAGGGTGAGACCCATATTCTTGAAGTTTAAGCGCATTGAAGCACTATGAAAGCCACTCCCTAAATTGCAAGATGTGATCACATCGTCAAGTTTTGATTCAGTTTTTAGAAAAAATCTCAAGAGTTATACATTGTTTGTGAGCTTGAGATGACTACCATCACCACTCATGGTGATCCTTTTTCATCATGCTCACGATTATAATTCCCTTGATGAATTGAATTTCAATGAGGTTCTAAATGTTTTATATCCTTCACAGACGTCATAATTCTCTTGATTACACCCATTTTCTAAATCACGATCTATTACACATTTCAATGCATATTTTTTCCCTCTAAACTCATTCGGGAACTCTCGAAATCTTCCATAGAAGAAAACATTCACCATTGAAGCTCTCATTCCCTACACCCTGAATACCCAGTGTTGAACAAGCTGGATCTTGAATGATATTTTCTATTGTAAAATTTCATTAATTACTTTAGACACCTTCAATTCTCTTCAAAATCACCCTCAAATGCTTTAGAATTTCCCTGAACATTCCCAAAGTGTGTTTACTAGTTGCAAAATGGCCAAAATGTCCTTTTTAGGCCTCCAAAGGAAAATATATTTCACTGAATCTCACTGAATTAATTTATCACCTTGGGTAATCATCCTTTCACACTAAAAAAATTTAAAACCTTGTTAGGAATTTCCTCTAAGCCAAGGTGAAGGTTGAACTGAAGGAAGGATAGTCAGAGGAAGGATGCACAGTGACTGGAAGGATGCACATATTGATGTCTATCAAGAGGAATGGATTGAATATTGCTACGCCCTTAGTCCTATAACTTATACTTTCATATTGTGATCATTTATCTAAATTTTGATTTTTTGGTGTTCTTAGTGTTCTATTGTTGGTGATATTCAAATATATCTAAGTAATTTCATTATAAATATATAGTGGTAGTTCATGACATCTATCATTTACTTCTAACCTTGACTATGTTTTGTTAACTCTCACGATTTTTATCACCTAAAGCGATAAGGATTCTTAGAAGATAAATATACCTATAATTGGGTTATAAAACTTAGGATTCTTCTAGAGTCACGCCATTGCAGAGAAGACTCTAATAACATTGTGAAGAACACACTTTTGATCATTTTAATCAATGTGGAATTAGAACTTGAAGGTGAATCACATATTCCTAACCTCCACAATGTATTGATCTCGTTCTTAAGTAGTAATTAAGTGTTTAGAAACAATTTTGGGAGGTATGTCTTGAGTAATAATATGAGATGATTACGAGCATCACCTTTGGTGGCCTTGGATCAAAATGGATGCTCCCACAATGTAAAATAGGCCTACCTATTTTCCTCCTAACTCCTTACGAGAGTTTCGGGAATCATTTGAAGAAGATGAGGTTCACAATTCAACTTCTCATTCCTTGCACTTGAAACCCTTGTTGTTGAACAAGTTATCCTGAATGATCAAAACTTTCCTAAATCTTCCTAAACTACTTCCAACACTTAAATTATTTCAAATACCACCTTTATATACTAAATGCATTTTTATAACCCTCCCAAAGGATGATAAACACATGCTTTGAAATGGAAAAAATCGGCATGTTTAGGCTTGTACGAATTAGTCTTTTATTGCACTTGATGAATGGAATATAGGAATTTTAAAATATTTTTGCAAACTTATACATGTTCACCAAATGCATTAGGAATACCTTCAAGGAAAATGTGATCATGACATAGGAGGAGTTGACCGGAGAGGGATTCAAGAAGATTTGGGAGCAAGATTTCACATTGTGGCTTGGTTTTCATGGTTTAAGTTTTGCATTTTTGGGTTAGTCAATTCACATGAAAACATCTCCATATGAATATCATCCTCTTACCCTTCCAATCTTCAAAATCCTCCTTGAATGGAATCAGATTTAGGATGCTCATACACTTATTTCTCATATCCCTCTCATGAGAATAGGTGACTTCTTGATTCTGTTGACATTTTTCGCACCCCGTGCGAAAGGTCAACTCAAAACTTTTAAGTTTCTCATATTGGACGGGTTAGAATTTTGACTATGTTTGGAGTAGCCATTTTAGAAGGGGATACAGATTTTTATTTCTTTGTTTTGGACAGGATCAGGATGTTATGCATCAAATCAACAACTGAAAGTGTTGTCCCAGAAGGAAACACCTTGCGTATACTACCTCTCTAATGTTCATCTTCAGCAAGACAGTGCAGTAGCCTTGGAAGACTATTGCAAGGCCTTGGTGAAGGCGGGAAAGATGGCATATGTGAAGTACTACATTCGAAACAAAATTTTTAGGATGATGGTTTGAAGCATGGAAGGTACATTTTTACAAACAACTTTACATTTCCAATGAGCATCAAAAAGGTACAATTGAATTGAATTTATTCCCATGATTAAGTGAATTATTTAAGTGTATTGAATTGTACAAGTTCATTTATTATCCATTCAAATGAAGAAAGTGCAGAAAGGAAAGACATACATCTCATTACACAAAAATAATTTCATTTATTCATAAGGAATAACTGTGCATATTTTCTCACACAAGCCGTGAGAAATAACTAAGGAAAAGGAATGCATATACTTATGAAATTGAAAGTTTACTGAGGTAAAGGAAACCCATCATTTCCTTGAGGAGGTGTTCCTTTCTTTCTGAGTTGTTGCTCCAGTTGTCCTCCACAAACTACATCACTTGGGGAAAAGAAGGGAAAATGGGTGTCAATATTGAGCTCAGGGTTTGATTTAACTCATTATATTTCCAATTTTAGAAAAACATGCATTCAAAAGTGCAATTATCAACTGAAGTAGGTAAAATTTATCAAAGTTATAGGTACATTTCTTATAAATGAATCAGGTATAGTCATATTGATACAATTTGGAAAGCTATCACAATAAGGATAAGCACAAGTGGCAACTAATTGAAATAAATGTGAAATAGATGAACTCCAATAGATCAAGAGAAAGTACATATTTTTCAATTCATTATGAATCCAAAATTAGCTTGCATATGCTTTGCAAAGTTAAGATACATTTTTTTATTTTATAACATGATCACGAGAAAGCAAAGAGTCATTACAGTCATGATATTTTATACAGATGATTGGGTGATTCATCATAATCCTTGAGCTCAAATGAATGGTCAACATTTTAAATATTCTGATTCCTAGAATAACATAAGTAACGAGATTTTTCATTCAAAGGATGCAAACTCAAAAGCATAATGCACCCTCAAATCACAAGTACTTACAATTTAAACATTTAGTCATTGAAATCGGAAGGTAGTGTGAATTACGGATGGAAACAATATACAATTTCAAAAGACCAATGCATATTTTTGTTAATTAGACAAAAAGAGATTTCCATATCGAGCTTCTTGAGATATCAAGCTAGAATAATCATCAAAGCATAGGTCTCCAAAGCAGATACAAAAAGGAGTACAGAGAAATTAACGTGAGCTTCGAAAAATGAAAAACTACATCTATTGTCATTAGAGTAAATACAAATGAATAGAGAATCAGAATATAAGAGCATTGTTTCACTGAATAATATTTTCATATTCATTACATGTACCAAGAAATGAAGAAGAAACCAAAAATGGATGAATTTTTCTTTGACAATGGCATGTGAACACAGATTCTATCAAAATCCATGCAAGCAAGCTTTGTTTTTTCATACCATTAGGTTTTGAAACAAGGAAGGTCCTTCGAGGAGAAGTTTAAATGGCTACAAAATTTATCATATCCTCAAATACATTAGAGTAAAGAGTAACAAAATTATTTCTCAAGGGTAGTGTTATATTCTTTGTGTCCTTAAATGAAAATATGAAGATCTCTAAAATATCTTTCATGAAATTAAAGTTTTTCATAAGTAACTCGAAATCATTTTTAGATCAAGCAATGGATGTTATTTAAAAAGAAGATCAGTCATACACCAACAGGAGAAGGAGTTCTCAGAGGATTTATATACTAGTATTCAATTGCATTTTAGAGTATGTGACCTACATCTGATCTTGATCAGTAATAAAGAGGTAAATAAATCTATATCTACAAATCCCACCGAGCTGGGAAGTATGCATTCGAGTATCTGAGGACCAAAGAGAGAATGAGGACACCATATTGGGAAAAGTCAAGGAAATGAAAGGGTAATCAAGCTTCGAGGTTTCAACCAAATTCTTACTACGAGGTCCAATCAAAAAGAGGCTCCTTAAATATTAATGCACAAAACAATATGAATAGCCAAGGGTAGAGCGTCGGGGAAACCATCACAAGTATAGAAACAAGACTCGATCTACATGGATGCACTTTAAATGAGCCATGATATCAACATGAGGAAATACGGTGGAGCCATAAGCGAATAGAAGCTGTGTAAATGATGCATGAGTTAAAATAAAATCCATGGCGGCCATCCTTCAAATACAAGCCAACCTTAAGATCGAAACAAAACTTCAATAATGAGCTTACCCAAAAAAATCCTCATTCCGAATAAAAGAACTTGAAAATACAGAGATAGTGCTCATATAGATACCCTCGATGCGGTAAAATAGATCTATGCCAATGCAAACTCACCCGATTCTAGGTATCTTTTGAAATACAAAGAAGATGTTCTAACTTTCCCAAAATGTAAAAGGGGTTGATTCAAAAATGGTAGCGGTGTTATTAAATATTTTAAAATTTAGTAAGGCCAATAATGCATAGAAACCCTTCATTATTCAAGTAAAAACCAGTCAAATGTGGCATTTAGAAAATATAACAATGACCCAGAACTAAAAAAATATACAACCCAGGATGCCAATATCAAGAATCAAAGCACATCTCAGAAGACACAATTCGAGCTCAAAAGAGAAAATGACACCCGGATCGGTAATAGAATCCCAACACAAAATAGATACCCGGATGGAAATGAAAGAGTAGTTTTTACTTACGAGAAAGGCTCATGTAACCAAGCTCAATATGAAGTTAAAAAACAAAATTCCCTCGCCAAGATAGCAAATGGGGTTTCAAAACTTCAACTAGAGCTCCAACAGGAGAAACGAACAGAACTAAGCAATATATTCTACTTCTAGCTTTGAAAAGCAACAAGATTTTTAGGGAGTTACCGGTGAGCTCTCCAAGGCAATGAGCGGGATAAATGGCTAAAGCCCTCAGAAATTGCAACATCACATAAAACCATGACATCCAAGCCCAAATGATAATTAAAACAAGCACATATGCAAAGCTTCAACACCAAAATCATGGCAGGCGAGGACCAGTCTTCCATTCTTAAGGTTTCCAATGAAAATATCGACAATAACTAGATAATAGAGCTCAAAATTTCATCAATGGCCACCGAGTGAAAAACCACCATGGCTTTGCTAGCTTAGTGGAACTCTAAATTGCAAATGCCAAAAGACTAGGATTTCGATAATTTTGTTGCCTAACTCACCCCGAGTTAGTTAAACTCAATTAGGGTCAAAAAACAATGCACATATCAAGAAATGAAAACCCTAATTTAACCAAGGTAAAAATGAATCACGGATATAAGCATAATGGGTCGAGCCTCATGAAAGGGGGACCATGATTAAATCAAAGGATTAAGTCTTTAATCTTAGTCTAAGGATCACGTGTATCAAAAGGTGGCTGAAATTATTAAAGCCAAGTATTTTATGCCAATTCCAAAGGGTGTAATACACGTGAAGGGGCATGATCACATAAGCAATAAGCACAAGGTCAACATTATGCCCCTATTTATTATTATCCTTTTTGATAATTAAAGAAGAATAATGGCTTTTACATGTGCTCAAGGTGTCAGATCATTGTGAGAGCAACAAGGAGACAAATTGATTATTTTAATCATGGAGAAAAAGACAAGTTATATATATGCAAAGGCAAGAGGAGCTAAAAACAAAGTGATCACATACATGTGGCATTGTAAGAATAGGACAAAATATCATGGTCAGCATGTGGTCAAAAATAGGTGTCACATCATCAACTACACGAAAAAATTGCATACACTCAATAAAGGAGACTTTCTTATGAAGAAAAGTTTAAAATAGAAACTATCATTCATCCAAAATATCTTGTTTTCTCCAAAAGGCTCGTACACATGCTTGAAGGATTAATGGAGTCAACTACAATTTGACTAAAAGTGTAATTTTTGAAATTAAGGCTAATTTTTCCTTTTGTAAACAACATGTTATTTTATGCCTTATTATTTATTCATTGCAAAGGTTGGTAATAGAATGCAAGTGTAGTTAGGACTTAGTCTATTTTTAGGGGGTTAGGTGAATAGTTTTGCTATATATTGTTTGCCTTAGAAAAGCACAAAGGGGGACTTTTGGATGTCTTGAGTGTTGAAGACATTTTTGGCTAGTTTTACCCTTGAATTAGAACCAGTGATTACCTTTCCAATTATTTGCAGTGGTGTGTATTATTTTATTAGCTCTTGTGAATTTTAATTCCCTGAATTAATTAGCTTACCTTGCTACAAATTTGGTTTTTCTGCATAGTCTTAGTGTGCATGTTAGTTGTTGTGTTATTGTGATTTATCCCTCAACACAAAATTGTTTTGCCTTAGGATTTAGCTGAAACTTTTTTGTTCGTGCATCATTAATTTTTTCTATGTATATTGGGCATGTTACTCAATCTAATCCCTCGATCATTTTGGTGTATCACCCCATTTATATTCATTTTTATCCATATTTTTACCCTCAAACCCTAAAATTAATCATTTTTAGGATACATCAATAAGGAACCAACCTTTTAATCCCAGAGATTCACCTCAACATAGGGATACCCACAACCCTGAGGTGTTTCCATTATATCTACAGAAGTGAGGGAAAAGAAAGCTTAGAACACCTATTATCCCTCAATCATATGGTGCACTTATGAGAGATAACAGTTTTTAGCATGCTCGGTGGGACAAGAACTACTGTTGATGAATTCAGACAATTGAATATTCAGAGAAGAATTCATCGGCGACTACGTAAAGTGATTTCATACCAGTCAAGCATTTTTCATCACCAAGGTGACATCCTTTTAAGGTATTTTTTGAAAAATCACAGATCTGTTATTTTGTTGTTATCACCTATTTTCATGAGCAAAGCAAACCTATTTTTCGTCCTACACACCATGAATCCCTATTTGACATAACTATTACTAGCCATGGAATGACCTTTTATCCATTTTCCCTTTAGATCATTTTATGACCCCTATCAAAATGAATATCCCCATAACCCGAACCCTGCACATCAATATGATTATTAGTATGACAATGGTTATGTTGTCTAAAACCAAGGTTATGCAGAAGGTTATGCAAATTTTACACAAGAAGAAGAGGTTAAAGGAAAATTTCATGAAATGGAGTAGATCATGCAAGTTCTAAAAGAGCATATACAAAGGTGCTTGGTTTTAGGAAGCCCTGTCAATGGGAGGTCCTACACCTAGTTGGCTTAGTCCACAACAAAGGCTTGGGGTAATGAGAGAATCTATTAACCAAATGTTGCAAGCATTAGAAAATGATAGGCATCAGGTTGAGGAACCCCATCAATTGGATGTTCCCACTTACCTTCCCAATCAGAATCTAATGCCCATATACCCTCTTTGCTAGCCAATGCAACCCATTCATCAATTTACAAGTTTTCAGGATCTGTGCGCAAATTTAAGTGTCCAAGCTTTCATTCTCCTATTGTTCTAAATATAGACCTTGTACCCCAATATTTTTCTCAAAAATTACATGATCAGCTTGAAATCAATCCCTCCCCTCCTCCTTCATCCACAGTATCAATTCATGAAGGTGCATAACATAAAAGTATCCACGAGGGTAAGTAACTGAAGAAAATATCAGGCTAGAATTCTTGAAAAAATTGCAAGGATGGGTTTCAAAATTTTAGTTTGATCATATTCCAGAGTTAGAGAAAGAACCCATGCAAGAAGGTACAATGTGATTTTGCAGAAGATCAAGCACAAGTGGAAGATGATCAGCAATCTTTATATTTTGAGTGTAGTGTGCATGAAGGAACCATACTCACATCAATCATTGATTCATCATAGCTTACAGTCTCATATGAAGAGGTAAAATCAGTTTCAAATGAAGAAGATTTTTAGGTAAATTTTGATGACAAAATAGCAGTTTTAATTCAAGAAGAGCGTGTTTTCAGTTTAACTTATTTCATATTAAAATGATGAAGTTAAGATCAATGACAATGAAAGAAAGGAAGAACAGTTTCAAGATGACCAAGATGAAGGAAGAGTGTGAAGACCCTCATTATGTTACATGCATGGATATTGTTGCTTTATTAGAGACTTGCAGTGATTCGTGAGGACTACAAGAAGATGTCATAAGCAAACAAGGTGGGAAACTAACTTTCATAGAGGATAAGCATGATTTTTCAAGGTTGCATGCATGATGAATCATGATGATGAAAGATCAAATTTAGTTGTCAAAGAGGATAAAATGTAGCTTCAAAGTAAAAACAACCCTAAAATCAGCTTTAGTATGTCATGGTTAATGAAGTATGAGCTTGAAAAGGTTGAAAATATTTCAAATCAATTTCATAATGAAAGCAAGAAAATAGAACAACAAGGTTTAAGGAGGTTGAAACTTGTTCAAATCAGCTTCAAAATGTGCCCATGTTTGAAAAGGAGGTCATAGAAATAGATCAGCCTAGAAAAATAAATTTTTCGATTGTTAGGAGGCCATGTCATATTGGTAATTTGGCTGATTTTCAGCTAATTACAAAAGTACCAGAATTCATGCCTTTTTAGAGCATAAAGAAGAGTTTCATGTTCTCAAGAATCGGCCCCAACACCTCTCAGAACATCTCACAGATCAAATAGAGGTTTTTCTTATCTATTGGACCAATTTTGTGAACAAAATAAAGGTACATGTCTTCTTTCCAACTTCTTCATGTTACTTGTTTTCAAAGCTGAATTCATGGCCTCAATTTTTGAGAAAGGAAGCTATTTTCACTTCCTTTTTAGGTTTCATTTGGCTTCAATTTTGCACTTTGGTTAGAGTAGGTTAGATTAGGATTTCCCTTTCAATAAGTGTAGTTCATGCACATTGCAAACTTTCAATTTCAATAAGTGCATTTATGCACGTGATCTAGTTTACCAAATCTTTTCCTAGCTTTAGTTTGTTTTACAAAAGGGTCGATTTTTTAAAAGGACATATTTTGGTTATAGGCTTTTGACTCCATGCCCAATGGAAAATAGAAAGGCACTAGTTGTAAAGCTAGCGGGTAGCTTTCCCCTGTATGATCACTAGAAATGTTGACATTTTTCGCACCCCATGTGGAAGGTCAACTCAAAAATTTAAGTTTATCAAATTGGATGGGTTAAAATTTTGACTATGTTTGGGGTAGCCATCTCGGAAGAGGATACAAATTTTTATTGCTTTTTTTTTTATAGGATCAAGATGTTATGCATTAAATCAAAAGCTAAAAGTCTTGTCCCTAAGGAAAAACCTTGCGTATAATGCGTCTTTGATGTTCATCTTCAACAAGACAAAGGTAATAGCCTTGGAAGACTCATTGAAAGGCCTTGGTGAAGGCGGGAAAGACAACATATGTGAAGTATTACATTCTGAAATATTAGTTTCAGATGATGGTTTAAAGCATGGAAGGTACAATTTTACAAACAACTTTGCATTTCAATGAGCATCAAAAAGTACGATTGAATTGAATGTATTCCCATGTTTAATTGAATTATTTAGATGTATTTAATTGTACAAGTTCATTTATTATCCATTCAAATGAAGAAAGTACAAAAAGGAAAGACATACATCTCATTACACAAAAATAATTTCATTTATTTGAGGAATAATCATGGCATATTTTCTCACACAAGCCGTGAGAAATAACTGAGGAAAAGGAATGCATATACTTATGAAATTGAAAGTGTACTAAGGTAAAGGAAACTCTTCATTTCCTTGAGGAGGTGTTCCTTTCTTTCTGAGTTGTTGCTCCAACTGTCCTTCGCAAATTGCATCACCTGGGGAAAAGAATGAAAAATGGGTGTCAATATTGAGCTCAAGGTTTGATTTAACTCGTTATATTTCCAATTTTAAAAAAACATGCATTTAAAAGTGTAATTATCAGTTGAAGCATGTACAATTTATCAAACTTATAGGTACATTTCTTATAAATGAATCTAATACAAGTCATATTGATACAATTTGGAAAGCTATTACAATAAGGATAAGTACATAAGTGGTATACTAACTAGAATAAATGTGAAATAGATGAACTCCAATAGATCAAGAGAAAGTACATCTTTTCAATTCATTATGAATCCACTATTAGCTTGCATATGCTTTGAAAAGTTAATATAGATTTTCTTGTTTCATAACATGATCATAATAAAGCAAAGAGTCATTACTGACCATGATATTTGATACAAGACATATTGGGTGATTCATCATAATCCTTGAGCTCAAATGAATGGTCAGGATTTTAAAGAATATTGATTCCCATAATAGCATAAGTAACAAGAGTTTTCATTCAAAGGATGCAAACTCAAAATCATAATGCACCCTCAAATCACAAGTACTTACAATTTGAACATTCGAGTCATTGAAATCGAGAAGGTAGTGTGAATTACATGGAAACAATCTACAATTTAAGAAGACCAATGTAAATTTTTGTTAATTGGACAAAAAGAGTTTTCCATATCATAGCTCCTTAAGATATCAAGCAAGAATAATTATGAAAGAAAAGGTCTCAGTAGTAGAAACATAGTACAAAGAAATTAAAGTGAGCTTGAGAAATTAAAAACTACATCTACTATGCTAGAGTAAATACAAATGAATAGAGAATCGAGAATATAAGAGCATTGTTTCTTTGAATAATATTTTCAAATTCATTATAGGTACCAAGAAATGAAGAAGTAACCACATATTGATGAATTTTTCTTTGACAATGGCATGTGAACACATACTCTATCAAAATCCATGCAAGTAGGCTATGTTTTTTCCTACCATCAAGTTTTGAAACAAGGAAGGTCCTTGAGGAGAAGTTTAAATGGCTAAAAAAATTATCATATCCTCAAAGATATCAGAGCAAAGAGTAACAAAATTATTTCTCAAGGGCAATGTTATATTCTTTGAGTCCTTAAATGAAAATATGAATACCTCTAAGACAACTTTCATGAAATTAAAACAGTTTCAAAAACAACTCAAAATAATTTTGATCAAGAAATGTTTGTTATTTTAAAAGAAGATCGGTCATACACCAATAGTTCGAGTTCTCAGAGCATTTATATACTAGTCTTCAATTGAATTAAATAATATGTGAGCTACATCTTAGATTAATAAATAATATATAAATAATAATGATGACACCATCTTGGGAAAAGTCGGGGAAATCAAAGGATAATCAAGCTTGAGGTTTGACCAAATTCTTACTACGAGGTCCAATCAAAAGGTGACTCCCTTAAATATTAATGCAGAACACAATTTGAACAATTGAGGGTAGAGCTTCACAAAACCATCAAAAGTATAGAAACAAGACTCGATCTACATGGATGCACTTTAAACGAGCCATGAAATCAACATGAGGAAATATAGTGGATCCATAAGCGAATAGAAATAGGTAAATGATGCATGAGATAAAATAAAATCCATGGCGGACATCCTTCAAATACATGCCAACCCAAAAGACGGAAACAAAAATTCAATTAAGAGCTTACCCTGAAAATCCTTGTAAGAAGGAAAAGAACTCAAAAATGCAAAGATAGTGTTCAAATAGAAACCCACGAGTCAATAAAACATATATATGCCAATGTGAACTCACCCATTTCGGGTATCTTTTGAAATACAAAGAATATGTTATGGCTTGCCCCAAATGCAAAAGGGACTGATTAAAAAAATGACAAGAATGTTATTAAATATTTTAAAAGTGGTAAGGCCAATAATGCATATAAACCCTTCATTATTCAAGGAAAAACTAGATCAAATGTGGCATTTAGAGAATATAATAACAACCCAAAACTAAAAAAATACGGCCCAAATACTAACATCAAGAATCAAAGCATAGCTCGAGAATACACAATTCAAGCCCATAAGAGAAAACGACACCCAAATCTAGTAATAAAAGCCCAATGCAAAATAAATACCCATATGGAAATCAAAGAGTAGCTTTTACTTACCATAAATGCTCATGTAACCAAGCTCAAGATGAAGTTCAAAAATAAAATTCCCTCACTGAGCTAGAAAATGGGGTTTCAAAACTTGAACCAGAGCTCAACAGGAGAAACAAACTAGAACTCGGCAATATATTCACAATTCTAGGTTTGAAAAGAAACAAGAGTTTTGGTGTAGTTACCAAAGTGAGCTCTCATAATGCTGGGAGAAATGGCTAAAGCCTTTAGAAATTACAACATCACATAGAGCCATGATGGCCAAGCCCGAATGATAAATAAAACAAGCACATATGCAGAGCTTCAACACCAAAATCATGGAAAAATGAGGACCACTCTTCCATTCTCGAGGTTTCAATGAAAAGATCAACAATAACTAGGTAACAAAGCTCAAAATTTTCATTAATGGCCACCATAGTAGAAAAAGCTCAGGATTTGATTTGTTCAAGTGGAACTCAAAATGCAAATGCCAAAAGACTAATATTTTGATACTTTTGTTGCCTAACTCACCACGAATTAGCTAAACTCAACCGAGGTCAAAAATAGTGCACATGTCAAGCTATGAAAAACCCTAATTTAACCAGGGGGTAAAAATGAATCACTTGACATAAGCATAATTGGTCGAGCCTCATGAAAGGGGGACCATGATTAAATCAAATTATTAAATATTTAATCTTAGTCTAAGGTATGTGTCCATTATTATCAAAAGGTGGCGAACTTATTAAAGCCAAGTATTTTATGCCAATGTCAAAGGTTGTAATACACGTTTAGGGGCACCATCACATAAACAATGAGAACATGGTCAACATTATGTCCCTATCTATTAGTATCCCTTTTTATAAGTAAAGAAGAATAATGGCTTTTGCATGTGCTTAAGGTGTCACATCACCGTGAGAGCACAAAAGAGACAAAACAAGTTATATGCATGTAAAGGTAAGAGGGGATTAAAAACAAAGTGATCACATACACGTGGCATTGTAAGAAAAGGACAAAATATCATGGTCATCATGTGGTCAAAAAATAGGTGTCACATCATCAACTACATGACAGAATTGCATGCATTGATAAAAGAGACTTGCTCATGAAGAAAAGTTTAAAATATCAATTATCATTCATCCAAAATACCTTATTTTCTTTAAAAGGCCTGTACACAAGCTTGAAGGATTAAAGGAGTCAACTATAGTTTGACTAAAAGTGTAATTTTGAAATTAAGGCTATTTTTGCCTCTTGTAAACAACATGTTATTTTATGCCTTATTATTTATTCATTACAAAGGTTAATAATAGCATGCAAGTGTAGTTAGGACTTAGTCTATTTTTAGGGGTTTGGGTGAATAATTTTTCTATATATTGTGTGCCTTGACAAAGCACAAAGGGGGACTTTTGATATGTAATGAGTGGTGACACCCATTTTGGCTAGTTTTTCCCTTAAATGAGAACCAGTTACTGTCTTTCCAATTATTTGCAGTGTTGTGAATTATTTTATTAACTCTTATGAATGTTAATTCCTGAATTAATTAGCTTACCTTGTTGTAAATTTGGTGTTTTCTGTATATTCTTAGTGTGCATGTTAGTTGTTGTGTTGTTGTGATTTATCCCTCAACACAAAATCAATTTGCCCTAGGATTTAGCTAAAACCCATTGGTTCGTGCATCATTAATTTGTTCTCGGTATATTTTGCATGTTAATCAATCTAAGCCTTCAATCATTTTGGTGTATCACCCCATTTATATTCGATTTTATCCGTCTTTTTACCCTCAAACCCTACAGTTTATCATTTTTAGGATACATAAATAAGGAATTATCCTTGTAATCCTGGACATTCACCTCAACATAGGGATACCCATAGGTCGATGTGTTTCCATTGTATTCTGAAGTGAGGGAAAAGCAAGATTAGAACACTGTTATCCCTCAATCACAGGGTGCACTTTTGAGAGATAACAAATCCTTCACACATGATGGTCCTAGATGCCTCACTAGCCTGACTAGCTCATTTTGATTTTTTTCTCGAAGAGATTTGGACACAATGGTAGAGTCAAGATATGATGATCATCAATTCACTCATTGAGCCTCACTTTTCACCTTTGAACATGATGGTATCTTCTTAATCTCATAATTCACCTCCTACCCAAGATGTCACCTGAGTGGAAGCATGCTTATGATGTCTGCACACCCTCTTTCTCAATTTCTCCTCATGGAGATAGGTTTCCTCCTCATGATAGAAGGATTTATCCCTGAATGAAACTTGGAGGAATGTACAGAATGAATTGTATGTTCTTAACCTCCATGCTATATCTTGAAACACTGCAAATTCCACCTCCATGACTTGTAAGATGTGAGTTCATTACCAAGCATTGATTAAGTGTTTAGAAACACTCTCATAAAATATGCATTATTTGTGATCCTAAGATGATTTCCACCATCACTCATGGTGATCTTCTCTTATCATTCTCTTGATGACCATTCCCTTCATGATTTGAATCTCGATGAAGCTCTTGATGTTTCAGATCTTTCACAGACCTCATGATTTTTATGATTACACCCATTTTCCTCATGATGTTTCAGATCCTTCACAGACCTCATGATGACCATTCCCTTAATTATTTGAATTGATAAAAACTTACATATGTGTTTTGATTTATTATGTGTTATAATAAATTTCATGAGTCCATATATTCGAGAAATTATTGCTACTTTTGGGAGTTGTGAGGTTTATAAAATATAGTTTTGACACATCTAACACTCCTACAAATGTCAATAAATAATCTAAAAGGCCCAAAACCTAAACAATGACTATATTCTTTCCTGAAATAGACATCGATTGTAGAATTTAAACCCTAAAATCTTTAGACTGAATGCTGAAATCCTGAAAAATACCTATGTACTGACCAGATTAGAATATGAAAAACCATCTTCTAAACTGTGAGTGATGGAGCTATGAGACTAGTTCCATAAGGTGCAGAGTGACGTTAATTTCTTATATTTACTAAAATAAACAATTATTTTAGTAAATATATCCCTCTCACAACCACATATACCACATACCAAATAGGAACGCGAGCATGTTATAGCGTGTTAGCATTATAATGCGAGCATGTTTATAGACGTTATTATAATGCGAGCACGTTTCATCTTATTTGGATTGGAAATTACCAAACCATAGGCTTGGATTTTCCTTGGATATCCAAACCTAAGGTTTGGACTATGTAATTTGTGAATAAATCTATGTTTTACAAAAAAACAAACTCTCATGATTACATCCCAATATCTCATGTGTTATAGCATAATATTCCAAAAAAATTATACTACGACGTCGGAGCTCAATTTTACTTTGGTGACGATATACTTCTTTCTAAAATCCTATTAGTTTAAGGCTTTCACTTAATAACCATTTTTAAAAAAAAATTGTGTAAGATCCCCAACAATTTCCTTTTCAATGGATGCAAAACAAATAGCAAATTCTAGAGTACTCTCTAAATCAATTAATTTCGATTTTTGCATGAATTCTCTTGGAAACAATAAATTATTCTCTTACACCTTGAATATCACATTGAAATCAATGTTGTGTGTATTTCTCCTTATCCTAAATGCACTAATCTACTAATATTTTTCCAAAGAAAAATATTTTAATTTCTATTCAATTTAGAAAGAAATCACATCCTACAAGTGCTCAAAACACATTTCAAAAATGCAAATACAAGTAAGATGTTCATGTCATTTCTTTCCTAGTAAAAAATAATCATCTATATTTCCCTTTTTCCCTTTCTTTATTTACATCTTGCCACCCCTTTAAATATGCATCCATAATTACTAGTTTTATAATTCAGAAGGTGGGATATTTTAATGCAAAGAAGGAACCACTTCCTTATCAAAATCAGAAGTATTAATTTCATGAAGTCCTTTTTTTCCTCCAAAAGAGGCTTTAGGAATGATGACCTCCTCCAACAAGGAATTTATATCTTCAATAGGATTCCTGGATGGAAGATTGGATTGCCATTTCAACATTTGAGTGTTGAGATCCTCATTTGGATCCTCACTTTGTTCATCTTCATCCTCCAGAAAATTCCAGCTTTTTGATATTGATATGGTCCTTCATTTTTTGGGAGGATAAGCATGAGTGTGGGGATAGGTAGGTTTTAGGTGTCCTAGTAAATGATATATCCTATAGCGAAATGTTGTATTCTCATAATATAATATCTAAGTATGCTTAGATTTTTTCCATTTGAGAATCATTTTGTCAGGAAGACCCTTACTTATATCTATATCAACACAAATGTGAGGATATGTGTATGAGCCAACCATATCTCTATGCAAACTTGATTTTATATAAGTGCATAAAGAGTTCCCAATAACCACAAATATTGGGACAATCGAGAAATGTATTGGAGAATTGGGAAGGAAAACCCAAACATGCATTATAGTTATTGACATGGTGTTAGGAACAAACTCTAAGAACCAAAGAGTTATAAAATGTCCTACAATACTTCTAAACCAAGGGCCCTCCTTAAAAACATTATGATAATCATCTTATTATAAAATTGAACAATAAAAAATCCTTTAGAGCAAATAAATATCTCACAATGCTTTTTCCAAGTCAAATATATCCACCTGGAATAATGCCAATGTAGTTAGCCATAACACATTAAATCAACAAATGATTGCATCTTGTTCAGTGCGATTGAATGAAGATGAGTGGTCTTTGTCACTTTGATTTCCACCTCCGCCACATTATCATCATGCTCCACTATATAGGCACTAGAAACAAGAGAATACTTTGAAGCATGTGATATGGAAAAATTATTTTAATTGCATCCCTAAGAGATACATACTTGGAAGAGGAAGGCTTCTCATTACCAACCACTCCCCCACAAAAATGTGAGATAAAATGAATGAATGAATCTTTGCATAAGTTATAAGGCGAATAACAAAGATCGATCTTATAAATATTTATATGAAAAAAGAAGATATTGTTGATCCATAGGGATTCCCTATAAAGACTACAATGGGAGCTTTAGGTGACCACTAAAACATCTGGTTTCGCCCATAAAAGAATGGTATTCCCATTAAATGACTTTACCATCATTTGAAATCTATAATTTATAAAAGTAGGTTCAACAAAAACTTGTGTGAAAGAATTTTCAACAAACACTTTGCATATCAATTATTTAGTCATTTAATATGTGAGCATTGAATTTGTCAAAAAAACATGTTAACACGAATTGGTTTTCAATCCATGCAAACAACAGATAAATACCTCATGATGAAAAAACTTGCTCCCACTTGATTCACATATTTTCCGTGTTGCGAGATGTTTTTCCAATAAATACACTTTCTACATAGCTTCCTTATCCCAAAGATCCACTTGATGGAAGTTGATATTTCCACCATATTTTCTAGCAAGCTTTACAACCCTTTTAATGTCTTCCTTTGAAGAATTATCTAAATTATTGATAACCCGTACCTTGAACTCGCCAACAACAATTGCAAAGTAGTATGATTGCTTACATACCTTGTTCTAATAGTCACCAAATATACTCTTTGCTTTACCCTCCACATTTTTCGCTCTAGCCACGATCCAATTCTCAATCCTAACCAAATATTAATACATTCATGTATTTATAGAGTTTTTAAATGTAAATTAGAATTCCCCTCTTTGTGTGCTAGCCAACACATAGTGAATAGGAGAAATAAGAGAAAAGCCCTAGGATTACAAAAATGGGGAAGAAGTACCCTCAAATTTGTGACCCTTTTTGTACAAAGCTGGTAACTACCATGACAATAAGGAAAATAAAGGAGAAAAGAGAAATGTAGGGAAGGGAGAGAAACTTGGTCAATTTAGAAATAATAAAGAGCAAAAGTGGAATTGAGAGGGACGATACAAGGTTAAAACAATGAAATTCACACATGACACATAAAATAAGTCAAAAATTAAACAATGCACACAAATGAAACACGTGGAAGGTCAAACAAAACACCAACCTATTTCGATTGGTTGTTGAACCCCTATTTAACAAATAAAAAATAAAAAATAAATTCATCTTAAACTCGACTATTATAAGCCGGGGTTAAATTTAAGAAAATTCCTCTTAAAAATCAAACACCAAAAGAATATATTTAATCTAATCTTTTATATTATTTACTTATATATTAATTTGGGACAATCCCATTACTAGTAATCCAAATCGAGTCAAACATTCTCGATGAGGAGACCATTTATAAATCCATATTTTAAAGGCAAAGTACCACTTTCCGTATATTGTCTTATTACTGCAGTTTTCATAGAAATACAAAAGGAATTGGAAAAATGGGGCGGCTTAGATGAGATTTGACATCCGTCTTTGACGTTTTTGTGTGTTTTAATTGTATTTTATATTTTGTAAAATAGTCAATCCGTCTTTGTTTGACATAAAAAAATTAGTAAAATTGTCATTATTATTAGGAAAATATTCAATATAAATATAAGTACGGCATTATATAAATATTAAATTAATATATTTTATTGAAAATATGTTTATATCGAGCATATAATCCCTGAAACTTACCAAACATTTGTAAATTCAACTAAAAATAATATATTTTTTAATTGAAGAAAATATATTTAAGAGAGATGGATGGACTGTTTAAAACCAATTAACTTCATAAATTTTTGGTTTGACGGGTGGGGTCAACCGTCAAATCTCATCCCTACATGGTGTGCTCTTAAAATTATAAGATCAGTCAACCTATGAAGTATGAGGAATCCCTCAACAACGTAATTATACAAATAACAACAAAGTCTAAAATGTGATTGACTAGGAATTTGAAGTTTCCTAGGGTAGATATTAAATTTAGGTTTCACATTTTAGATTTTAAGAATATTATATTATTTGAAATATTTATTAAATATTTGTTAATTTATGAAAAATAATATAATTTTAATTATATTAACATGTTTAAATTATTAAATAGATATTCAATTCAATAGTATAATTACCCTTTACATAATTCATTAAATATTATATACAATATTAAACTCATAATTATTTAAATATTAAATCATTAATTATAACCACTATTTTTATATCTAATGATCACGTATAACCTCAAATTTTACATAAGACGGACAAGCCTCACACCTAATCTATTATCCATGATTATTATTTATCTCTGATTATTCCATTATTTTTACATAGAATACTTTTTTGTTCTCTCCAAGAGGGAAATAAAGAGTATGCTCTTTCTTTGCATGTAGGGACAATGAAGACTAAAGTTCCCGGATCGAAATAATATTACAAGTTAAAAATAGAGTGATATGGACAAAATTGTGGGTGTGGTGGACTACAAGGAAAACTATGGTTATCGAAGACTAATGGTTGTGAAACACCCTTTACGACGATTTCAACGATAGCTATGTTTGCCTACCCCATCTCCCCACTTTTAGAGGTTAGTTATTCGTATTAATATTAGTGTGTTCAGGTGTTTATGCATCTTATAATAGTGAATCTTTCACATATCTATACTTAGAAAAGTCAATCCAAAAATTATAATATTTTGACCATAAGATTAAGATTAGAGCTTTTTTTCTTTGGATGAATATTTTTGAGATTCATATTCTTTAACTAAATTGATGTTTTTGTCACTAGTTAGTAGGAAATTAATAGAGAAAATAATGGAAGTATTATTCAATGTCGTATGTGAAAATCCTAAGATAAAAGCCTTGAAATTGTTATATGCATATTTCAAATATGCATGTATTTAAGTTTGGTGGCTGTGAAATTGTTATATTTAGGTATCTTTCAAATATGCATGTATTTAAGTTTGGTGGTGGATTATAATGTATGCCTGTTGTTTAAAATAATCGGGTCATCTTAAATTTAAGGTTTATTTGATTCTCAAGAAGAAATGTCAACTTTAACTTCAATTTGACTATATTGTTTTGTTTTGTTTTTTACTTTGACAAGTTAATCAAAAATATGCAATATCTTTGACATATTGTGGAGTTTGAAGCTTCTTTTTTCTGATTTTTTTCTTAATCCTACAAAATAATATAACTAAATTGAAGTCATTTATCACTCAATAAAAATTTTGAATAATAGACATAATAGAATTAGTAATCATTGTATGTACATAATTCAAGACTTCATATGAATTGGTCATGGAATCTCTAATCTATGTCAACGTCTAGAGTTCTTTTTCCTGATAAATGAGGTCGTTTTTTTCGAATTTATTTCTCACCTCTTAAATTTGTTTAGAACCATTTAATGTCTATAGAATTCTCATTACCAATTTACCACTGTATTAATGGTTGCCTCCAAATTTGTCAAAGACATGTAAATCACTCTTAAATACAATTGACATTTAATAATTTTTGTACTTTAAAATAATCATAGACAAACCAGATACCGAATATGTGAACCGACAGAATTAATTTGTTCCAGTCTCCTCTATGCATTTTCCCAAGTATTCCAAGCAAATTTATTTAAAGCTACTTGCTGGCAGAACCTGCAATTTGTGAATATTGATTCTTCACAGTTAAGGATTAATAAATAATGGGATTATGTCACCATCAAGACGTGGGATGATCCTGCAATATCATACTGTGATTTGATGCATTCAAGTATTTTATGATTACTGGAAGACAATGGTTCTGCACATGATTTATCTTTTACCAAAATTAATGGAGGAGGATGTCAGCCAGCAGTGAACGAATGATAAAATTGATTTTCTCCTCAAAATTCATCCTACATTTATCGCAACCAAATTCATATTTGAATAATTTGAGTCTATCCAAATTCACAAAATATTGACAATACTTAATAATTAATAATTACTAGCAATTGCATACGAGTTGTAAATTATGTGGGAGAGAATCTAAATATTTATATATTTATTTTGGTATAGGAGAAAATAATATTGTTAGAAAAAGTCTGCTCGGAAAACATTGTCGGATTTTAACACTTTCCAACAAAAACAACTTCAAAGATGGATGCCTACCGCGAATTAATATATTGTGATTACCTAACAATTATTGACAATAATGACTTGTGTTTCCTTCTTGTTGGCGTCTTAGGCGGTTGTTTAGTTTGTTAGGGTTTAATGTGACATTGAACATGGAGGCACCAACAATATAAAGACGCTCAATTGAAAGAATTTTCATTTAGTTGACTAGCTGCTAACCATTAGCTTTAGTCAAAGCACAATGTTGTGTCCCACTTCATGTCCCAAAAACACGAGTAAGAAGTTGGGCGGGATCGGAAATCGAGGGTGTTCGCGCGAACACCCCTTTCGCGTGAACCCCTTCGCCTAAACTACCACGTAGGACAAAGAAACTAGTTCGCGCGAATGGGGTTCGCACGAACACCCATTCGCGCGAACCCCTCGAATTCAAATAATTTTGGCGGCAAAGAGTTATATATAGATATTTATATAGTTTTGGGTGGCAGATTTAGGGTTTAGGGGTTCGGGCGAAGGGGGTTCACACGAACCCCTTCGCGCGAACCCCCTATGTGGCACATTTTGGCGCCAAATCCATTTGGAGGATAATTTTATGCCAAAATGTGCCACTTAGGTGCCACGTAATTAGGGTTAACGAATGAATAAAATTACAAAATTTTAACACAAAATACAAAATTTTATTAGCTTTCTAAAAATATAATTTTCATTTTTTAAAAATATGTTTTACTATTTATTTTTTATATTTTGCTAACATATGGTATTTTAGGACAATCGATCGTACACAATCAACCCAATTTGAAAAATAGCAAAAATATCAAAAAAATTTGAAAAAATTAAAATTACTATTTATTGAAGTCTTCTTCTTACTTGTGAAAAAAATTCAATTTTGATATAAATCTTAAAAGTTATTGGCATAAACATTTGTACGCCATTTATTTGAAAATATTTTTACTAAATAATTAATTAAAAAAATATAAGTCCAAAAAATATGAAAATTTGATAGCACCTCAAAATTCAAATCTTGAACATATATCTAAAATTTCATGGTGAAAAAATAAATTTTCATTCAAAAAACAACCCGGGATAGTCATTCCTCTTTTATAACATAAGAAACAACGTATGAATAAAATTAAGAAAAGACCTTTTTTGTTGCAATTTTTTTTTAAAAATTTTTACATATATTCTACACTCTAAACACAACATTTCGTTAGTTTGTGGAATTTCATGAATGTGTAGGGTTTTATGGCTATTACCTTTAGAAAATCAATGAAACTAAAAATTCATGTTTATAATGGTACAAAACATACCAAAAAGTAGGACATTTTATTGTGCTTTTAACAATTATTAGAATAGTTATATATTAATTATTATTAATAAATTGTATTGTTGTTTCTAAATACCATTAATATTTTATGTATAAATGTAAAGTAATTGGCGGATAGGCCTTTTTAAAGTCAATTTTATTTGTAACTCCCATATTCATGTCATTGTAGTCCAAAAACAAAAATTCTTATTTTCAAAATAAAAAGTTATTCAAATTCACACACAAGACTTGGTGCCAATGCTCACCGTTTAATCCCTTGTCTTCATAGTGAACCGAGTGAACTTGAGCCAAAATCGAGCAAGATTACAAATAAGATTATAACAAAGTTTACTTGGTCACCACTCAATGCATAGGCAAATTTGAGCAAATTCAAAAAATCTATGTCCATGTTTGTGGCCCATCCAAAAATTTGGTATGTTGTGGGATCTAACACTTTTAATCTCATGGCCTTTCACTCAAAACGGGTCTATTTTTTTACATTCAATCGACTTCTACATTATTCATTCGTTAATCATGAATAATTACTTTCACGATTGTTGCCATCTTCGTGCATTCCTGATTGGCACGCTACATTCAACTCAAGATCGTTCTTTTTCCTTTCTTTCTACAACATCTCTAAAACTCACCTCTTCCAAGCGCTTCGTAGTCACCACCTCGGTTCATTTCCAATTATTATGAGTTTGTTAGCAAATTCTCTTTAAAAGATACATTCATGTCTCTAACGCCATGTTGTCTAATGTTCTAAAGGGTTTTATATTCAAACTAAAAAAGGAGATGGTAAAACCTTGCGCCTATGGAAAAGAATTACCAATACCTATATTGTAAATTGATAGAATATTGAAGATGAGAGATGTCACTTTCACTTATGGCTTGAAAAGTTGAAGTCTCACTTATTTTTCATTAGTTTATGAGTTGTTGATGGTAGTAGTAGAAATGTGGTGAAACTATTCATTTTGATGATCAATCGTGCTTGTGACACTTCATATCTAGACTCATGTTTAGGACAATTGCTATTTACGATCGCCCTTCATAATATAATGTAGTCACTTCTTGCATTGTAATGGGGTCAACTCGTTTATGAATGTATCAAAAAAATTAACTATGGAGTTCAATGTGGCACTAAAAATTGAATTATTGGTTGATAGATCTCTATAAGTCAATTTTCTTTGTAGTCATTGAAGGGTTCATTTTAAGAGACCTCCAGGAAATCGAAGGTGGAAAAGCCCTAGCGAATATCTCCAAAACCACTTCGTGAAATAAGCAAATTTTTGGGGTTTGTGTGCAACATTTTCGCCTGATTTTCAAGACATGCGACAACAAGGTTGTTGTCGTGCGGCAACAACAACCTTGTTGTCATGCGAAAATGAGCTCACTATCGCGTAACACAAACTTGTTGTCGCCGACGATAACAACTTTGTTATCACGCGACAACAACCTTGTTGTCATGCGACAGGAGCCTTGTTTTCGCACGACAATGACTTTACTGTCGCGCGATAGCAAGGTTGTTGTCACATGAAAACAAACTTGACGTTGCACAACAACAACCTTGCTATCACATGACAAAAAATTTGCTATCGAACATGACAAGAACTTTTCTGTCGCACAACAACAACCTTGATGTCGCACGACAAAAAACTTACTATCACATGACTCCAAAATTTAAATCTCCTATCGTGCATCAACAACACATGAGTGTCGCATGTTAACAACCTCTTGTCGTGCGTCAAAAACTTCTTGTCGTGTGTCAACAACCTCCTGTCGTTCGTTAACAACCTGTCCTGCAACTTCAGGATACTTGATATGTCGATACCTCAGTAAGCTAGTAGTAAGTAGTATAGTACCCAACAAATCACCTAGGTTTATATAGGAGATGTTTTGAGGGTTGTGGCCAACCCCTAAAAAAATATGTTGTTGATGCATGACATGAGATTTACATTTTGGAGTCATGTGACAGTGAGTTTTCTTTCGTGTGACAACAAACCTTGTTGTCGCGCGACATCAAGGTTGTTGTCACGTGACAATAACCTTGTTTTCAAGCGACAATGACCTTAATGTTGCGCGACAACAAGGTTGTTGTCACACGATAACAACCTTATCGCCGCACAACAACAACTTTGTTGTCGCACGAAAGAAAAATCACTATCACATGACTCCAAAATGTAAATCTCTCTGTCATGCGTCAACAACACATGAGTGTCGCACGTCAACAACCTCATTTCGTGCATCAACAACTTTACGTGTCAAGCGCCAACAACCTATCCTACAACTTCAGGATACTTGATATGTTGGTACCTCAGTAAGCTAGTAGTAAGTTAGTAGTATACTACCCGACGAATCACCTAGGTTTATATAGGAGATGTTTTCAAGGGGTTGGTGAAGCCGACCCCTAAAAAAATATATATTGTAAATTTTAGGCGAACAAGACACTGACCTGCTCCGAAAAATTTACCTTTTCAAATTTTCCTAAAATGGAATATTCGCCACTAAAAAAACCTTGAATCATTATCATGGTTGTCTTAATTTTGTATTTATTTCCTTAAAAAAATGAAGGAGCTAATTTATGAAACAAAATAATCATCAATTTATGTAACACACATGAAAGACATCAAGAAAGAAGGCACTCGTTATTAGAGGGAACACCCATTTGCGAAGCAAAGGGCAAAATGACACATGTTACTATAATTCATCAATTTTAGGATTTGATTGAAGGATATCACCGACCTCTTGATATACAAATATGTGATGAATAAAGAAACTAGATTGTAGGGGTAATGATTTCGTTTGGGCGGTAAAGACACACCATAATCTTATTATCACATCAACGTCTATAATCATTATCAAAGAAAACATGATATTGACCTAGCAAGGTATGGAAACATAAATGGCTCCGATTGGAAATTGATATTCACCATGAATATACAAGAAGATGTAAAGAACCTCATAGATCATTAACAATACTAACCGATCATTTGAGATATTCAAAATGAAAGTAGATTGTCAAAATTGTAAAGAAGAAATAATTTATAAAACTTTACTAACATTCTTGCAATATATCTTAAATTAATAAGTCTAATAGATTATGATCATCCACTTATGTTGTTGTAAGTGCCTTCATAAAATGATATGTAAAATGTGGAAGAATAGATGGAATATGAAAGTTTTAACACAATGCTTTTAAGATCCAAAAAAATTAAAAACAATATTTACTTTTTATCAATATTTTGAATCTTTATTTTTGTGAAGAAGAGAAATACATTGTTTATTATTATCTTCCTTTTTAATGTATTTTGTGAAAATCTCAACTCCCAATCTTTATTTTTGTGTAGGGAAAAAAATACATTATTTATCATTATCTTTTTTTAATGTACTTTTATGAAAATCTCAACTCATACAATATTAAACCATTTTAAAAATCAGAATAATAATATCATCTTTCGCCTAAAAAAATTGTGTACGAATCATAATTTGTCTAAAACGAACGAAAAAAATACAGCAAGCCAGGCTAAAACAAAGGACGGTACAAAAAATATAAAAATACCTTACATTTAACACACAAAATAACCTCGATAGACATGTGCTGTGTTATATTTAAATTTGTTTTTAAAAAATTTCTTAACTAAGATAAATATTGAATTTATCAATGCGTTTTAAATTGCTCATAGTTTATCATGGTTAGATAACATTTAAAATACATTTGAGAGAAAAAAATTAAATTAAATTATCATTCGTTATTCAGAAAAGGTAGGCAGAAACTATCCACTACGTTGGCATCAAATTTGAAACCATTAAAAACTTTTGCAATGTCTATCAATATCATCGTGGCGGAGCAACATGCCGTTGAATTTCAAGCATTCGTAAAATTTGATTAAAAATTGTTCGTGGAATACTCAAAATTAAATGGCAAAATCATATTGAACTATAACAATAGCTTGAAATTTGATAGTTTATTTACCTGGAAATTGACAGGTTGTAGGCCATTTTTTTAATTTTAAAATATTTAGTTGATAGGTTATATTATGGGAGAAAAGTCTACCTCTCAAAAGAGGCCTTAGGCTGAAATAATAATATATTAAGAGTTACAATGTGGACAGACTTTTGAACCTATTTTAGTGGAAGATGATATTAACACATTCAGTTCTTTTTTAATTCCATTCATTTTTAGTTCATAAAATTGGTTTAGGGTACAATTGGAAATGTAGATATGAAATCATTTGTTCATTTACACATTTCATTGATTGTCTTTAAATATGGTTATATCATTATTTATTATTATTAATTTAGATTTATGTTATAGATGAATGGTTTCATTAAATTGCAATTATTTATGTATAACATTTTAAACCTTGATAGTAAAATAGACCTAAACAATTAGAAATACAAGACTATTTAGTTAGCCCATAGGTTATATAGTGGGAGAAAGAGTCTTAATGTAGGACAAAACAACACAAAAACAACACTTTCACTACCACCTAACTGATTGTGAAGTCAATATGAGTGGTGCTCTAATGGAGATGATCCTATCACCAATACAATATGTTGATAACAACCACACCCTACCCTCCATTAATAACAACGAACATTCTTAACGTTTCGTACCTTACTACACATCTCAGACATACCTCTTCAAAACAATTTAAAATTGCTTGGACAAACTAAACCCATAGGTTATATAGTGGGAGAAAGAGCCTTAATGTAGGACAAAACAACACTTTCACTACCATCCAATTGATTGTGAAGTCAATATAAGTGACGCTCTAATGGAGATGATCCTATCACCAATACAATATGCTAATAACCACCACACCCTACCCTCCATTAATAACAACGAACATTCTTAACGTTATGACCTTACTACACATCTCAGACATACCTCTTCAAAACAATTTAAAATTGCTTGGACAAACTAAGCCCTCAACAAATTTTGATTTGACACGCGGCGATAAATTAAAATTCCAGACGTGAATGGGAGGGTGATAGGACAAGGTTACTAAGTAACATCTTTTCATTTTGTTTATAGTTTCTTGGCATTATTCGCATTAATCATATGTGTGACCAAGTTCAGGTATAGTGGCATCTGTCATTTGCAGGAAAAGCTTGACATTATTTAATGCATCCAGATTTCAGATAGGTAGAGCTATTTGATGTGATGTGCATTTTCCATAGTACTAAGAAGTGGTCCCACACCCTAAATAATTAAAGATTCGAGGCAGGGCTTTCCTGCAGAAAAATCAGATGGTAATGGCAATGCATTATGCGGCTGTTTATTTTCAATTTTTGCTGGAATCTTCTGTAAATTGTGGGCACGGCACAGCTGGCCACGTGTTGGAAGAGGAAGCTGTCAGTTTGGAAAAATGTTATTCTTGTCACCCTGAAATTCAATTTCTTTTTAAGGAAGATGTGGTCCAAAGCTAATAGTAATACCCACGGGCCCACACTGATACCCCGCAGTTTGCGGGGAATTAATCGTATTTATATACAGTCTTCAATGGCGGTGGTCCAGACCTGCGGTTTTTCTTTTGGGAGTGTAGAATATCTATAGTCAGATATGATGGGTCCCACAGGCAGAAAATAAGGTATGAGATTTGACGGCCACATTTGTCCCTTAATGAAAAATTTAGTGACATCAATATTATTTACGGTCTGTACTATAAATACTTTAGAAATAACTTTGTACCAAATATTATTATTTGATTGAATGGGGGCACAATTTCAGTACAATCTTGTACTCCTTCAGATTTATATTTGGGTTGTTGGTTAGGCAACATCTTTTATATTATTTTATATATTGTTGGACCACAATTTATTTGATCAATTGTTATTATCCTGCCGTCGGCAGTATATATAGGTTTCAAAAAACTAATTTTCACCTTTTTAATGACCAATCACAATAAAGCATATTACATTTTAGATCATTTGTACATAGTTTTTTTAAAAATATGTATTTATTTGATTTTTTCAAAAAGTAGATTCTATTTTTCTATTGGCTGAAAATAAATTATAAGCATCTCAAGTTTTTTTGATTAATAAAAACAAGAATTTTCAAGTTTTTTATATACTATACTTTAAACATTATAATTACAAAAATATTAAATTATTGTAATTAATGTATCAAGTACAACATTAAATTTTCACTTTTTTAATGACCAATCACAATAAAGCATATTACATTTTAGATCATTTGTATATAGTTTTTTAAAAATATACTATACTTTAAACATTATAATTACAAAAATATTAAATTATTGTAATTAATGTATCAAGTACAACATTAAATTTTCACTTTTTTAATGACCAATCACAATAAAGCATATTACATTTTAGATCATTTGTATATAGTTTTTTTAAAATATGTATTTATTTGATTTTTTCAAAAAGTAGATTCTATTTTTCTATTGGCTGAAAATAAATTATAAGCATCTCAAGTTTTTTTGATTAATAAAAACAAGAATTTTCAAGTTTTTTATATACTATACTTTAAACATTATAATATCACTTTATGATATTTTTTGCTTCCAATTTCTATTTATTACTATATTTACTCTACATGCATTCCAAATTGTTGCAAATATTGACATGCTACTACAATTTACATAGTAGTCTTCACAAAATGAAAGTGTGGTTATAAGCCTCCCACCATACATCAACATATAATTTGCAACTGTGAAGAAACGAACTAGGGACTTAACTATATTATATAACCAATTGTTCTATCATAACTTCTCGCCGACTCTTTACGCATACTTGCCACCATAAATGCAATCGACCGCGTGGTCCACAAGCAACACCATAACCTCTTCCTCCACTAAAATGCACCTTCATCGGCAGGATTTGCCATTTCATGGCCTTGTTTTTGAAGGTTACATCCAAAGGTATTTAATGGAAGAAGAATATTTTAATTAAAAAAATCATTATGGTGAAATAGAAAATAATTGTTAGAATTAAATGAATAGTTTAGATATAGGTATTTGATTTTACTATTTAAATAAATATGTTAAAAGATCAATCAAATAGATCTTTCAATTTTTCTTTAAATAAGAACCAAAAAACCTATTTTTAAAATTTCCTCTTAACATAAAATTAAAAAACATTAGGCCTTTTAAATTATATCAATATGTTCTAACATATATCAAATTTTACAATTTTCAAGAGTACGCTGAAATAGATTAATCAAATAGATATTATGCGGTTGAAAATTATTAGGTTTTTAAATGAGATGGAATTTTATGATGAAAAATGATTAACTTTTAGTAATAGGAATGTTTAAGCTTTGTTAGTTGCAATGTATATAAAATGTAAAGATATATTTTATGTTACAAAGAAAAAGATAAACATCGCTAATGAAATTATTAGTAATTGTGGTATGTGAAAAATATAAAATAAGATCGTTGAGATTGATATCCCTTAGTGTTTTTCAAATAGATATATTTAAAAGATTTGTAATAGTATTTTATTTTAATTATTTTCTTATATTGTAAATATAAATGAAAAATACTTTATTTGTTTTCTATTGATTAATTGACAATTTTGAGGTTTTATTTTAGTAAATACATTATTCATTTTTAAAAATTAAATTGTATTGATGACATGGGTGTAGTCTCATTGATTTACATCATTTGAAATCAACACTAATAAGGTCTATCCATTTGTGTGAATTATAAATAAAATGATTTTACTACTAGCAATCGCATGTGTACAATGCAATGTGAACGTCGAACGGTATATGTTATTTGATTTAGAGGGATAGTTATTACTTTTGTAGTTGATGACTGCAATAATAGGGCCAACTATTTTGGCATTGCCTTACACCTTCCGCGACATGAGATGGCCACTCGGAATGTTTTCCCTCTCCACCGCAGCGGCAGTCACATTTTACTCTTATTTCCTCATGTCCAAAGTGTTGGATAATTGGGAGAAGCAAGGTCGCCACCGCATTTGCTTCAAAGAACTCGCTAGTGACACCCTCGGTAGGTGTTCATTTCAACACATCCACATCGTAAAAAAATAGATCTTTTCATCTTTGCATCCATCTAAACAAAAACAAATATTTTTAAATGTGTTGTAATTATCTACTTAGGGTCTGATTAGATGTTTTATCTGGTGGTGTCGATCCAAACCATGATCAATATGGGATTGGTTGTGGGATGCATTCTTCTCAGCATTGATTGTATATAGGTGATGTGAATCCCGCTGCAAGAGGTTGAAATACCTCCAAAACACACATAAACAAATTTGCAAATGAAAAACAAGAGTTTAAAAATAGCTTTCTTCTCATTCTGGAATCCACACTAATATTTTACATCATTAAAATCCACCTTTTATTTCACGTCTACTCTAAAAACCCTAAAATGCCAAAAACCCTAAATTGCCAAAAACCCCTAAAATGCAAAAAAATACCTACTAGCAAAACATCTAGGATGGGCCCCAAAATTTGTGTGCCAAATATGCCTTCAGAAATTAAGGCCCATGCAAAATTTTTCCTTATTCTAACAAGCACAACAAAAGTTATTAAAGTTCTAAGACCTAGTCAAAAGCGAAAAAACATTTGGAGCCAATTTTAGGCCACTAGATGAAGGAATCTGGGCCCGAAAATGTGTCAAAATGGCCACAACCTTTCTTTAAGATTTAATGCAGGCATAGTACTAATGCATATTTACCACCCTATAAAATTTCAAGACGATCTAATGGTCGGATCAAAAGTTATGGTCTTGTTGGTTGTCAAAATAGGACTTTAATGAAAGCAACAGTCAGGGGACGAAAGTCCCTCCTCTTTGATGGGAGAGGTGCCCTTATTGAAAGCAAAAAAACTATTCACAAATGTACAACTTTCAATTTCAATGAGGAACTCGATATCATGAAAGTGTTTTAAACTCCAAGATAGATTATCAATACAAAAGAACGAGAAGAACTAAGGAAGGGGAAAGGTAGAATAACACTCTTCAGGAAGTATAGATAGCAAAATAGTTCCCTATAAATGCTGAACTAGGATAATATAGAATAGAATCATTCGTATTAAAACTATTAGATGTTATTTTGCAGACACAAAGTTCCAAAGATAACATCCACAAGAATACAAAGCTTCTTAGTGCAAATAGATAAATGATTCAATAATTTATGACAGATAAGAAGGAATGAATAGACACAGATAGAAGTAGAAAGGAAAATCTTCTTGTATTGATAGCTTTTGACTCTTTTACACTTTTCAAAAATAATCAGAGTTCCAGCCCCTTGAAATGGCAAGGAGAGCTCATTATATAACTTACAAATTGGTTACATTTGGTAACCGTTTCTTTTAATTAAAAGATTAATTAAGGAAATGCATAATACAAAGTCCTTAATTAAATTACAAGGAGCTCAACACTAAAAATAGAAGAAGAGAAAGAAAATATTGAAGAAGAGACATCCGATTATGGCTGAGGAGGGCCCACTGATTTGAGAATCCGATGCCTGAATCTTTTCAATGCTTCTACTATTTCCATGCCTCTTGGAATTGTGGTGTTGGAGGTGGCATGAGTCCATGTTCCTAGACATTTCTCCATATCTTTATCAAACTCAGTATGTTCCAGATATTCTTTATTAGCTTCAGAAATAGCTGAATGGAGGGAACAAATGTCTTCCATCTTCTCTTTAGTAAATGACTCTTCTTTAAACAAATCATCCTTGACAAAAGTTCGAACTGAGCCTTGATTTCCTGAAGAGAGAAGGGAACACCTGTAGTTTCATCTTGAAGATGGTAGTGAATATCTTTGAAGGCTGATGAGACACAAGTTTTAAAAGATTCTCCTTTTTGCCACACATTCCTCAATTCTCCCGATCTTCTTCCGAACCTTTATCTTCCACTCAACACTGAAAATCCATGCCTTTGACAAGTTATTCTTGGCATCATCAAATACATTGTTGACCAACAGGATCTTCTCATCAGTTTGGCCCATTAGGTGAAGATCTGTAATACAACTACTCTAGACCTTCAACTCTTTATCCATAGCTTTGATTGAGGAAGAGAGTTTCTGCTACAAATTAATCACTTTTTCATTGGTTTTGAAGGCTTCCATAATGAAGTTCAAACCTGCTATAGTCATATCATCCACCATAGCTTCCACAACCTTCCCATAAGTTGAATACTTGTATATGTCTTTGATGCTCTGAACTTCATCCTGGCTAAGAATCATGGGGGTGGGAGAGCATCCAGTGGGGTTGGATCCAAAACTTTATCCTTGGCTAACAATGATCTAATAAAGTTGGAAAGAACTTGATTTTGTTCTTCCAACTACTCTATGGTCTGTTTTCCTTTCTCAACCCATTCAATAACCTTAGTTATTATTTCCTAAAGGTTATGAACTTCACTCTCAGGAGTGGATTCTCCCATTGGGATCCTAGAAAGCTCCAAATCAGAGACCAAAAGATCCTTCTCTACTTTATCAACCTTGGGCTTTGCAACCTCCAGGAACTGTTGGCCCTGAGCATTAATTACCAATCTTGAAGTAATCTTTGCTCTCTTTGCTGGAGGAGGAGGAGTAGTACTCAGCAGAGCTGCTACAACATCAAAATATGGCCCTGTTAAATGAGAAGAAGATTTCCTCTTCTTGTTGTCAACCAAGGGCTGCACCCAAGCAAAGGTAGAAGAAGAAGAGGAAGGAACAAGAGGCCCAAGAGCAAGTGAACTCATGGCACTCAAAGTATTAACCATTGTTGCCTCCAGTAGAGAAGTACTTGGAACCTCAGGAACTTCCTTTGCAGAGGAGTCTGTTATACTAGGAGGTTCAGTACTTGGAACCTCCCTTTCTTCTTCAACAGTGATTTCAGGAGCTTGTGAGAATCAGCATTTCATCACCATCACTTTCACTAAGAACAATAATGTTCTCCGGCCCTGAAGGTAATTTTGACCGCTCTAGAAGAGTTTCTTCCTCAATTGGTTCTTGCTTAACCTCTTTAATCTTCTTTTGATACACTTGAGTGGAAGAAGGAGTAGATGATTCAGGCTCTTTTATGGAGGAAGAAGGAGGGGTTTTCTCAGGTACCTCAGTATTGGGTGTATGTACTTCCTTCCTAGGTGTGGAAGTTTCTCTTGAAGAAGATCTACCCTGGCTCCTCCTGAATTCATGAACTTTCTGTCAAACCAAACTTTAGTTCTGACGAGGATAGGGGCAATTATCTCACTCAAATCATCTTTCTCCTTTACATACCAATCCAGGGTTTCTAGAGGTGTGTGCTTGATGGATCTTTCATACTCAAAGGATTGCAAGCCCTCATCATCATCCTTAAGCCCTTCAAGAACTTGGTAGAGATTGAGATCTATAATTTGTTTTACAGAGAGAGTCTACCATAATGCCTCCTTTTGGCTTCAAAATCATTAGCACAATCAACCTAGTAATCCTCAGTGTCTGGTTTATGATGATAAGTTATTCGAGGTTCTGATCAATAAACTTCTTTAGATCAAAACAAGTCCTGGGTCTGAAGAAATGGATAGTGAGAGGAGCAATAGCCCTTTCTATGTTTTGGGCATCTAGAGTCATTTTGCATGTATAATTTCCCAAGGAGATAGGGAAATGAAGACCAGTGATCTTCTTGTCTCTACTGAGTTCTATGTAGTTTATCAAGTTGCCTACACACTCAACCAGAGCCATTTTATCATTGCAAAACATGGGGAGCTTGAGGGGTGTACTTTCAAAGCAAGCCAACCTGATGTATGAGAACCTTCTGAATTGGATGAAGAAAGCCCCGTACTTGGCTATCAGAGTCATAGCTTCATCAGAAAATCTCCTAGCAGTGTCACCCTCCAAGAGTCTTACAATATACATGGTGAAAGCATCATTGACCCTTCTGAAATTGTGATTGTTGGCCTCGAGGGTAAACTGAGGGCAGTATGTGTAGATAGGCTCATCCTTCTTGCCCTCCATGTAGGTGAAACCGAACCACTCCCGGGATGCAGCTAGGGTATACATGAGATAAGAAGTCATATAGAACTTCTTAGTTTCTTTGAACATTTGACAATTGCTCAGTCAGGTTCATACAGATAATTTCAGCCCAATTTATGTTCTGCTTGCCCTCGCAGATGATGTTTATAAAGGGCACATCCAAAAATGAAATTCATTGGTGGAGGGAATTCCCATGATACGAGTGAGCAAGATGATGAAATCTGATAGCTCCTCATTGAAATCAACCCTGAACAATGCTTTGGAGAGTCGGGATGCTCCTTTCTTAGGGTTCTTTAACCATGACTTCGCTACTCGTGCCTTGTATTTTTCATTGTCTTGGTCAAATAGGTTTGAGCTTGAGAAAGAGTGAGAACGATGGAGTCTTCAATCTCAGGAATGTGTAGGGAAACAACAATGGCGTGACATCCAGTTTGGAAATTAATTCCCCATGCACATTAACAAGCTCCCTAGTATCTGGGTTAAAATGAGCACCCGAAGCACGAGCACAAGTGTCGACACATTGCACAAAGATGGGAAAACCAGATCGTATACGTGATTCCACTATCACTGATCATTTGGGCCATGGGAGCAGGGTTGGCGCATGTTAGTCTGCCCCAAAATCACCAAAATCTAAGTGTCGAACTTCACTATCCCCAATATTTGGTACAGAGGTCTCTAGAGGCGACAGATGCTCCTGCCCTTGAAACTTGATCTTCATTTTTGCAATGCACAGAGGGACAACCTTCCAAGAACAAATTCATGATGAAAATGCAAAGGGATATAGGGAGACGAACAAATGACTCAATTGCTAGGATGCGGCGAGAAAAAGCAAGCAAGCAATGTGACAAATGCATAGGTGGTAGTCCCTTTAAATAGCCGTTCAGGAGAGAGAAGATCATAAATGGGCATTAAATACACCTTGCACCAACTCAAAAAGATGAGATGCGGGAAAAGTAGAAAAAACTAGCCCGGATGGTCCATGGGACATTGGGACATATGGGACGTGAAGACGCGATTCGTGAGGAATGCGGGCCAAATGAGCACGGGCGGTCCAAGGATAGAAATGTGAGGGACGTGAAGACACGATTCGGCCCATGTGGGTGATGCAGGAATGGAAAATAGAAGGCCCGGACACATTTGGGATAGATGGGTCAAAAAGTGTGAAGAAGCCAATAGACAAGAATTTGTGGGTGAATCGGCCGATCGGCAAACAAAAGGTCTATCGAACTTGGGACATATGGGACAAGAAAACCCAATTTGGCAAATACGAGATATTGGGGAACATGAATCGCAGAAGAACTTTGGGACATGAGGGACAAAAATGTCCAACAGACCCACAAGTTACTTAAAATGACCCCAAGAAATGGCATTTTCACTATCTTTTCAAATTTCCTCTTCACTGAAACATCTTGAAGGGTGCCAACTCAAAATTTTCAAAATTTTCAACTTTCACAAGAGGGGAATTTTGAGGGGACAATAGGTCTCCAAAATTTATGTTCCCACATAATTCTCCCCTACTTGAAAAGAATTCAACTCTGTGAATTCGGATGACGGAATTCATCTAATTTTACACGTCAATCATCTTCAACTCTCACTCGGGAATCCAAGTATTTTCTTGTTGTTATAAACCTTCCCATTGTACCAAATATTTTTGTAGCTCCCATGTATAGTAGTGACTATCTTTTGGTCCAAGACATGCATTACCCTTTCCTTTTTATTCTTTGGCATCTACTGCTCCCAATTTATTTCTTCCTCCGCCACAACGTTTTCATCATGACTTGGAAACTTAAATAAGTTAGAAACATTAAAAACCGGTGAGATAGAAAAGTTGTTAGGTAGCTCATTCATGGTTTCTTCATCTCCTCCTTCATTCATCTACTCACTTTTAGCTTTTTCCTCACTTCATCCTGCAATTTGTAGAATGTGTTATGCAAATGCTTCTACATCATCGCTAGTTTTATCTTCACTGGGTAAAGACAATCGGATCTAAGAACCCCTTGGGATTCCTACCATGTATAATCTAGAAAGGAGATCTCCTGTTTACCTATTTATTGAGCTATTATAGTCGGTCTCACTTGTGGTAAAGCTAAGTCCCATTGTTTTGGCTTTTCTCCAACTATGCATCGTAGGAGATTTCCCAAGCTTTTGTTTACTACTTGTTTGCCCATCGATGCGGGGCTGATATGTACTATTGAACCATATGTGTCTCCCTAGTTTCCTCCAAGGAGTCTTCCAAAAGTGACTCAAAACTTTGTGTCGCGATCTGAAGTGATCATTCTTGGAACTCCATGCAATCTAACCACTTCTGAAATAAACAAATCTACAACTCTAGAAGCATCATTAGTTGTTTTACGAAAAATGAAATGTGCCATCTTAGAGAATATATAAACCACAAATAATATAAAATCATTCCTCGATGTGTGTTAGGAAGTCCTAACACGAAATCCATACTCAAATCAACCCATGGCCTGTAGTGATAGGAAATGGCATATATAACCTAGTATTCGTGCATGGCCCTTAGCCATTTGGCACACTCTACATCTTGCTACAATCCTACTTATGTCCCTCTTTACCTTTTGCAAATAATACTTTTCTACAACAAGAGAAATTGTCTTACTTATACCAAAGTGTCCAGCCAACCGCCCACCATGCAATTCTCTTATAATATTTTCTCTCTCATGAACCGCAACAAGGACACACAATTATTTCCCCTTGAACAAATAACGATCCTACATCAAATAATCAGAAGAACCCCAACCTATTGTAGGGTCCTTAAGTTGTCTCACAACATCACCAAAATCTAGATCACCTTCATACAATTCCTTAACTGCCTCAAACCCTACTACTTCATTTTCCATTGTTGTCAAAAGTGCTACACACCTACTCAAGGCATCAACAACTTGATTCTTCTTACTTGACTTATGCTTTAGTAAAAAAGTTCATTCTTGAAAAAATGAAACCCATTTTGCATGCCTACTATTTAGTTTCTTATGTGTGTTTACATACCTCAAGGATTCATGATCAGTGATGAGTACAAATTCTTTTGCTACCAAGTAATGTCTCGAGTGCCTTAACTCTGAACAATAGCATAAACTTCCACATCATAAGTAGAATATTTCCTCTTGAATTTATTTAAATTTTCACTAAATAATGCCAGAGGTCATCCTTCTTGACTGTATGGCTCCAATCGACATGTGAGGCATCATAGTTAACATCGAAGACCTTTCTAAAATGGCAATACCAAAAACAGTACTTTGACACTTTATTCTTAAATAGTTCAAAACTATCTATTGTTTCCTTGGTCCATACAAACTCCCTCCCTTTTTACACTTTATTATGGGTGCAACAATGCTACTGAAATACATGATGAACTTCATAAAAAAGTTGTCAATCCATGAAAACTACGAACCTATGTCACATTCCTTGGAATAGGCCATTCTAAAATTGCCTTTAATTTTTCCTCATCCATCGTCACCCATCCTCCGATATGAAAACCCAAAAAAAAAAAAGACTCTTATGAAGAAATTTACACTTCTTTAATATTGCATATAGGCACTCTTTACGTAACAATTCTAACACAAATTTCATATGTAACAAGTGTTCTTCCACTGTCTTATTGAATATCAAAATATCATCAAAATAGACAAAAAAACTTACCATTATATTCTCAGTACTATGTTCATCAACCTCATAAATGTACTAGGTGCATTAGATAGCCCAAATGGCATCACCATCCACTCATACAATCCTTCTTTTATTTTGAAATTCATTTTCCATTCATCCCCTTCACGGATCCGGATCAGGTAGTACCCACTCCACAGACCAATATTGCTAAAATATCGGGCTCCCACTACCACATCCATCATATCATCTAATCTTGGAATTGGGAACCGATACTTAATTGTGATCTTATTTATGGCCCTATTGTCTACACACATTCTCTAGTCTCCATATTTTTTGGGATTCAATAGTGTTGCGGGTTGTGTATGGACTCATGCTTTCTCTCAATAATAATTTCTATATTAGATATGTTATTTTTCTGTTCATATCTTCACTTTGTGTCGGACTCATCCGATACATTGCCTGGTTTGGAAGGTCCGATCTTGGGATCAAATCAATATAGTGTTGAATATCTCACTTCAGAGGTAACCCATCTAGTATCTCATATGGTATGAATTCTTTGTATTCATTTAGTACTTTTTTCTACAACAACAAGTATATTAAAATCCTCTATTTCCACCTTCTTTGACATTAGTGCATAACACTAGCCAACTTCTTCAATTTCTGTAACAAACTCTTTTGTGGCCAATAAGCCCTCACTCCTCTCTTCTTCCTCGAAGGGTAAAAATACCACCTATACACCATCCTTCCAAAAATTAGATGTATTTTTCCTCCATCTTGTGTAACCTTTCTATTGTATTGCCAAGGCCTCCCAGTAATATATGGCATACATCCATTGGGATAAAATCACACCACACCTCATCCTTCTAGGTATTCCCAATCAAAAAATTATAAGGCATCTTTTATCTATGGTTACCTCATTCCCTTTCTTGAACCATGATATATGATAGGGATATGGGTGCTTATCACATTTTAGATTGAGTTTATCAACCATAATGATTGAAACCATATTTTTACAACTACCACAATCAATAATAATTTTACATACCTTTCCTACGAGAGGTGCATCTTGTTCCAAATATATTTGTTCACAACCACGAATAAACACCAACAACATCCTGTTCTTTCTCCTTCCTTGGGGAAATCATCATCCTCCTTATCATGATGGTTTCACCCAAGTCTGTAGCAATCTCCATTTCTTCTTCCTCTTCACTTTAACCAGAATTACTTGTGGTTGTTCTCCTTACCATCTATATCTTGTGTAGGATAGTGTAGACACTCAAAATCTCTGTGCCCATATTCACCACATCTCGTAACATGTATATTGCCTTTGGGGGCTATTCCAGCCCCGTCCTCCATTATAACCTCTTAACCTTTGAAACCCCTACCTCTTTGGTAGTTACCACGGATTTGACAGAATCTTCATGCCCTTATGTATTAGAGGATTCACCTTTTGTAGATTCAAATCTACCTCGCCTCTCATTGGAGATGATGATGGCCCTCTATTCACACCTCTTCTAAAATTATTCCTTTTGTTCGCTTATTTTTCCTTTAATGCGAGTTAATAAGCATCATCCAAAATATGGATCGAAGCATACTCATCTCATCTTGTATGGTATAACAACACATATATATACCATGTAGCCTTATGTTCTTTAGACTCTCCCTTTCCACCCTGATTGACAACTTGTAAAATTCATTGGTATACTCCTAAATGATGAGATCCTTCTGTTTTAGATTTTGGAACCTTCGAAAGAATGTCTGAGCATAATCTATAGGAAGAAACTTTTCTTTCATCTTTTTACCATTTTATTCAGTTTGGATCTTCCCTTTCCATTCCTTTGTCTTTCATTTTTAGGTGATCCCACAGATCAATGCATGTCGACCAAATTAGTGCATGAAAACTTAACCTTCTTCTCCTCTAAAATGGTTTTCCACTCAAATAATTTTTCCATGCAATTCAATAAGTCAATCAACTCCTCTGGTCGTAACCCTCCACCATAATCTAGAACATTAATCTTGATGTCGTCATTCTTTCCCTCTAAAGCCTTGGATCAATCTCTCCTCAAATGGTCTCTCATTCATGTTTCTTCATCTCTCTCATTTTCTTCTTCATCCTCCTTCATTAATGTAAGAAATACCTCCAAAACACACATAAACAACTTTGCAAATAAAAACTAGGAGTTTCAAAATATATTTCTTCTCATTCTGGAATCCACACTAATCTTTTACATCATTACAATCCACCTTTTATTTCACGTCTACTCTAAAAACCCTAAAATGCCAAAAACCCTAAATTACCAAAAAACCTAAAATGCAAAAATTACCTACTAGCAAAACAACTCGGATGGGCCCCAAAATTCATGCCAAATATGCCTTCATAAATTAAGGCTCACACAAAATTTTGACTTATTCTAAAAAGCAAAACAAAAGTTATTAAAGTTCTAAGACCTAGTCAAAAGAAAAAAAATTTGGAGCCAATTTTAGGCCACTAGATGAAGGAATCGAGCCCGAAAATGTGCCAAAATGGCCACAAACCTTTTACAAAATTTGACCCCACATAGTACTAATGTATATCTACCACCTGTAAAATTTCAAGATGATCCAATGGTCGGATCAAAAGTTATGGTCTCCACAAGTTATGCTCCCTGCATCATTCTCCCCTGGTTGAAAAGAATTCAGCTCCTGTGAATTCAGTTGATGGAATTCATCTAATTTTTTATTGTCAATCTTCTTCAACTCCCACTCAGGAATCCAAGTATTTTTTCTTTGCTAAAACCTTCCCACTATACCAAATATTTTTGTAGCTCCCATGTCTAGTAGTGATTGTCTTTTGGTCCAAGACACACATTACCCTTTCCTTTTTCTTCTTTGACATTTGTTGCTCCCAGTTTATTTCTTCCTCCTCCACAACATTTTCATCATGACCTGGAAACTTATATAAGTCAAAAACATTAAAACTAGGTGAGATAGCAAAGTTTTTTAGGTAGCTCCACCTTGTAGGCATTATCACTCATTTTCTTCAGAATCCTACATGACCCAATCTTCTTATACTTGAGTTTATTATATGTCCCTTTTGGAAACCTCTCCTTTCTAAGATGAACCATCACCATATATCCTTCTTCAAATACACTTACTCTCCTATTGGCATCTACAGTTGCTTTATATTGTGCATTACTCACTTTCAAACTTTTCCCTCACTTCATCCTGCAGCTGTAGAATGTGTTCTGCAAATGCTTCTGCATCATCACTAGTTTTATCTTCACTGGGTAGCACAATCAGATCTAGGACCCCTTGGGATTCCTACCATATACAATCTGGAAAGGAGACCTCCCTGTTGACCTATTTACCGAGCTATTATAGGAAAACTCAGCTTGTGGTAAAGCTAAGTCCCATTGTTTTGGATTTTCTCCAACTATGCAATGTAGGAGATTTCCCAAGATTTTGTTCACTACTTCCATCTTCCCATCAGTTTGGGGTGATATGCACTACTAAACTATAGTTGTGTCCCCATTTTCCTCCACATAGTCTTCCAAAAGTGACTCAAAAAACTTTGTGTCACGATCTGAAGTGATCATTCTTGGAACTCCATGCAATCTAACCACTTTTGAAAAAAAAAAATATGCAACTCTGGAAGCATCATTAGTTGTTTTACAAGAAATGAAATGTGCCATCTTAGAGAATATATCAACCAAAAAAAGATAGAATCATTCCCTCATTGTGTGTTAGGAAGTCCTAACATGAAATCCATACTCAAATCAACCCATGGCCATGTAGGGACATAGGTAATGGCATATACAACCCAATATTTTGTGCATGGCCCTTAGCCATTTGGCACACTCTACATCTTTCTACAATCCTACTTATGTCCCTCTTTACCTTTTGCCAATAATACTTTTCTACAACAAGAGAAATTTTCTTACTTATACCAAAGTGTCAGCCAACCCCCACTATGCAATTCTCTTATAATATTTTCTCTCATTGAACCAACAGGGATGCACAATTGTTTCCCCCTAAACAAATAACCATCCTGCATCAAATAATCAGAAGAACCACTACCTATTGTAGGGTCCTTAAGTTGTCTCACAACATCACCAAAATATGGATCACCTTCATATAATTCCTTAACTACCTCAAACCCTACTACTTCATTTTCCATTGTTGTCAAAAGTGCTACACACCTACTCAAGGCATCAACAACTTGATTCTGCTTACCCGACTTATGCTTTAAGACAAAAGTATATTCTTGAAAAAATGAAACCCATTTTGCATGCCTACTATTTAGTTTCTTTTGTGTGTTTACATACCTCAAGGCTTCATGGTTAGTGAAGAGTACAAATTCCTTTGCTACCAAGTAATGTCTCCAATGCCTTAATGCCTGAACAATAGCATAAAATTCCACATCATAAGTAGAATATTTCCTCCTGAATTCATTTAGATTTTCATTGAAGAATGCCATAGGTCATCCTTCTTGACTCAATATAACTCCAATCTCGACATGTGAGGCATCACAATCAACCTCGAAGACCTTGCTAAAATATGGCAATACCAAAACAAGTGCTTGACACTTTCTTCTTCAACAATTCAAAACTATTTGTTGTTGCCTTGGTCCATACAAACTCCCTCCCTTTTGTACACTTTGTTATGGGTGCATGCAATGCTACTGAAATTCTGATGAACTTCCTATAAAAATTTTCCAATCCATGAAAACTACGAACCTCTATCACATTCCTTGGAATAGGCCATTCTAAAATTGCCTTTACTTTTTTCCTCATCCATCCTCACTCCATCCTCTGATATGAAAAACCCCAAAAAAACAAGACTCTTATGAAGAAATCTACACTTCTTTAAGTTTGCATATAGACTCTCTTTACGTAACAATTCTAACACAAATTTCATATGTAACAAGTGTTCTTCCACTATCTTATTGAATATAAGAATATCATCAAAATAGACAACAAAAACTTACCATTGTATTCTGGAGTACTCTATTCATCAACCTCATGAATGTACTGGGTGCATTAGATAGCCCAAATGGCATCACCATCCACTCGTATAATCCTTATTTTTGTTTTGAAATTCATTTTCCATTCATCCCCTTCATGGATCGGATCTAGTAGTACCCACTCCATAGGTCAATCTTGCTAAAATATCGGGCTCTCTGCTAGCACATCCATCATATCATCCAATCTTGGAATTGGGAACCGATACTTAATTGTGATCTTATTTATGGCCCTACTTTATACACACATTCTCCAGTCTCCATCTTTTTTTTGGGAGTCAATAGTGGAGTTGCACATGGACTCATGCTTTCTCTCACTAACCCTTTTGTATTAGATATGTCACTTGTTTATTCATTCAACTCTTCACTCTGTGTTAGACTCATCTGATAGGCTGCCTGGTTTGGAAGGGCCGATCTGGGATCAAATCAATATGGTGTTGAATATATCTCTTTGGAGGTAACCCATCTGGTAGCTCATCTGGTATGACATATTTGTATTCTTTTAGTACCTTTTCACAACAAAAAGTATATTAAAATCCTCTATTTCCACCTTCTTTGACATCAGTGCATAACACCAACCAACTTCTTCCATTTCTGTAACAAACTCTTTTGTAGCCAACAAAGCCCTCACTCTTCTCTTCTTCCTTGAAGGGTAACAAGACCACCTTTACACCATCCTTCCAAAAGTATATGTATTTTTTCCCTCCATCATGTGTAACCTTTCTATCATATTTCCAAGGCCTCCCAGTAATATATGGCATGCATCCATTGGGATAACATCACACCACACCTCATCCTTGTAGGTATTCCCAATCAAAAACTTTATAAGGCATATTTTATCTATGGTTACCTCATTCCCTTTCTTGAACCATGATATACGATAGGGATATGGGTGCTTCTCACATTTAGATTGAGTTTATCAACCATCACAGTTGAAACCATATTTTCACAACTACCACCATCAATAATAATTTTACATACCTTTCCTCCTAGAGGTGCATCTTGTTCAAAATATATTTTTTCACAACCATGAATCAACACCAACAACATCTTGTTCTTTCTCCTTCCTTGGGGAAATCATCATCCTCCTTATCATGAGGGTTTCACCCAAGTCTAAACAACCTCCATTTCTTCTTCCTCTTCAACTTCAACTATATTTACTCGTGGTTGTTCTCCTTTCCATCTATCTTGTGTAGGATAGTGTGGACACTCAAAAGCTATGCCCCTCTTCACCACATTGTAACATGTATATTTCCTTTGGGGGCTATTCCAACCCCATCCATTCCATTAACCTCTTCCCCCTCTGAAACCCCTACCCCTTTGGTAGTTACACATGACTTTGACCAAGAATCTTCATGCCCTTTTGCATTAGAGGATTCACTTTTGTAGATTCAAATCTACCCCTACCTCTCATTAGAGATGATGATGGCCCTCTCTTCACACCTCTTCTAAAATTATTCCTCTTGTTCTTTTTTTCGCCTTTAATGTGAGTTGATAAGCATCATCCAAGCTATGGATCAGAGCATACTCAGCTCATCTTGTATGGTGTAACTCAACCCATTTATATACCATGTAGCCTTTTTTTTCTTAGACTCTCCCTGTTTCCCCCTGATTGACAACTTGTAAAATTCATTGGTATACTCCTCAATGTTGAGATCCTTCTATCTTAGGTTTTGGAACCTTTGAAAGAGTGTTTGAGCATAATCTATAGGAAGAAAACTTTTCTTTAACTTCTTTACCATTTTATTCTAGTTTTGGATCTTTCCCTTTCCATTTCCTTTGTCTTTCATTTTGTAGGTGATCCCACTAGATCAATGCATGTCCAACCAAACTTAGTGCATGAAAACTTAACCTTCTTCTCCTCTGAAAGGGTTTTCCACTCAAATAATTTTTCCATGTGATTCAACAGTCAATCAACTCCTTTGGTCGTAACCCTCCACCATAATCAGGAACATTAATCTTGATGTCATCATTCTTTCCCTCTAAAGCCTGGATCAATCTCTCCTCAAATGGTCTCTCATTCAAGGTTTCTTCATCTCTCTCATTTTATTCTTCATCTCCTCCTTCATTCATTAATGGAGGTACTTCTTTAGTATCACTATCTGGGTTTGCATCCCCATTTGCATGTCTCCTTCTAAGGTGGGTAACTTCTCTCTGTGAGCTCAACAACTTGTCTTTGTAGCTCTGCATATGCCTATTCATCTGGGCATAACCTCCCCTCCACATGTCTAGCCATGATTATATAAAATAGAGGAAAAATTACATAGAAAAATGTAATATGTTACCTTAACTATTTCCGCAAGATCAAAATCCGGCTCTGATACCAATTGATGTGAATCCAAGCTGCAAGAGGTTGAAATACCTCCAAAACACACATAAAAAAAAATAAAAACCAAGAGTTTAAAAATAGATTTCTTCTCATTTGGAATCCACACTAATCTTTTACATCATTACAATCCTCCTTTTATTTCACGTCTACTCTAAAACCCTAAAATGCTAAAAAACCCTAAATTGCCAAAAAACCCTAAAATGCCAAAAATTACCTACTAAAAAAAAACTGGATGGGCCCCAAAAATTTTTTGTGCCAAATATTCCTTCATAAATTAAGGCTCACACAAAATTTTGACTTATTCTAACAAGCACAACAAAAGTTATTAAAGTTCTAAGACCTAGTCAAAAGTGAAAAAAAAAATGTTTGGAGCCAATTTTAGGCCACTAGATGAAGGAATCCGGGCCCAAAAATGTGCCAAAATGGCCAAAACCTTGAAAATAAAGTTGACCCCTAACATAGTACTAATGTATATCTACCACCCTGTAAAATTTCAAGATGATCCAACAATCGGATCAAAAGTTATGGTCTCGCAAGTTATGCTCCCGCATCATTCTCCCCTGGTTGAAAAGAATTCAGCTCCTGTGAATTCAATTGATGGAATTCATCTAATTTTTCATTGTCAATCTTCTTCAACTCCCACTAGGAATCCAAGTATTTTCTTCTTCTTTGCAAACCTTCCCATTATACCAAATATATGTTGTAGCTCCCATGTCTAGTAGTGATTGTCTTTTGGTCCAAGACACGCATTACCCTTTCCTTTTTCTTCTTGCATATTGCTGCTCCCAGTTTATTTCTTCCTCCTCCACAACATTTTCATCATGACCTGGAAACTTATATAAGTCAAAAACATTAAAAATTGGTGAGATAGCAAAGTTTTCAGGTAGCTCCACCTTGTAGGCATTATCACTCATTTTCTTCAGAATCCTACATGACCCAATCTTCTTATACTTGAGTTTATTATATGTCCCTTTTGGAAACCTCTCCTTTCTAAGATGAACCATCACCATATCTCCTTCTTAAAATACACTTACTCTCCTACTAGCATCTGCAACTACTTTATATTTTGCATTACTCACTTTCATCTTTTCCCTCACTTCTTCATCCTATAGAATTGTAGAATGTGTTCTGCAAATGCTTTGCATCATCACTAGTTTTATCTTCACTGGGTAGCACAATCAGATCTAGGACCCCCTTGGGATTCCTACCATATACAATCTATGGAAAGGAGACCTCCTTGTTGACCTATTTACTGAGCTATTATAGAAAACTCAGCTTGTGGTAAAGCTAAGTCCCATTGTTTTGATTTTCTCCAACTATGCAACGTAGGAGATTTCCCAAGATTTTGTTCACTACTTCCATCTTCCCATCAGTCTGGGGGTGATATGCACTACTTAAACTATAGTTGTGTCCCCATTTTCCTCCATAGAGTCTTCCAAAAGTGACTCAAAAATTTTGTGTCCGATCTGAAGTGATCATTCTTGGAACTCCATGCAATCTAACCACTTCGAAAAAAAAAATCTGCAACTCTGGAAGCATCATTAGTTGTTTTTACAAGAAATGAAATGTGCCATCTTAGAGAATCTATCAACCACAAAAAAGATAGAATCATTCCCTCATTGTGTGTTAGGAAGTCCTAACATGAAATCCATACTCAAATCAACCCATGGCCCTGTAGGGATAGGTAATGGCATATACAACCCAATATTTTGTGCATGGCCCTTAGCCATTTGGCACACTCTACATCTTGCTACAATCCTACTTATGTCCCTCTTTACCTTTGGCAATAATAATACTTTTCTACAACAAGAGAAATTGTCTTACTTATACCAAAGTGTCCAACCAACCCCCCACTATGTAATTCTCTTATAATATTTTCTCTCATTGAACAACATTAGGGATGCACAATTGTTTCCCCCTGAACAAATAACCATCATGCATCAAATAATCAGAAGAACCACTACCTACTTGTAGGGTCCTTAAGTTGTCTCACAACATCACCAAAATTGGATCACCTTCATACAATTCCTTAACTACCTCAAACCCTACTACTTCATTTTTATTGTTGTCAAAAGTGCTACACGCCTACTCAAGGCATCAACAACTTGATTCTTGCTTACCCAACTTATGCTTTAAGACAAAAGTATATTCTTGCAAAAATGAAACCCATTTTGCATGCCTACTATTTAGTTTCTTCTGTGTGTTTACATACCTCAAGGCTTCATGGTTAGTGAAGAGTACAAATTCTTTTTGCTACCAAGTAATGTCTCCAGTGCCTTAATGCCTGAACAATAGCATAAAATTCCACATCATAAGTAGAATATTTCCTCTGACTTCATTTAATTTTCACTTTGAAGAATGCCATAGGTCATCCTTCTTGACTCAATACAGCTCCAATCCCGACATGTGAGGCATCACAATCAACCTCAAAGACCTTGCTAAAATATGGAAATACCAAAACAAGTGCTTTGACACTTTCTTCTTCAACAATTCAAAAAACTATTGTTGTTGCCTTGGTCCATACAAACTCCCTCCCTTTTGTACACTTTGTTATGGGTGCAACAATGCTACTGAAATTCTGATGAACTTCCTATAAAAATTTTCCAATCCATGAAAACTATGAACCTCTGTCACATTCCTTGGAATAGGCCATTCCAAAATTGCCTTTACTTTTTCCTCATCCATCCTCACTCCATCCTCTGATATGAAAAACCCAAAAAAAAAAAGACTCTTATGAAGAAATCTACACTTCTTTAAGTTTGCATATAGACTCTCTTTACGTAACAAGTCTAACACCAATTTCATATGTAACAAGTGTTCTTCCACTTGTCTTACTGAATATCAGAATATCATCAAAATATCATCAAAAAACAAAAAACTTACCATTGTATTCTCGGAGTACTTTGTTCATCAGCCTCATGAATGTATTGGGTGCATTAGATAGCCCAAATGGCATCACCATCCACTCATACAATCCTTATTTTGTTTTGAAAGTCATTTTCCATTCATCCCCTTCATGGATCGGATCTGGTAGTACCCACTCCATGTAGGTCAATCTTGCTAAAATATCAGGCTCCCAGCTAGCACATCCATCATATCATCCAATCTTGGAATTGGGAACCGATACTTAATTGTGATCTTATTTATGGCCCTGTTGTCTACACACATTCTCCAGTCTCCATATTTTTTGGGATTCAATAGTGTTGGAGTTACACATGGACTCATGCTTTCTCTCACTAACCCTTTATGTATTAGATATGTCACTTGTCTATTCAACTCTTCACTCTGTGTCGGACTCATCCGATAGGCTTCCTGGTTTGGAAGGGATCGATCCTGGGATCAAATCAATATGGTGTTGAATATCTCACTTTGGAGGTAACCCATGGTAGCTCATCATGGTATGACATCTTTGTATTCTTTTAGTACCTTTTTTTTGCAACACAATAGGTATATTAAAGTCCTCTATTTCCACCTTCTTTGACATCAAGTGCATAACACCAACCAACTTCTTCCATTTTTGTAACAAACTCTTTTGTAGCCAATAAGCCCTCACTCTTCTCTTCTTCCTTGAAGGGTAACAAGACCACCTTTACACCATCCTTCCAAAAAAGTATATGTATTTTCCCTCCATCATGTGTAACCTTTCTATCATATTTCAAGGCCTCCCCAAGTAATATATGGCATGCATCCATTGGGATAACATCACACCACACCTCATCCTTGTAGGTATTCCCAATCAAAAACTTTATAAGGCATATTTTATCTATGGTTACCTCATTCCCTTTCTTGAACCATGATATACGATAGGGATATGGGTGCTTCTCACATTTCAGATTGAGTTTATCAACCATCACAGTTGAAACCATATTTTCACAACTACCACCATCAATAATAATTTTACATACCTTTCCTCTAGAGGTGCATCTTGTTTCGAAAATATATATTTTTCACACCACATGAATCAACACCAACAATCATCATGTTCTTTCTCCTTCCTTGGGAAATCATCATCCTCCTTATCATGAGGTTTCACCCAAGTCTGCAACAACCTCCATTTCTTCTTCTCTTTTAGCTTCAACCAGATTTACTCATGTGGTTGTTCTCCTTGCCATCTATCTTGTGTAGGATAGTGTGGACACTCAAAATCTTTGTGCCCCTCTTCACCACATGTAACATGTATATTTCCTTTGGGGGGGCTATTCCAGCCCCCATCCTCCATTATAACCTCTTCCCCTTTAAAACCCCTACCTCTTTGGTAGTTACCATGGCTTTGACTAGAATCTTCATGCCCTTCTGCATTAGAGGATTCACCTTTTGTAGATTCAAATCTACCCCTGCCTCTCATTGGAGATGATGATGGCCCTCTCTTCACACCTCTTCTAAAATTATTCCTCTTTTTCTTTTCTTCTTCCTTTAATGTGAGTTGATAAGCATCATCAGGCTATGGATCTAGAGCATACTCAGCTCATCTTGTATGGTGTAACTCAACCCATTTATATATACTGTGTAGCCTTCTATTCTTTAGACTCTCCCTGTTCCACTTGATTGACAACTTGTAAAATTCATTGGTATACTCCTCAATGTTGAGATCCTTTGTCTTAGGTTTTGGAACCTTTGAAAGAGTGTCTGAGCATAATCTATAGGAAGAAATTTTTTTTTTTTGACTTCTTTACCATTTTATTCCAGTTTTGGATCTTTCCCTTTCCATTCCTTTGTCTTTCATTTTGTAGGTGATCCCACCAGATCAATGCATGTCGACCAACTTAGTGCATGAAAACTTAACCTTCTTCTCCTGAAAGGGTTTTCCACTCAAATAATTTTTCCATGTGATTCAACTAGTCAATCAACTCCTCTGGTCGTAACCCTCCACCATAATCAAGGAACATTAATCTTGATGTCATCATTCTTTCCCTCTAAAGCTTGGATCAATCTCTCCTCAAATGGTCTCTCATTCAAGGTTTCTTCATCTCTCTCATTTTCTTTCTTCATCTCCTCCTTCATTCATTAATGGAGGTACTTCTTCAATATCACTATCTGGGTCTGCATCCCCATTTGCATGTCTCCTTCTAAGGTGGGTAACTTCTCTGTGAGCTCAACAACTTGTCTCTGTAGCTCTTGCATATGCCTATTCATATGGGCATAACCTCCCCCATGTCTAGCCATGATTATATAAAATAGAGGAAAAAATTACACATAAAAATGTAATATGTTACCTTAACTATTTTTCCATGCAAGATCAAAATTCGGCTCTGATACTAATTGATGTGAATCCAACTGCAAGAGGTTGAAATACCTCCAAAACACACATAAAAACTTTAAAAATAAAAAACCAAGAGTTTCAAAATATATTTCTTCTCATTTCTAGAATCCACACTAAATATTTTACATCATTACAATCTTTTTTTATTTCACATTTACTCTAAAAACCTAAAAAAAAACCTAAAATGCCAAAAAAAAACCCTAAAATGCCAAAAAATTACCTACTAGAAAAACAACTCGGATGGGCCCCAAAATTTTTGTGCCAAATATTCCTTCATAAATTAAGGCTCACATGAAATTTTGACTTATTCTAACAAGCACAACAAAATTTATTAAAGTTCTAAGACCTAGTCAAAAAAAAAAAAATGTTCGGAGCCAATTTTAGGCCACTAGATGAAGGAATATGGGCCCTTGTGAAAAAATGTGCCAAAATGGCCAAAACCTTTCAAAAAAAAATGTTGACCCCATATTATATTACTAATGTATATCTACCACCATGTAAAATTTCAAGATGATCCAATGAAAGTCGGATCAAAAGTTTGGAAACTTATATAAGTTTAGAAACATTAAAAATTAGGTGAGATAGAAAAGTTTTGAAGTAGCTCCACCTTGTAGGCATTATCACTCATTTTCTTAGAATCCCACACGACACAATCTTCTTATACTTAAAATTTAGTTTATTATATGTCCCTTTTGAAACCTCTCCTTTCTAAGATGAACCATCACCATATATTTCTTCAAAATACACTTACTCTCCTATAGCATCTACATTTACTTTATATTTTGTAATAACTCACTTGAAATTTTCCCTCACTTCATCCTTACCCTATAAAATGTGTTAAGTTTCTACAAATGCTTTTAGCATCATCACTAGTTTTATCTTCACTTTGGGTAGCACAATCAGATCTAGGACCCCTTGGGATTCCTACCATATATAATTTGGAAAAGCCTCTCGATGACCTATTTACCTAGAGCTATTATGGGAAATCTCAGCTTGTGGTAAAGCTAAGTCCCATTTCCATTTTTTTGAAGAATTCCTTACGAACATTTTCTTAAAATTTTAAACTTTATCAAAATCTAAACTATGCAATGTAGGAGATTTCCCAAGATGTTTTCACTACTTTCTTCTTCCCAAAAAGTCTGGGGGTGATTATGCACTCCACTAAAGCTGTAATTTGTACCAGAAAATTTCCTCCACATGAGTGTCTTCCAAAAGTGACTCAAAAACTTCGTGTCGAAAAAATTCTAAAGTGATTTTCTTGGAACTCCATGCAATCTAACCACTTACGAAAAAATAAATCTCTCAACTCTAGAAGCATCATTAGTTGTTTTAGGCAAGAAATGAAATGTGTCATCTTAGAGAATCTTCAACCACAACAAAGATAGAATAATTCCCTTTATGTGTTAGGAATTCCTTAAACATGAAATCCATACTCAAATCTACACTTCTTTAATTTTGCATATAGACTCTCTTTACGTAACAAATTCTAACACAAATTTCATATGTAACAAGTGTTCTTCATTGTTTTTTGAATATCAAAATATCATCAAAATAGACAACAACAAACTTACCTTGTATTCTTGGAGTACTCTTTTCATCAGCCTCATGAATGTATTGGGTGCATTAGATATCCCAAAAGGCATCACCATCCACTCGTATGATCCTTATTTTGTTTTCAAATTCATTTTCCATTCATCCCCTTCATGGATCTAGATCTGGTAGTAGTACCCACTCGAAGGTCAATCTTGATAAAATATTGGGCTCCCAGCGGAAGCTAGCTCATCCATGATATCATCCAATCTTGGAATTGGGAATTGATACTTAATTGTGATCTTATTTATGGCCCGCCAACCTACACACATTCTGGGTAGTCTTCATCATTTTTGGGAGTCAATAGTGTTGGAGTTTGCATGGAATCATGCTTTCTTTCACTAACTCTTTATGTATTAGAGGAGTCACTTGTCTTTTCAACTCTTTCAACGTGAGAAAATTTGGGCTCATCCAATGGGAGTGACTTGGTTTAGAAGGGAGAAAATCACGGGATCAAATCAATATGGTGTTGAATATCTCGCTTTGAGGTAACCCATCGGTAGCTCATCTGGTATGACATATTTTTATTGGTTTAGTACCTTTTAATAAAACAACAAGTATATTGATATCCTCTATTTCCACCTTCTTTGACATTAGTTGCATAACACCGGTAGTAACTTCTTCCATTTAAACTGTAACAAACTCTTTTTATAACAAGCCCTCACTCTCTTCTTCCTTGAAAGGTGGGAAGACCACCTTTACACCATCCTTCCAAAAAGGTATATGTATTTTTCCCTCCATCATGTGTAACCTTTCTATCATATTTCAAGGCATCACCTAGTAATATATGGCACACATCCATTAGGATAACATCACACCACACCTCATCCTTGTAGGTATTCCCAATCGAAAACTTTATAAGGCATCTTTTATCTATGGTTACCTCATTCCCTTTCTTGAACCATGATATACGATAGGGATATGGGTGCTTCTCACATTTCAAATTGAGTTTATTAACCATCAAAATTGAAACCATATTTTCACAACTACCACCATTATAATAATTTTACATACCTTTCCTCCAGAGGTGCATCTTGTTTGAAATATATTTGTTCACAACTACGAATCAACATCAAAAACATCATGTTCTTTCTCCTTCCTTGGGAAATCATCATCCTCCTTATCATGAGGGTTTCACCCAAGTCTAAAGCAACCTCCATTTCTTCTTCCTCTTCATCTTCAACTAGATTTACTCATGGTTGTTCTCCTTACCATCTATCTTTGTGTAGGATAGTGTGACACTCAAAAGCTTTGTGCCCCTCTTCACCACATCTATAACATGTATATTTCCTTTGGGGCTATTCCATCCCCATCCTCATTATAACCTCTTCCCCTCTAAAACCCCTACCTCTTTGGTAGTTACCACAACTTTGACCAGAATCTTCATGCCCTTCTGCATTAGAGGATTCACCTTTTATAGATTCAAATCTACCCATCCTCTCATTGGAGATGATGATGGCCCTCTCTTCACACCTCTTCTAAAATTATTCCTCTTGTTCTTTTCTTCTTCTTCCTTTAATGTGATTTGATAAGCATCATCAAGCTATGGATCCGGAGCATACTCAGCTCATCTTGTATGGTGTAACTCAACCCATTTATATACCATGTAGCCTTTTGTTCTTCAAACTCTCCCTATTCCACCCTGATTGAAAACTTGTAAAATTCATTAGTATACTCCTCAATGTTGAGATCCTTATCTTAGGTTTTGGAACCTTTGAAAGAGTGTCTGAGCATAATCTACAGGAAGAAACTTTTCTTTCATCTTCTTTACCATTTTATTCTAGTTTTAGATCTTTCCCTTTCCATTCCTTTGTCTTTCATTTTGTAGGTGATCCCACAGATCAATGCATATCCGAAAATTTGTGCATGAAAACTTAACCTTATTCTCCTTTGAAAGGGTTTTCACTCAAATAAATTTTCCATGTGATTTATCTAGTCAATCAACTCCTCTTGTCATATCCCTCCACCATAATCAGGAACATTAATCTTGATTCGTCATTTATTTCCCTCTAAATCCTAGATCAATCTCTCCTCAAATGGTCTCTCTCATTCTTTATTCTTCATTTTCTTCTCCTTCATTCATTCATGGAGGTACTTCTTCAAGATATCACTATTCGGTCTTGCATCCCCATTTGCATGTCTCCTTCTAAGGTGGGTAACTTCTCTTGTGAGCTCAACAACTTGTCTCTGTAGCTCCTGCATATGCCTATTCATCTAGGCATAACCTCCCCTCCCGCATCTAGCCATGATTATATAAAATAGAGGCAAAAATTACATAGAAAAATGTAATATGTTACCTTAACTATTTCCACAAGATCTAAATCCGCTCTGATACTAATTGATGTGAATCCAACTGCAAGAGGTTGAAATACCTCCAAAACACACATAAAAAAACTTAGAAAATAAAACTAAGAGTTTCAAAATATATTTCTTCTCATTCTGGAATCCACACTAATCTTTTACATCATTACAATCCTCCTTTTATTTCACGTCTACTCTAAAAACCCTAAAATGCCAAAAATTACCTACTAGCAAAAACAACTCGGATGGGCCCCAAAATTTGCATGCCAAATATGCCTTCATAAATTAAGGCCCACATGAATTTTTTACTTATTCTAAAAGCACATTACAAAATTTATTAAAGTTCTAATACCTAGTGAAAAGCGGAAAAAAACATTCAAAGCCAATTTTAGGCCACTAGATGAAGGAATATGGGCCTAAAACTATGTTAAGATGGCCACAACCTTAGAGATAATGATGAACCCAACATAGTACCAATGTATATCTGCCACCCTATAAATTTTCAAGATGATCCAACATTTGGATCAAAAGTTATGGTCTCCACAAGTTATGCTCCCACATCAAGAGGTAAATACTCTGCGCGTGTTTCTATTTTTTTCTGTATTTTATTTTTCAGAATGTAAATAAATTTATGTGCACAGATCATGTACTCAAACTTGGCACCACATAGAGGGATAATATTGAACCACTTTATAATAATAGTTGTGGTTATCATTGTGCTCTCTCAACTATTGTGTTTCATTCCCTACGCGACATCAATTTGGTGTCACTCTTACTCAACTTGGGTATACGCTCTGCATCATTATTATGATCATACATGTAGGTTTGTGATGGTTTTTTAAAAATATCTTTTACAGTTATTCATTTTTTCATTTTTCTTTATAGTAACTGGTAGAGATTTTAATAACTTTTAAAAGACCAAAATAGTGTATGGAATTAGAAGAACCAAAAACATAATTGAAGGAGGGGAGTGAAGAATCCTCGGAAAAAGGAAAACTTTTATCCAGATTGTTTTTTTGTGTGTAGAAAACAACCCTCCAGATTGTGGGTTAATGTAAATATACTCTGAAATCTCAACTCTAGATTGTGGCCCTTCTGAAACCCACATGAAGTTCCTTTTGAGACAACACACTCTTATTTACCACAGGAGAAAGAGAATCACAAATACCATATTACCGCCTACTAGCATGTAGCTTATGCCTGCAAAAATCCAAAGAAAATCCAAAGCAACTTATGAGGAGGTGGATTTGCACAACAATTATTTATAACATAATGAAACTCATGTAGAGATCTAATAAATAATTGGCTGTGTGTATTTTAGTTATTTAATCTACAAGCAAAGAAGATCCATCTATATAATGGAAGAGTAGAAGTTAAAGAGTTGTCATAAACAATAAAAAGTAAATTTAGATTAGAAACAAAATCTCAGAAGCAAAATAACACAGCAGACACACAACCATTCTTTACATCCTCTTCTATTATATATACACATCTAAACATTACTGTGACTAAATGACTTGAATAACATGTTTGATAAACTTTAAGAACATTTAACTGAATGTCAAGAACATTTAAGAAAAATTATCCATCATTTGAGTCTGCAACTGAGAATTTGTTGTCCTAACATGTAATTTTTGCGATGACCATATATCACAAACTCATGTATTCTCCCCTTCTTACACACATTTCAACTCCTCCAACCTTCGTCTTCTGAGTGGAGTGTATCGTAGAATAGAAGAAAAATAAATTAGCTTGAAAACTAATAGATATTTCATGGCATCTTATTTTTGACCTCTGAAATGAATTAAAATGTGTTAATGTTGTAAACTGCATAAGAAAATTCAGAGGATAAATTCAAATATGTTAAAATTAAGAAAATGGCTATGTTACCACTTACCAGCATTCAAGGATGACTCTTTATTTATGTTATTTTCTGAAAATAGTCTTCAATTTTGAATTATAATGAGTAAATTTAAGGTACATGCAAGCCTGACTAGGGAAATAAACAATTTCTAGAAGAGAGAAAGTGTTTAAAGTTTTCATTCAGACTTACCAAACTTTATAAGCTCTGAGACAACACACCAACAACAACTCATCAATGTGACCAACATTGCATTACATCAACTAACAAAGACAGGACATGCAAAATTAATTAGTCTTTGAGGAAGGGAAGGTGTAGATTTTGGACCACATCCTAACTATTCACATAATCACATGCCGTGATAAAGTATCCTTTTCCTTAGATTACAATTTTGATCTATCCACATCTTCATATTCATGCATCAAATAAGTTCAACATATTCATGCATCATTTTCAAATCCTATAAATTGGGTGAACCTTTTCAAACAGGAAAGTAAATCATAGTTTATATTTCCTAATGACTGCACATTTACCCAAGTCAGGGTTTAGACATGGGCACCAAATTCATGCAGTGTAGGGTTTAAATCCTGAGTCTCACCATCCAATCTGAAGTAACTCCAACAAGAATTAAATTAAGATACAAATGAAAAACGAATAGATAAGTTGAAATGGATTTTAATACAAAACAAGCATGCATGACATAACAACTTACCATTCAGGAAGACGAGTCCAGATGAATGAAATCCCACACACCCTGGCCAACAACCCGGTAGCTGATAATGAGAAGTCCCACCAACTACAAGCCCCAAAGATACAATCTTAGGACTTCCTACAGGGTCTAGGCTACTGAACCCTTAGAACTGCTTTTGTGTCTCTTTTTGGCCATACCACCCACCTCATAATTGGCCTCCAAATCAACATTGACATTTGAGGGCATCATCTTAGAGCTTATATACTTTGCAAAACAAAATCTCTTACCTTCATGTGTCGACAAGTGTCTAAAAATGAGCAATCACCCAAACTAATATTAGTATGTAAGGCAATAATCCACCTGAATTGAACCTATAGAAACAACGGGAAATTCATACATTAGACAAGCCTTTATATGCAAGAGGGGTACAAGAATTTTATATGGGTGATTGTATCAGTTCACAAACCTTATCACATGCAATAATGAAGCACCTTTGTCTTCTACAATCTTCTTTTGTTAAAGCCTTGCTAGTATTCTTTTAGTTTGTGTACCTCCTTTTGATTTGAAGTGTAGAACAAAAGAAACGGACATGCCAAGTCCAAAACAATGGAAAATTACATGCTATGTAAGCAATGTGAAAACATATAGAGCCAAAATTTATCTTGAAACTACAAACGCAAAGTTGAAGCTAACATCTAGCTTCTCTTGCATTTACTAGTAATTGGAAAAAGAGAAGCTCACCTTTACAACACACTTATCCTCAATCCATTCTATTAATTTCTAGGCCCTCTCCTTCAGAAATATCAGTTCCTCATTTCCTTCAATTTGCACGTCTACTCTTGCCATCACTCCCTGTTTGTGACATAAAATTCCAACATCAAACCAAGGTAAGCTTTATAACTCAAAAACACCACCAAGAAAATTAAGGTAGCTTCACTCCATGAAACCATTGTGTAAGCATGCACTTTTGAATTCAATGTAATTTATTTGTCGGATGTCTTATTCCATTGTCTTGTTAATTGATTACGAGTCCCAATCCCCACATAATTCAAACCTTAATGTTCTTGTAATCATGTTTGAGACTAGTTATTTGAGGAAATAGCATAAACCCACACAATTCACCTCCATACATATAGGAACAAGTGGTACCATCCAAGCATTACAATTTGTATGAAGTTTTATGGTTTTGGGGCTTAGTGTTTGGGAAGTAGAGAAAAACTAATTTTTTTGGGATAAACGAGATTAGAATCTCAGGAAGCTCATGAAAAAATCCAAAAACCCTAAACCAAACACAAATATAGCATGCAACAAAAAAATCTTACGGGATCTTAAAATAAAAGTAATCATTATAGATAACCAAACAAAATGCATGTAATGTTCTGTTTTCTAAAGCGCATGAACAAGTGTGACATGCTAAAAAAATTATTAGACAAGCTCTGCTATGTTAAATCTACAAACATACAATAGTTATAATATATCCCATATCTATTGGAATTTCTCCCTTAATATTGTTTGAGGACAAATTCCTATAAAAGCAATAACATAATATTGATAGATTCATTAAACCACGGGTGTATTATATATGCATGTTTAATTTTCTTGACAAAACCCTTCCACAATCATCATATACATGATCGATCAACAACAAAAAATATAGAACACCCAAATAACTTAATATGAAGGAACTTACAAATAATAGTGAACAACGTTTGAAACAATCGAGTTACAAGCCGGGAGGGGGATCGGAAAGTCATAAATAGGAAGAATTTTGAAACAAAACATACAACAAGAGAATGAGTATTTAAAGGGCTACGTTGTTGCATGTAAAAACCAAAAAGAAAAACTAAAAATAGGGAACCCTGCAACATGCAAAAATGAAAAAGTAAAACGGTTAAAAATAGTGTTAAAAAAATGAAAACGTCTAAACAACCATCATTTTTAGCATAGTGGCATGAATATCTATGTAAAGCCCTTTCCCATGGGGACGCCTTGGCGTAATAATTTTGTATCATTTTTATATAAAATCCATTGAGTGAAATAATTTTAAGTCTTTAACCAAATATATATTATTATTTACATAGATCTTAATAATTTCAAATCTTATTTAAATATAAAGTATCATGGATAATGAGCTAGAATCTTTGGGTGATAGATGCAATGCGAGAAGGGATCAACGATCTGGCACATTGAATGATGAGGATGAAGATGGGAACCCAAGCAAGGTCCTCTACCTATCACATCCTGTGTTCATACTTTAATATTTTGGAGACATATTGAGGACTAGGTGGTTAGTGTCACAATGTTACAACACATTATATTTATTTGATTTGTTTTAGGTAGCATTATGACATGTTTTGAGAGTAAAACAACCTATTATCATTTGATTAATTAGCGGTAGATGATATTGTGGATCTATATTGTAGTTTTGGAACTACTACTTATATAAGTGTTGCTTATAGTTCATTTCAATTGATTTGATTATTTGAAATGGATAATACATTGTGTAATCTTGTTTGCATGTGTAGTGAAAGCATATAAGTGTGTCCCACTTTTTTGCATTTGTTGTACCTTTATAAACATGAATTTTTAGTTTCATTGAAATTATAGAGGCAATTTCCACAAAACCGTACACATTCATGAAATTCCACGAACTAACAAAATGTTGTGTTTAGAGTGTAGAATACATGTAATTTTTTTAAGAAAAAATATGGTCTTTTTCTTAATTTTATTCATACGTTGTTTCTTATTTTATAATAGAGCAACAATCTTTCGACGTCGTGTTTTTTAATGAAAACTTATTTTTTCACCATAAAATTTTAGATATATGTTCTAGATTCAAATATCAAGTTCTGAAAAAATTTATATTTTTTTAATTAATTTTTTAGTGAAGATATTTTCAGATTAAGGGCATACATATGTTTATGACAATATATTTCCATATTTATATCGAAATTGATTTTTTTTTCATAAGTATGAAGAAGACTTCAAAAAATAGTAAAATTATTTTTTTCAATTTTTTGATATATTTTACTATTTTTCAAATTGTGTTGAAAGTGTACTACTGATTGTCATAAAATACCATACATTGGAAAAAATAAAAACTAGCAATTTCACCATAAGTGTGCAATGGGAATGCCGATAGGGTAGCACACAAGGGAGGTGGACAACGGAGGGAGGGACACAAGACATTCAAGTAAAAATTAAGCGATTCCATGAAGCCCTAAAATGAGGCGACCTAGTTATTCATGCTAAACTTTTATATAAGGAGGCATAATTTTCTAGCATCAATGTTTAAAATGAAAAAACGTTTTGGATTTTATTTTTTTGTATCAAATAATGAAACCATTTATATAGAATGTAACAAATTAGTATGAATTATAAAACATGAGTGATACATTAAAAATCTTATTAACAAATCCTAAAAGCATTTTTTTATGTTTTGACGATTTGCATATAGAGTGAAAATGGCTTCGAATTCTTCCAAAAGAGATGAATCATTATGTGAAAATATAGATATGTTTTAACGAGTATAAATATGTGCTATAATGTGTGAAATCCTATAGACTTGGTTTGATTGGATCTATAAATTGGGCTATTGTCAAATTATCCCAAAATAATGGAATTACTTTAACATATTATTTGTTTCAAAATTATGAAAATAAAAAATCAAATTCAAGCACATATAATGTAATAAACTTGATGTCTCCAGTGAATAAAGTAGATTACATTTGTGCGATTCACTATCCATGTGAAGGTAATAAAAATGTTCAACACAACATGTGTCACTGCAAACTAAATACATTTGATTCATCCTCGGTGGTACTCCATCCAAACTTTTCTTCAATGAAAGCAATAAGTTCCTCCATATAAAGAACCTTGGATTCCATTCATTCCTTTTGTTACGGTCTGCACATATTCAACAATTCCATTATTACTGTTATAAATACTTATATAACAAACTTTGAAGATTGCATAACCAATTCACAACATTTGAAATTATCGCTTACTTTCACTAATACTTTCATTTGATTTCCAAAGGGATCATCCTTGAGATCTCCATAGAATATTTGAGGAAATTGCACAAAACCACATTCTTTTTCAGATTTACAGTCAAGGAAGAAGCACATAGCATGTTGTATGGCTTTGCAATCATTCATGTGCATATCAGAGTCCAGATTAAGTGTGAAAGGAGCATTTGTCATCACTGTTGATACTCTTGCCTTAAAATCCCAACACATAAAAACTAATGTTACTCATGGCCCTTTTGTTCAGTGCCAAATTTTATACAACTAAAAATAATCTTTAAGAATATGATCTAAAGTTGTTCACTAGTAAATTTGTAATGCAAAAACATTGTCAATAAAAGTCCTTGAAAAAGAGATAATAAAAGTGAATTTACTGTGACATTCATGACACCATCTTTATAATAATGATCAACCTCATGTCATTTTTCTCTAGCAACATATATTAGATGGGGCAAAGTATCTCTTTCCTCTCCTTGAACCCCTTTATTTTCATGAATAACCTATAAATATACAGTTTCATCAAGGATCATACTACTCAAAGATGGATATCAATTCTAACAACCAAAACTATTAGTTTTAACTTTATAATCATGTTGTTATTATCCAATTTGGCCCCTCGGGTGAAATTGGACAAACAAGACCCCATGGAGAAAAAATGAGAGATTGATTTGGCTAGGGGAGATCACACTTTGGGATTGGCTGAATAGGTTAGGCAAGCCAAGTACATTACAAAGGAGTTCGGGAAATGCGGGAGCTTTGAAGTCGAAATTCGAACAGAGGTGTGGTCATTCGGGAGTAGGTGAAGCAAAATTTGAGCTCAAAGTGAATAGTGACGCTCGGGAGAAGAAAATTCCTAAACCGAAGTCCAAAAATTAGACCTCATGCTTTTGGGATTTTGAAGGTTTTATGTGCTAAGTGGATAATCTAACCCCGAAACCTAAAATTCCCGAAGTTCCAAAATCCAAAATCCTCGAAACCCCAAAACCTCAAAACCCGAAATCCCAAAACCTAAACCCCAAAACCCCAAACCGGAAATCCAGAAAACCCCAAAACACGAACCCCGAAACTAGAAGTCCCGAATCCCCGAAACACTGAAATCTTTGAAACCCGAAGTCCTAAAATGCAAAGGTTCGAAACTCAAGTCCAAATTTTGGACTTTAGGGTTTCAAAGTTTTGAGGTTTCATGAGTTGAGCGATGAACTATAATGGCGATCTCCGAAGAACAAATGCTTGAAGTTTTGAATCCTAAAAATCAAAATTTTGGATTTCGGAGGTTGCAATGCATTGTCGAGTCTAAAAAGAGGAGATAACCACCCGCATTCATTGCAAAGTATGACACCCTCATCTTTAGATGGCCATAACTTTTGACTAGAGCTCAGATTTGTACAAAATCAAACTTTTTGGAAAGCTCTCAGTGTCCTCTACACAACTACTGGTTTACCTATTTTTAGTGAGAATAAGTATTTAAAAATGAGGAAATAAATTCCGCCATTTTAGAGGGAGTTTCCAAATTTCTCACCTACCAAAATGATGAGGTATGGGTTTCCTTTCTTCTCCAACAAGACAAAGTACATGGAGACATGGGTTTTGCAGTGGCATCCATCATTGTTGCAGAGTAATTTTAATGCATTTTTGGGTGGTTGAAGCAAGATTTTGAATTCCTTCTCTCTCCCTTCTCTCATTCTTCCTATATATTGTAAGGAGGGGCTCATTTCAAAAGGTTGGATAATCTTGCTTTGCACCCTCCCTTCTTCTCTTGTCTGTAAGTGAATTTGTGGAGTTCAAACCTCCCATTCAAGTTGTAATGCAAATTAGTGCCTCTTGGCCATTGTAATGCACTATATCAAATCTATGGAGCAATAATATAAGTCGTGGATGAAGTTCAACCCTCTCTTGTGTTCATTGCATTCTCCGATCTCTCATTGTAATTTTGGTTAATTGTGCATGTTAAATTGTGTTGCATATTTAATGGTTTGTGTTTAATGGTGAATGAATTCATAACAATTGGTTGACTTGTGGTGTGTATTCATCCCCTTCAAACTTATTGGTTTTCATCTCCATGCAAAGCAAGTGTTCAACATTCCTCTTGGTGCATCACCTCCATCAGCTTAGGTTTAATTTCTTGCAATCCTTTCAACCATGTCTCCTTGGAAAGTTAGAGTAGATTTTAGGATAGATCCTCTACAATTTGAGTGTGTGTATCAGAATAGAGGAATAGGAACCGGCCTTCATCCAGGAGAGCTTTCCCAATTGCAAAGTCCCACACTTTGGGAAAAGCTCCATGTTATGCAATCACATTGACAGTTTCAATCTATCGAGTTGCAAAAATCAGGGGTGTTGTGATTACGCATCAACAATTGTCACTTACACTATACTTGAATGGTTTGCAATATCAGAACTCCTTTGAAAAAACCATCAACACTAGAAATCGAGTTTGGTGGAACGTGTCCCATCTCCAACACTTTGGAAATCCTTGTCTTCAAACTTTCATACTCACCCTATAAGTTAACAGTCAACAATGTCAAGAGGTTAAATAATTTAGATAACAAGACAATTCTTTGTACTCTCATGAAAATCATGAAAATACTTTATACTAACTGAAATGTTCCTTCATATTGGCTTCTCTAGTTGGATATGCTACCACCTTCATGTCTCGCCATTCTTTGAGAAAATTGGTATGATAAGACGTGATTTCTTTAGAGAAATACATAAAAAGAGCCCTTTTCTATATATTGAACTTCTTCTAGAAGGGAACCCAATTTTAGAAAAGCTTAAAGTGTCTACTGAGTGTAAAAAGTGATGTGAGAAGGCCCATCATCCGAGATATAGCATGCACCACCATGTTTATATTGTGTATGCCACCAATAATATAAACTAATTGGTTTTTTCTTACCTTTCTGCAAGTCTCTTTGGGTTTGTATTAAATTCACCAAATCCCGTGTGAAGTTATGATAGAGAGCCCACATTATAGCAAACCAAAACTCACATGCAGAAGACACCATCCAAAGCCCATAAGACCCATGAAGAGGATTCAATATGCGATAGCATAGGAAACATAATAATAGCGATTAATGAAGGCATAAATAACCTCATATTCCATTGGTTTAGAGATTACCTGGATAAGTCTAAAACAAGCGTTGTGTATAATTTCGTCTTCTACTTAATGAATGATAAATAGAACAAGGCTACTGAAATATTAAAATTCTAATTAGGAAATTAATTAAGGCAAAGAAATGATTGATGTTACCCGGATTCCAACTTGTTTACTCTAGCTATCCATAGAATGCTTATCCAAGTCATGAATGTATAAAAGCCCAATATTTATTAACTAAAAATGTAGTAAACTCTTGTAGAAGGAAGTATAATTATTAAAATTCACTAAATGCGGGATTGAAAAGACTTATAATTTTTTGTACCGTTGTTTGGTTTGTTGAAAACAATGTTGGAAAATAAGCGAGTCCCAATCAACAATGTAAGAGAAGAAAATTATTGTCAATGGATTTTCACCAAAATGAAAAGAACCACAAAATGTTTCTACTTATATGGAACGTATAATCTTGGAAAGGAAAGTCTTCTGGTACTTAAAATATACCATTCGATGTAGCTTAGCGTTAGACTGAATTTCAATAATAGTGACACAATCACATAAATTTTCATTAGAATAACCATCTATCGTGAATATATTTTGATCCAGAACCGAAAGATATTAGCATTTTGCGGGTTTCATGGAGACCATCATGGATTTAAGTACATAGCGAAAACCTTATCCAAGGTAAATGGAGTTTGAAACTTTAACAAATTATGTACAAGCACTCAAATTGTACTTGTAGAGGATTGAAATGGTAGCTAAATTCGCCAAAAGAGTCCACGAGATGTCTAGCTAATGCATCGCTAATCATTTCCTAAGAAGACAAATAAATCAACAAATCCTACAAAATCATAGCGAGTAAGACGGTGAATAATTTAGAATCAAACAAATAGTTGGAATAAGACTACGTTATGGAGTGTATGTTCATGATAATGCAAAGGTCATCACTCATACATAAGTATTGGATATTACCCATGCCTTTGAGCTATCATGGAGATTATGTATTTCCTTCTCTATATTGAGCAATCGGTGCATATGTTGATGCTGCAAATACGATCCAAAAGGATTAAATACAAACAAGAGTTGTGATTTTATTATAAAACAAAATTTCCCCACTAAAGCCAAGAATAAGAAGGATAATCAGCATGGTAAATGGGGTTCAACCAAGGCATGGATAAAATCAAACTTGAATGGAGGAGGGAAACACTGTTTACAATTTTTTTTACTAGATTTTAAAGGGTCCAACGGTGGCTTATAAGACAAGGATTTAAAATCAATTCTTGACACTAAATTCAAGTTAAAATTTTGCATGAACTTTAACATAAGAATAAAAACATAAAAAAAAGCAGTTTTCCACCATACTTTGATGGATGTATGTGCCATGTTTCTAAAGTAATCATTTTCACACACAACGTGAGGATGTTGTCAAAGGTTGTGGTGTATAGTTTTACACATGCCAATTGCATCTGTTTAAAAGTTTCAAGGCCTCTTTACAAAAACCCATTTTGTAAATATCTTGCAATCACCGGAGTCTGCGATCCCACATTCATTTCACACTTTTAATCAAACAGTTCACATGCCAAGTACATGTCCGATCAAGATCAATGAAGATATTTTCACCTCTTGTGTCAACGTTAAGGATTTGTTTTATGCTTTCGTGGTTCTATCATATATGCAAACTTTCCCCGTTGGCTTTATATTTGAGATTTGCATGAAGCGGTTTTGTTGGCTTCCTATCAAATTTTGTATCAAATGTGCATAGATGCATTGTGATTGCTGGTTTTTCACAAAATGGTTTTGTTTAAAAGACGTGGAGACTTTAAAACAAATACAATTGGTATGTGTAAAGCCATACACCGTAACCATTGCCAACATCTTCACATCCTATGTGAAAATGGGATCTTTAGAACAGTGTGGAGCCGACATCCATCAAAGTATAATGGAAAACTGATTTTTTTCTTCATTGTTGAAAAAATGCCCAAATTCAAGCTAAAATTTATGAGAACCATGGATGGGAGCTAGAAGTGTTCTCGCTTAGATATGCATGCAATTATGCGTAAATGCACTTGCAAACCTGTTTCAACTAAAAATTTAAAAATGTAGGTGCATGGACTATAGAGATTGTAGGATATGCACAAAATGGTTGCCCAAGTTCCTGTCCATACACAACAAAGTTGTTTAAAAAACATTTTTTTTGAAATATCTTGCAATCATTGCAGTCCATGTGCCCACATTTCTTTCATCCATTTAGTCGAACAATTTACATGCACATTTCTTTCAGGGACTTAGATGAACAGTTCACATGTCAAGTGCATACTACAAGAAATTATTTCGTTATTGAGAAAATAGTATCAATGCATCTTTGTATACCATACATAAATCGCTGGCAATCAATAGAAATTAGTTATGTTAATCTCAAATATTAAGACAAAAAATAACTTTTGCGTATATGATGGAACCTTGAAAGCATAAAATAGAGGCGATACAAATATTATATGAGCACTTACCAAGGTCACAAATGGCTAACAAGGTGCCAAAATCCATCAAAGTATATATATGACTTAGTAGGAAATTTTTTTTTTTTTAATGCATCTTTGTACACCATACAAAAACTTATAAGAATGTAGAATCCAAATTTGACAACAAATAACTTTTACGCATTTTGAAAGATGACCAAATCAAGGTCAAAAATGGATAAAGAAGGAAAAATTTTTTTTTCAATTTTAGTATATTAAAACTTAAAATTATATGACTTAGATGTAGTTGCATTTTGGATGACCAAATCTTGGGATGGATTTTTATTTGGGATGGATTTTATTTTTTTGAGCAATTTTTTTTTTTTATGATTTTTTCCGTGAAAGTGGTATGAAAATATTTAGAAAATGGAGCGCTTTCCGTTTGCCCGCCATAACTATATCAAAAATATCGAAATCAAATATATATATTTTTTTAACGTGTATAGAATTTGTCCACGCTTGGGATGGTATAAGTTTTATCATATTTTGATAAGCGAAACAAAAGTTACAGTCTTAAACGTAGACATGAACATTCACGGGAAAAAATGTCTTAAAGACCTATTGTTAGTAAAAATTATAAAATGATATTTATCTTATTCTATTCACTTTAAAAACAATATTTCTATGAAGCTAAGAGTCTCCCCTACGCGATGGCACCATTTTTGTGAAATGTTTTCAGTTTTTAGCATGGTTCAAGTCTTTGGAAGAGCAGATTTGAGGTTTTTTGACCTTTTACACTTCATAATGACCTTCCATAGCTTTGGTTGGGGAAAAACAAAGATTTTCGAGGCTTAGGTTCGGAAAATAGATCCGTGATCGCGGTTTATAAAGCGCGATCATAGTTTTTTAACATGCGCTTTATAAACGCGATCACAATTTATAAAGCATGCTCGTGGTTCATAAATCATATTTACACACATCCCAATGTCTGAATTACCATGTGATTTTTACTCTCTGACCTTACCGTATGAATTACTGCAAAATTTTTTTTTTCTACACGTTTTTCTTATCACCGGAAGCAAAACATCATGGGAGACAAAAAACGAAGTCAAAAAAGGAAGTCATTAAGTAAAAAAACACCAAACGAATTAGAGGCCAACAAAATTCAAAATGTTGAGCGAATGCGGAAACTTCGTGAATCTAGAAGAGGTTCATCTTCAATCCCAACTATTGTAAGCAATGAAGAACTAGGTAATGTTTCTACTATCAATGTTGAAGTTGAATTAAATACTCGTGATGAAGAAGTTTTCTTATCAATGTTGAAGAAGAATTAAATACTCATGATGTAGCAAATGTTGAAATTGAAGGAGACAATGAAAATGTGAATAAGGAAATTCATGTTGAAACTGTAGACAAGCAAAATTTGACAAAAACACCTCCTAGGATTTTACGTAAGAAACCTAATTTTTTTATTGAAATTGATGAAAACATTTTGAAACCAATGTCTGACAAACTTTCTGAACGACAAATCAGAAGAAAAGCCACTGAAATTTGGGATAATCATTTTGAAATTTTAAATGATTCCCAAAGATGTCAGTTGTTGGTTAGTTTGATGAAATTGATTAAAATGAGACCTACATTAAACACCTTAGGATTGACAACATCTAATATACGTGGTCAAACCTCTACAATTGTTGAAAACCTTCATGATGCATATCACACTGTTGGTGTCAAGAGACGCACTAGGGATAGTAATATTGTGCGTCGTGTACTTGCTACTAGTGTTGTAAGTGAATCAATAAAAAAATAACGTTTGATTATGCAAACAAGTTGAATGTTGCAAGTTAATCGAAAAACTCTAATGAAAGCAATTGAAAGATGTAATATCCTTCAATCACTCAATAATGCCGATTTTTGGGCATTTTTTGCTAGAGCACCGCATAAGGACAAAAATAATTTTGATGCTATAAGAGAAGTTGTTATTAAATTTTGGCATGATAACACTAGAGTTTCACCTAATACAAGAGATGTTATAAAAGAGAGTTGGTTCTACTAATCGTGAACCACATCCAAAGCATTTCTTAGATATGACTCAAACTCAATTTTTTCATAAGTTTGAACAAGAGAATCTAGAAATTAAAATTAGTCAACATTTTTTTGAAATGTTGAAACCATTCTATGTGAAAATCAACCATGCTCGCACCACTTGTTGTTGTAGGCAACATGTTGAATTTGTGATGCATTATGCTAAATTTTTACGTATTCATTCTAATTTTCATTTTGAAACTATGTTATCAGAATGTGGTGTTCAAGTTCCACCAATATCTTCCAGGGATTTCATTCCTACTATATTTTGTGAAAAAGAAGTTGGACAATTTTTTTATAGTCAGGATTGTTTAGATGGAAGTTGTAGTACATGCGGCGGATTACCTAAATTGGAAAGTTACATCCATGAGAAAATTGAAGGTATAATAGGACATAATTTAGTTGATTTTGATAAATATAAATCAGTTGCATACCAGTTGAAAGATGGAAAAGAGTCGAAATGGTGTGAGCTAGTTACAGAACAAATGCCCATTTTTCAATTTATGAGAAAATTTAAGGATGAAATTGTTTATGAGTATGCGAGGCATACACATAGAGCTCGATGGTTGGATGAACAATTCAAGCTATGAAAAGACACATTTCTATTGGTACTATTGTTTTAGTGGTCAATTTTGAGAGAATTACACATTACAACCACAAATGGAGGTTCAATCGCAATATTACAACTCAGTACAAGTTGCCATTTTTGTGCATATAACATTTCTACATTCTTGAGTGAGAGAATGATCAAATTTTTTTAAGAGAGTACCACTTTTATATCAATGATGATCGTACTCATTCTACTGAATTTGTGCAAGGGTGTTTCAGTTATTTTATGGAAACTTGTTTGATAGGGACATCCACTTCAAACAACATTATATATGGTCAGATAATTACACGTCTCAGTTTAAGAATGCACATGAATGTTTTATTGGATGAGCAGAATGCACGTCAAGATGGGTGTGCAACATATTTGGAGTTTCATTGAGGTTGGACATGGAAAAGGAGAGCATGACGGTGCAGGGGCATGTGTGAAAAGAGCTCTTGCAAGAGAAGAGTTGAAGTACAAAGATGGTGCTAAATTAAAAGATGCAAAGAGCATAGTGGAATGGTGTACTGACAACATGGCCCGAGGTTCTCAAGAAAATTCCACAGTTCGCAGATATTTTTGGTTGATAGAGGAACAACATATTGCTAACTACGAGGATTGTATGACACTCACTGGGTCCAGTGATATGCACTCATTTTGTAGCTCAGACGCTACTTTGTGGGCCGTATGGACAAGAAAGTTGACATGTTTTTGTGCATCTTGTATCGAATTTGTCACTGCTGAGTGTGATTCACAAGAATGGGTGGAAGGATGGATTTGTAGGCCTCTAACTCCGCTTCCTAGTTATCAACCTCCACAAGCATTACGACTTGTTTTTGCAGATGAAGTTACAACATCCAAGGACTTTGACAAAATTTTGATTTTGGTGCGACAAGGTATTTATGGTTATTTATTTAATTTTTGTATTGAGTTATGTCCATTGAAATTTTAATATGTAATTTAAATTTGAGTTGTTCAACCTTGGTTATTTTTTTGTAGGACATGTGTTTGCAGTAATTGCGACAGAAGACAATGAAGAAGGAACAGACTATTTCTTATGTCGTTGCATCGAGGAAAGAAAGAAGTTGACTTCTCTATTATAGATGGCAAAGATATTGAGTATCCTACAGGGTCAGTGGTAGTTACTGGAACTTGGCTTCGATGGTATCCATTAAAAAACTCCTCTGTTTGGGTGTTTGAAGACTTTGAGACACACATGAAAATACTCTTATATTCACATCTAGTTCTAGCGACAAATATTCAGTTGTATAGATATCGAGGAAGGCCTAATAACAAGATTCTTTGGAAGGTTCGAGAGTCAGATCATGAAGCAATCTTGTCTGCTATTCAGAGTAGATCCGATCCTGATGGTTCATTGGAATGAATTTACAATGCTCATGTCTGGTATATATAATTTCTTTTCATATATATATATATATATTTTAGTTTAAAGATCTAGATTTAAGTTTGAATATATTTTATTTTAAATTTGTGTATTTTGTACATATATAGATAGTATATGGTTTTGATTTGAAACTTAAATTTCTTTGACTAACACTTTTATGTTTAGGTTAGTGGTGCCAGAAAAGCTTCCACCTTCACGTGGTTGGCATTGTTAGTAGAGAATTTTAAATTCTCGAAGCTAAGAGAAGCTTTCATTGTTTGAAAAAGTTGTAAATTTTGAAAAAGTTGTAAATTTTGAAAAAGTTGTAAATTTTGAAAAAGTTGTAAATTTTGAAAAAAATTTTGTTGTAAATGTTGTAAATTTTGAAAAGTTGTAAATTTTGTAAATTTTGAAAATGACTCCTCCCCAAGTGTTTACAAGACCATACCTACGCGTGTGCACCGAAATGAGAAGGAAAAAACCGAGAGAGGCTATTGTAGAGGGTCTCTATGCCGAGGTGTTAGATTCAGACGAGGCCTCTCTAGGTGCCATGGAGTTGAGTAGTCACCCGTCGAAGTTGAACGATATTTTGGTCTCAGGGCTCTTAAGGGACTATGCCCGAATGAAGTAGCCCGGAAGCAACAACCCTTTCACGCACTAAAACACCACCTCCTCTAGCGTTCACCTGGCCACCCGGATGTGCCGGCGTAGTCGGTTCGGTGCCACGACCCACCATTTGCAAAATATAGCGTTTGACAACCTTACACTGGCTCCAACTGCACTATTTCACGCATTTACAAACAGTAGGACAACGAGCACCAAAATGAGAAGAAAAAAACCAAGAGAGAGAGGCTATTGTAGAGGGTCCCTACATTGAGGTTTTGGATCAGACGAGGCCTCTCTAGGTGCCATGGAGTCCGAGTAGTCACCCGTCGAAGTTGAACGATATTTTGGTCTCGGGGCTCTTAAGGGACTACGCCGAACGAAGTAGCTCGAAAGAGCAACAACCCTTTCGCACACCAAAAAACCACCTCCTCTAGCTTTCACCTAGCCACTCAAGACATGTTTAGTGTGTAGTCGGTTTGGTGCCACGACCCACCATTTGCAAAATATAGCGTTTGACAACCTTACACTGGCTCCAACTGCACTATTTCGCGCATTTGCAAATAGTAGGACAACGAGAGCACCGAAATGAGAAGGAAAAAACCAAGAGAGGCTATTGTAGAGGGTCCCTACACTGAGGTTTTGGATCAGACGAGGCCTCTCTAGGTGCCATGAGTCCGAGTAGTCACCGTCGAAGTTGAATGATATTTTGGTCTCAGGGCTCTTAAGGGACTACGCCCGAATGAAGTAGCCCGAAAGCAACGACCCTTTCGCGCACCAAAACACCACCTCCTCTAGTGTTCACCTAGCCACCCTAGACGTGCGCAGTCGGGTTGGTGCCACGACCCACCGTTTGTAAAATATAGCGTTTGATAACCTTACACTAGCTCCAACTGCACTATTTCACGCGTTTACAAACAGTAGGACAGTGAGAGCACCAAAATGAGAAGGAAAAAAACTGAGAGAGGCTATTATAGAGGGTCCTATGTTGAGGTTTTGGATCAGACGAGGCCTCTCTAGGTGCCATGGAGTCTGAGTAGTCACCCATCGAAGTTGAACGATATTTTGGTCTCAGGGCTCTTAAGGGACTACGCCCGAACGAAGTAGCCTGGAAGCAACGACCCTTTTGTGCACCAAAACACCACCTCCTCTAGTGTTCACCTAGCCACCCACATGCTGCCAGCGTATTCGGTTTGGTGCCACGACCCACCGTTTGTAAAATATAGCGTTTGACAACCTTACACTAGCTCCAACTGCACTATTTCACGTGTTTGCAAACAGTAGGACAGCGAGAGCACCGAAATGAGAAGGAAAAAAACCGAGAGAGGCTATTGTAGAGGGTCCCTACATGAGGTTTGGATCAGACGAGGCCTCTCTAGGTGCCACAGAGTCCGAGTAGTCACCCGTCGAAGTTGAACGATATTTTGGTCTCAGGGCTCTTAAGGGACTACGCCCGAACGAAGTAGCCGGAAGCAATGACCCTTTTCGCATTGAAACACCACCTCCTCTAGTGTTCACTTGGCCACCCAGACATGCCAAGTAGTTGGTTTGGTGCCATGACCCACCATTTACAAAATATAGCGTTTGACAACCTTACACTGGCTCCAACTGCACTATTTCACGTGTTTGCAAACAGTAGGATAGCGAGAGCACCGAAATGAGAAGGAAAAAAAAAGAGAGAGGCTATTGTAGAGGGTCCCTATGCCGAGGTGTTGGATCAGACGAGGCCTCTCTAGGTGCCATGAGTCCGAGTGATGCCAAAAATCACAAAAATGATGTCTAAACGAGATGAACCCAACTTAAAGGTAAATCCTTTTAATTCAACATACCCATTCAGTCGAAAATATTTAGAAACCCTCTTCTCACAAGTCAAAGACACAAAACCTTTGGTTGGTCATAGTGGAGAAGAATCTAATTCATATGAAGACCAAAACAAATTAGATCTATCTTTCTTTCATGAGCTCCTTTACTACAATAGAGATGAAGTACTTGCAAGAGTCCTTGAGTTAGGAGGTAGACTATTACAAGAGTATGAAGTGGCGATTAAGACCATGAATCACAAAGCAGAAGATCCAAAATGACCATCCCTCATAGAAATGGACATCCATTTTAATACAGGTTATTCTTCCACTTCAATAAAACGTAAAAAAAATGTTGAGGATCACCCACCAAAACCAACAAGTGATTCATGAAAACCTTACTTTAAGGCTTCACGTAGATTCAAGATTGAACATAGTCACAAAGACTCACCTCCTCCTAGATTTTATGATGAAGATGATCCCTTATTCGAAGAGGAGATCATTCAAAGACAAATACTAAAACTCGGTCAAAATTTAGTGACCTTAGGTTACTTGAATAGGAATACATGCAAGGATAGACTCAAGATAAAGTTAGGTGAATTTCACATTTATCCATCTAATGAAGAAAATTTCAAAGTTGCTAAAGTGAATAGACCAATATATCACCCACAAAGGAAAAAATGATTCAACAAGAGTTGCATTCAATGAAGAATACGCTAACCACTTTACAAGAAAGAAATGTAGGACACAATAGAAAATATCTATACAAAAAGCTATTTCCTTACCCATTTGATAAAGATATGTTGCTACAACAATTTGCAAAGAATTTAGACATCCCTAAATTCAAAAATTATAAAATCAAAGGTAATCCTCATGATTACATCAAATAATTTTACATGGGTCTCCAAGAAGTCACTTACAGTGATAACTATTTGATACATATATTTCCTAGCCTATGAGAACAAGCGCTAGAATGGTTCTTCAGTATACCTAAAGGATCGATAAAAACATGGCCTGCACTTGCTGAAACATTTTTGTGACATTTCTCTTTCAATATGGATAATGATATCACAATGGACAAAATTTGCAACACAAAACATAAACCTAATGTGACATTCATGGGTTTCTTATAGTGATGTCTTGGATTGGAAAGTTGTTTCCCTTGTGTCCTTCAAGAAATACAAATTATAAATATAATTTTCCCCAAATTAAACCCGGAAATAGCCTTTCACTTATAAATGGACTGCGGTGTTAGCTTCAAAGAATTTATAGAGAAAGGCATCCAAATAGAAAAGGCTCTAATTGCAAAGGGGACACTTAAACCCATTTTGAAAGAAAAACACGAGACAAAAGCCATAGACAAACAAAATTTATTTAATAAGAACAAACATGTCATTGGCGATGGAATCACATACTCTAAGAGAGTCTAGGTTGTATAGAGTGGTACATTAAATATCAAAGCTTTCACAAGTACCTCACCCAAAGGAACCCACAAAATTTACATTTGCACCTCTAAATGAATCATTATCCACCATACTTAAAAAGTTAGACATAGTAATATGGTGCAATACCCAACCACAATGGTACCATATCTAGAAGATGCACCTAAAATTGGTTGGTTCAAAGATCATGAGTACTATGATTTCCACTATGTCAAAGGACACAAAACTGATAGATGGCTAAGATTGCAGAATTATATACAAGACCTCATCAAAGGGGGTAAGATCAGAGTAGATTCACCATGTGAATCAAGACATGGTCCTAACGAGAAGATGGGTATATTCAAATAACCATATCCTAACCATGGAGATAAAAAGAACAAAAAGTCAGATCATGGACAAGCTTGTAATGACTATCGGAATACTACCTACATCTATCCAAAAAATGATAAACAATTTTAATCCCTTATAAGATGTGTCCATTCATCTAATGAACAAGTAAATACCATTAGGATCTTAGAGAAAAGTTGTGATGTGGATACAAGACATTCTAGTTTGGTAATACCATTTATCCCTACCTATTCTATTCCGCAACAAGTCCCAATATAACTTAATAGAATAATTGGAAAAGACACCACCTTCCAATTTTGATGAATATATGGCAAAATGAAGGTTAGATAATCACCATCCCAAGTGATCCAGAACCATTCACACATTGTAGAGAATTGCACTTTTTTTTCGTGAAACTTCTGAATGTCCTTCTGTGGATATTGTTGTCCCATTATAAAAAAAAAGTTATCAAAGAACATTTGGTTCCAAATGTACTCACTCCTTGTAATAAGAAATTTCCATCATTGGTCAATCCCTTAACATTGTTGGAGGCAACATATCAAAAGAATGGTCTAGATGATAAATTAAGTCCTCAACATGCCTTATTAATATAAGATCTCTCAGTGTCTCTCATAACACGTGGAAAACCATGCTTCCAATTCAAAATCACTAGAGATAGATGCCCTAAACCATTGGAGAAGTTTATTTCCAGTGGTCTCCTATCTGAGGAGAATATGATAGAAGATCCCACTAGGAGGGTACCTTAGGGTACCATGGCATGATGTCATCATGTCATCAAGATCCACAGTATATTAAAGTCCACTGCATGGTATATGTCATGGACCTTATAATGGATTCAAGGATGCAAAATCAACGCACAAAGAAGGTTCCAGAACCTATTCCCATTCCTTATTTTAAATTGAACTTGAACATGGCCTTGGAATCAGGCCCCATAATGATCCACCTTATGAGATAGACACAACCTATTCAAAAAATGAGGATGGCTCATCTCATTTTGACAACGTGATGCATATTCCCAATGGAGGTACTATACGAGGATCTTTACTCAAGTAACATATTTCCTAATTGAGTTCTTTTTACCTTGTCATAATTAGATACTCCATCCAATTGAAAATTTACCCTACTATATCCTGAACCGATAGATTGGAATAAAAAATTTCACATGCCAATTTATTTCTTTGATAATGATGAGACATTTGCAGAATTCATGGGAATCAGGGATTCTATTTTGAAGGGGGATCATAAGAAATATTTTCCCATCAACCTAGATGATTGTGCATACTTTGGATAAAAAGTACAGATGTGTGAACACTTGAATAAAAAGAGTATAAGAAAAATCAAGACTACTTCTGAAAATCCTTAAGAAAAACAAACATAAGTCTCATAGTGAAATCCTCTTTGAGTCATTAGTAAACAAACAAGACAAAGAACATATAGAAAAATTGGTATACCCATTCAAAGATGATGATTAACCACCTATGGAGGTTGATCTTACTCTTCCCCTTGATCCTAAATGTATGGAAGATGTTTCTAAGATGCTTGTTAAAGAAATGATTAGTGTTAATATTTGTACAAAAGAGGAGCCTCAAATGATAAATCTTGGAGCTTCACTTTCAACAAAAGAAAAAAATGTTTTCATAGCATTATTATGAGAATATGAATATATATTTTCATGGTCATACATAGATATGACTTTTTAGACCCAGAATTGGTCATGCACAACCTTGTTGTGCACTTAGATGCTAAACCCATAAAGCAGAAGTTAAGAAATATGCATCCCAACGTTACACTGCTTGTTAAAGAAGAACTGAAAAAGTCATAAATATGAAAACCAACACACATATATATATATAAGAATCAAACAAAGTGTGCTCCAGATGCACGTCTCTGAAAATATATATGTATAAGTTCATAATGTATGTGTACATCTCGAACTAAGCACATGTGTCATAATGTACATATGGGACCACATGCGGTCGCAAAAGGCTATATATATACAATGGACTATGAATCTACTCATGACCACATATGTACATCCAGGTGGACTATAAATCTACTCATGAAACATCTTCCCTCTCTTCACCCTGCTAGAAGTAGCACGTCCACGACCTGGGGATGTAGTGGAGGGAGATGCCACTACGGATTTCATCCGTGTGGTCCTAGGTGTCTCTAAGCATGCCTGCAACCTAACCTGCACATTCATAAACAACAAGTTTTTAACACCCAAAATTTTAAAATACATTCAAAATTTAGAAACTTGTACAATTTAGTTAAAATGCATGTGAAATCTTACCGCAATGTCATGATCCCTATCAATTTTTGTTGTTGACGTGTCACAAGGACAACAATAGACTCACGAGGGGTAAGCTACATACAAATAATTAATTTTCAAATTAAATATTTCACATATACCTACAAAATTTGATATTGTAGATTTAAGTTTAATAAGAAATAATGAACCTCCAAAATTTAACAAATTTAAAAAATTGTACCTCAGTTAGTGGATCTGCAGATGCTATGGCAGTATCTACAGCAGCCTCCACAGTCTGCATATATGGAGGAGTCTCTCTAGCAGTCATAAGCTATACAAAAAACATGTACAAATCAATATTAAAATCTACATGACAGAGGTCCAAAGCATGTAATCCACGTGAACTTCCAGTAATTAGAAACAAAGTGTAAAGAGATTTACTAACCTACGTAAAACTCATGTGAGGCGTGCCAGTAGCCTCAGTTCCCTGAGCAGATGATGACCCGCCAGGCTCCTGTGTATAAAAGAGAAAAATATTAATACATGTACAACATACACGTGAAACATTATAATAATAATCTAGTGCAATCAAATGAAATTAAAAATGTAAGTTTGTACAACTTGAAACTTACGTTTGAAACACGCCACCATGTATGTATATATAGATATATAAGCATGTCAATGTATATATGGATGTTTCCTTCATGACTCTTGCTATTTAAAATAAAATAAAAAATTAGTTTTTTACATGTATGTACATGACGTACAATAAATCATATATATATATATATATATATATATATATATATATATATATATATCAAACATGTGAATTAAACTATGTGTGTATATATATATGTATATATATATATATATATTATTTAAATTTATTTGAAATTTACCTGTGAAAGACCAATATCAGTGGCACCAGTTCCAAAAACATTCCCCAGCATCTCATCTATAGAAAAGAAATCATGTGAACCAGCAAATGATGTCTCACCTGCAGTGCATACGGCACCACATGATCCACAGTGGTGTGGTGCACTAGAACTGGCGCCTCCACCAACATCACCAGATGTAATCTGGTCACTATGCTGGGTGAGAGTGTCAGTGAGCTCCCTCAATGCATGTAATGTATCAATCTCCACAACCTCCTTCACTGTAGGAGGGATAACTGAAGGTAGTGGGGGTTTTGGGGCATGGGGGATCCTAGGCTGACCTACGCGTGCACCAGGTCTGCTCTGTGCAGAGCCACCTCCTCGACCAAAAAAGTTTCAGAAAAGTCAAAATAATTCGGGACCTCATTGAGCACGAACTCGCAATATAATTTCTTCAAAAAATAAAGAGGAACCTCATTGTTGTTGCATGGTGGATAATCAAAAACCATCCACCATCGGTCCCAAAAATTGTTTTTGATTCTGTCATCATGGCACCAATGGATTGGGAACCGTTTGCAAGTAACTGCAGGGGGCATTGGTTCTAGGGTCGGTAAATAATGCACAAATGAGGTCTTTTCCAATTTTTTTGTCTTTGATGGCCGCATGGGATAGTTTATCCACATACCACCACCTACAGTCACTTCTAAAGGTGTTCCATCTATGTATTTGGTTGGTTGTGAGACTCGACTTCACCAATCAATGTTTGTAATGTATTGGCTAAAGTCATGCGGGATGGATTTGTAGCATGATTTTGTCTTATAGTTTGAATTAGGTTCTCAATGACAATTTTATTTTCTCGGATTCTTCCAATGATATTATCTTGCGTTCTGTTGGCTCAGTGGGGATGGGAAGAGAAGGAGCCACAGGAGGGATCTATGTTTGGAGGAGGGTTTTGAGGAAGGAGGGTTTTGAGGAATGTTCGGTGGGTTTTGAGGAATGTTTTGATGGTTTACATGATTTTGAGCTTGCCGACCAACTGATAAAACAAGAAAATTGTATACATAAACAAACATTTCAAAAAACCCATGAAAATGTAAAAAAAACCTAAAAAAAAACCTAAAATGCAAAAAAATGATTACAATCGGGGACTTACCTCCTCGTCTTGGTGGCATGGTTGAATCTATCGCTATCCAGAAGTCGATGAGCAATTTTGAGGTGGTATTGAAAGTGCGAGTGAAAAATGTTTAGGAAAAATCATGGTTTGAAATGAAAAATGAGGAAAATAAGGAGTCACGGGACTGCTAAATTTTGTCTCGTAGTTCGCGATCACGCTTTATAATCGCGGGTACATTGTAGAGGAGTTTGGGAAATGGAGCTCACGAAGTCCAAAATTCAAACTTCGGAGGTGTGGTCATTGAGAGGTAGGCCAAAGCAAAATTTGAGCTCACAAAGTGAACAATGTTGCTCGGGGAGAAGAAAAGTCCAAAATCCGAAGTCCAAAATTAGACCTCAAGCCTTTGGGATTTTGAAGGTTTTATGTGCTAAGCGGATAATCTAACACTCGAAACCTGAAATTCCCGAAGTTCCAAAACCTCGAAATCCCTAAAACCCCGAAAATTTGAAACCCGAAGTCCCAAAAACTTGAACCCCAAAACCCTGACCCAAAAACCTGGAAATACAAGAAACCCACGAAACACGAACCCCGAAAGCTGAAATCCCAAAACTTAAAACCGATATCCCGAAACTCCAAGTCCCAGAAAATGCAAAGGTTCGAAACTCGGAGTCCAAATTTCAGACTTCAGAGGTTTCAAAGCTTCAGAGGTTTCATGAGTTTAGAGCGATGAACAGGTAATGGTGATCTTCAAAGAACAAATTGCTGAAGTTCCGAATCCCAAAAATCTGAAATTTTGGATTTCGAAGGTTGCAATGCATTGTCAGAGTCTGAAAAGAGGTAGATAACCACCCACATTCATTGCAATATGGCACCCTCATCTTCAGATGGCCATAACTTTTGACTAGGAGCTCGGATTTGCACAAAATCAAACTTTTTGGAAAGCTCTCAGTGTCCTCTACACAACTACGATTGGTTTACCTATTTTTAGTGAGAATAAGTATTTAAAAATGAGGAAATAAATTCTACCATTTTAGAGGAGTTTCCAAATTTCTCACCTACCAAAATGATGAGGTATGGGTTTCCTTTCTTCTCCAACAAGGCAAAGTACATGGAGGCATGGGTTTTGCAGTGGCATCCATCATTGTTGCATGTGATTTTAATGCATTTTTGGGTGGTTGAAGAATTTTTTGAATTCCTTCTCTCTCCCTTCTCTCATTCTTCCTATATATTGTAAGGAGGGGATCATTTCAAAAGGTTGGATAATATTTGCTTTGCACCCTCCCTTCTTCTCTTGTCTGTAAGTGAATTTGTGGAGTTCAAACCTCCCATTCAAGTTGTAATGCAAATTAGTGCCTCTTGGCCATTGTAATGCACTATATCAAATCGTGGAGAAATAATATAAGTCTGTGGATGAAGTTCAACCCTCTCTTGTGTTCATTGCATTCTCCGATCTCTCATTGCAATTTTGGTTAATTGTGCATGTTAAATTATGTTGCATATTTAATGGTCTGTGTTTAATGGTGAATGAATTCATAAAATTGGTTGACTTGTGGTTTGTATTCATCCCCTTCAAACTTATTGGTTTTCATCTCCATGCAAAGCAGGTGTCCAACATTCCTCTTGGTGCATCACCTCCATCAGCTTAGGTTTAATTTCTTGCAATCTTTCCAACCATGTCTCCTTGGCAAGTTAGAGTAGATTTTAGGATAGATCCTCTACAATTTGAGTGTGTGTATATCCTCTACAATTTGAGTGTGTGTATCAAAGTAGATGAATAGGAACCAACCTTCATCTGGAGACCTTTCCCATTTTCAAAGTACCACACTTTAGGAAAAGCTCCATGTTATGCAATCACACTGACAGTTTCAATCTATCAAGTTACAAACAATCAAGGGTGTTGTGATTAAGCATCAACAATTTTCACGTACACTATACTTGAATGGTTTGTAATATCGTAACTCCTTTGAAAAAACCCATCAACACTAGAAATCAATTTTGGTGGAATGTATCCCATCTCCAACACTTTGGAAATCCTTGTCTTCAAACTTTCATACTCACCCTATAAGTTAACAAGTCAACAATGTCAATAGGTTAAATAATTTAGATAACAAGACAATTCTTTGTACTCTCATGAAAATCCTTTATACTAATTGAAATGTTCCTTCATATTGGCTTCTCTAGTTGGATATGCTACCACCTTCATGTCTCGCCATTCTTTGAGAAAATTGGTATCATAAGACTTGATTTCTTTAGAGAAATACATAAACAGAGCCCTTTTCTATATGTTGAACTTCTTCCGGAAGGGAACCCTATTTTTAGAAAAGCTCAAAATTTCTACTGAGTAAAAAGTGATGGGAGAAGGCCCATCATCGAGAAATAGCATGCACCACCATGTTTATATTGTGTATGCCACCAATAATATAAATTGGTGTTTTTCTTTCTTACCTTCTGCAAATCTCTCTGGGTTTGTAGTAAATTCACCAAAAGCCCATGTGAATTTATGATGAGAGCCCACATTATAGAAAACCAAAACTCACAAGTAGAAGACACCATCCAAAGCCCATAAAACCAATGAAGAGGATTCAATATGCAATAGCACCGAAGGAAACATAATAATAGCAACAATTGAAGGTATAAATAACCTCATATTCCATTGGTTTAGAGATTACCGGATAATTCTAAAACAAGCGCATGTATAATTTTGACTTCTACTTAATGAATGATAAACAGAACAAAGCTACCGAAAATTTAAAATTCTAATTAGGAAATTAATTAAGGTAAAGAAATGATTGATGTTACTTGGATTCCAACTTTTTTACTCTAGCTATTCATAGAATGTTTATCCAAGTCGTGAATGTATAGACACCTAATATTTATTAATTGAAAATGTAGTGAACTCTTGCAGAAGGAAGTATAATTATTAAAATTCACTAAATGCAAGATTGAAAAAACTTGGCATTTTGTTGTACTGTTGTTTGGTTTGTTGAAAACAATGTTGGAAAATAAGCAGGCCCAATCATTGTTGAAAACAATGTTTGAAAATAAGAGAAGCAAAGTATTGTCACCAAAATGAAAAGAACCACAAAACGTTTCTACTTATATGGAAAGTATAATCTTGGAAAGGAAAGTCTTTTCTGCACTTAAAATATACTATTATGATTTAGCTTAGCCTTAGACATAATTTCAATAATAGTGACACCATCACATAAATTTTGATTAGAATAACCATCTATCGTGCATATCTTTTGATCCAGAAGCTGAAACATATCGCGTTTTGATTGGTCCAACAACGAGTTTCATGGAGACCATCATGGATTTAAGTACATAGCAAAAACCTTATCCAAGGTAAATGGAGTCGAAACTTTAACAAATTATGTACAAGCACTCAAATTGTACTTGTAGAGGATTGAAATGGTAGCTAAATTAGTCGAAAGAGTCCACGAGATGTCTAGCTAATGCAGCGCTAATCATTTCCTAAGAAGACAAATAAATCAACGGTCTACAAAATCATAGCAGAAGGCGTGAATAATTTAGAATCAAACAAATAGTTGGAATAAGACTACGTTATGGAGCGTATGTTTATGATAATGCAAAGCGTCATCACTCATACATAAGTATTGGATATTACCCATGCCACCGAGCTATCATGGAGATTGTGTGTTTCCTTCTCTATATTGAGCAATCATTGCATATGTTGATGCTTCAAATACCATGCAAAAGGATTAAATACAAACAAGAGTTGTGATTTTATTATAAAATAAAATTTCCCCACTAAAGGCAAGAATAAGAAGATAGGCAAAGCATGGTAAATGGGGTTCAACCAAGGCATGGAGAAATTAAACTTGAACGGAGGAGGGAAACTCTATTTACAAAGTTTTTTACTAGATTTTAAAGGGTCCAACGTAGCACTTATAAGACAAGGTTTTAAAATCAATTCTTGACACTAAATTCAAGTTAAAATTTTGCATGATCTTCAACATAAGAATAAAAAAACGTAAAAAAAACTAGTTTTCCACCATACTTTGATGGATGTATGTGCCATGTTCTATAGCTTATCATTTTCACACACAACTTGAGGATGTTGTCAAGGTTGTGGTGTATAGTTTTACACATGCCAATTGCATCTGTTTAAAAGTTTCCAAGGCCTCTTTAAAAAAATCCATTTTGTAAATATCTTGCAATCACTGGAGTTGTGATACCACATTCATTTCACACTTTCAATCAAACAGTTCACATGCCAAGTACATGTCCTGATCAGGATCAATGAAATATTTTCACCTCTTGTGGCAATGTTAAGGATTTGTTTTATGCTTTCGAGGTTCTATCATATATGCAAACTTTCCTCAATGGCTTTATGTTTGAGATTTGCATGAAGCAGTTTTGTTGGCTTCCTATCAAATTTTTATCAAATATGCATAGATGCATTGTGATTGTTGGTTTTTCACAAAATGGTTTTGTTTAAAAGACGTGGAGACTTTTAAAAAATGCAATTGGCATGTGTAAAGCCATACACCGCAACCGTTGCCAACATCTTCACATCCTATGTGAAAATGGGATCTTTAGAATAGGGAGCCGACATCCATCAAAGTATAATGGAAAATTGATTTTTTTCTTCATTGTTGAAAAAATGCCCAAATTCAAGCTAAAATTTATGAGAACCATCAGATGGGAGCTAGAAGAGTTCTGCTAGATATGCATGCAATTATGTAGAAATGCACTTGCAAACTTTTTGACTAAAAAGATTAAAAAAATGTAGGTGCATGGACTACAGAGATTGCAAGATATGCACAAAATGATTGCCCCAAGTCCTTGTCCATACACAACATGGTTTTTTAAAAAACATTTTTTTTGAAATATGTTGCAATCATTGCAGTCCATGTGCCCACATTTCTTTCATTCATTTAGTCGAACAATTTACATGCACATTTCTTTCGGGGACTTAGAATTTAACAATTCACATGTCAAGTGCATACTACAGAAATTATTTCGTTATTGAGAAAATAGTATCAATGCATCTTTGTATACCATACATAAATCGGTGGCAACCAATAGAAATTAGTTATGTTAATCTCAAATATTAAGACAAAAAATAACTTTCGCGTATATGATGGAACCCGAAAGCATAAAATAGATGCTACAAATATTATATGAGCACTTACCAAGGTCACAAACGGCTAACAAGGTGCCGAAATCCATCAAAGTATAATTGAAAATTGATTTTTTTCTTCATTGTTGAAGAAATGCCCAAATTTAAACCAAGAGTTTTTAGAAAATCGAGATGGGAGTTTGAAGTGTTCTACTAGATATGTATGCAATTGTGCAGAAATGCACTTGTAAACTATTTGACTAAAAGATTTTAAGAAAGGAGGTGCATGGACTATAAAGATTACAAGATATGCACAAAATAGTTGCCCATGCCTGCATACACAACATGGTTGTTTCAAAAAACAAAGATTGTGAAATATCTTGCAATCATTGTAGTCCATGCACCCACATTTCTTTTAGGCATTTAGTCGAACAGTTCACATGCACATTTCTTTCAGGGATTTAGATGAACAGTTCACATGCCAAGTGCATACTGTAGGAAATTATTTTTTATTGAGCAAACAGTATCAATGCATCTTTGTATACCATACAAAAATCAATGGCAACCAACAGAAATGCTTCATGTGAATCTCAAATATTAAGACAACAAATAACTTTTACATATATGATGGAACCCTGAAAGCATAAAATAGACGATACAAATATTATATGAGTGCTTACCAAGGTCAAAAATGGATAAAAGAAGGGAAAAATCAAAATGATTGTTTTGAGATACTCTCTTGGATGTAAGTGGCTTGTTTTCTAAAGCTTTCATTTTGACACATGCAAGGAGGATGTTAGCAAAGTTTTTCCATATCTGGCTCTTACGCTTGCTAATTGCATTTGCGTAAAAAATTCCATATACCCTAAATAATTTTCGAAGCAGATAGAACTGCATAAACTTTGATTTTATGACAATTGCATAAACATAGAGATTGAAGAAACACTATTTACTGACATATGGGGTCAAAGACACAACATAACCAACATTCATAGTACTTTCAAGCTTTCAACATTAGCTTGCATAAAAGTTAAATCGTTTTGGATTATGTAAGCGATTCAAAATAAATAAATAGAACATAGGGAAAATCGCAATATTCAATGACGGCTACCAGAAAGGGTTTACTTGAAAATCTAGGTCTACACTTGTTGAAAATAAGTAGAAGAGTTTACAGGAGCTGGACTGTCTGAACTTTCACCTCTTCTGTTATCTATAAGTGCCGAGGTGTCCTGCAACAGCTACGTTCACGCAAACTCTGTATACCTTTGTCATCCCTCGTGAGGAAAGTATCCTCACTGTCCACAAGCCCATGAATCTTTAGCAAACATGTTGATCTAGAAGAAATTAAAAATACAGTCAAAACTGAAACAAACTATTGAGCTTCACTCCAACAGATTATTGTTCCTGCGATAATGACATGGATGGCGCATATCAACCCGATGGTCGTCCTCCTGTTGCAATGATAGGTGAGTGAGGTCTATAGTGTAACACTCTCTCTCAACGAAAAAATAGTAAAACATATTTTTAAAAAAATGAAAATTATATTTTTAGAAAGGTTATAAAAATTATATTTTGGTATACATTTTTGTAATTTAATTTATATGTGGCATCTATGTAGCACATTTTGGCCTATAATTATCCTCCAAATGGATTAAGGGCCAAAATATGCCACGTTGGTGCCACATAGGCTCCACACAAGGGGGTTTGCCTAAACCCCCTTCAAGCATAATTTCATCGACGCACTTTCCACAAAGTGTGGAAGGTAAAACATGCGTATGGGGTTCGCCAAACCCCTTTGGGCGCGAAGGGGTTTTCCCAAGAGGGTGCTTGCTTGAAGAACCCCTTTTTTTGTGACATGACAAAGTGATAAAAGAGGGTTTGTGTGAAAGGGTGTTCTCACGAACATCCCTCATAGTATTGATTTGAAATTTCATGGGTCGCATTTTGCC